>OY731403.1:73870222-74344413 GCA_963425845.1 Sphenostylis stenocarpa
TATGATTTTCGTGTTTTGAATGTTGGGTCTTTCGAGGGGGATTCACTGGGGAGAACAACATCAATGAGACATGAGCTCAACCCACATAAGGGATTGACCCCACTCTCAACCCAAAACCTTAAGGCATTAGGTTATGGGTCATACTTCCTTATATGTTGCTCAACTTTCTCATTCTTACACAATGTGGAACTTAGACTCACACATGTATTTCCTTGCAAACTCCCCCTCAAGTGTGAATTCCTCCACATTGGTACATCTCCCTCAAACACACTAATAATCCTTCCATGTGTCGTCATTCACTCTAACGGGACATGATTACCTGACCCACTCTGTCAGGAAGACTTCGATATAAAGACCACTTTGACCCACTATCGATCAACTTTCATTTTTGATACCACTTGTTGGATCTTTCGAGGGGGGATTTACAAAGGAGAAATACACCAACGAGACATGAGCCCAAACCACATAAGGATTGACACCACTCTCAACCCAAAACCTTAAGGCTCTGGGTTATGGGTCTTTCTTCCTTATATGTTGCTCAATTTCCTCATTCTTACTCAATATGGGACTTAACTCACACTTGGATTCCCAATAATCTCCCCCTCAAGTGTGAGTCCTCCACATTGATACATCCCCTTGAACACACTAGTGGTCCTTCCATGTCCCACCATTCACTCTAACAGGACACACTTACCTGACTCACTCTATCAAGAAGACTTTTGATACAAAGACCACTCTTACCCACTATCGATCAACCTTCGGCTTTGATACCACTTGTTGGGTCTTTCGAGGGGGGTTTAGAGGGGAGCAACCCACTAATGAGACATGAGCCCAACCCACATAAGGATTGACACCACTCTCAACGCAAAACCTTAAAACATTAGGTTATGGGTCATGCTTCCTTTATATGTTGTTCAACTTTATCATTTTTACTCAATGTGAGACTTAATTCACACTTGGATTACCCAAAAATCTCCCCCTCAAGTGTGATTCCCTTCACATTGGTACATCCCCTCAAACACACTAAGGAAGAAAGACCCATAACCCAATACCTTAAGGTTTTGGGTTGAGAGTATTGTCAATCGCTTATGTGGGTTGGGTTCTTGTCTCATTGGTGTGTGTAGACCCCAAATCTTGCCCAACATCTCAATAAATATTAGAAGAGTTTCATTTTGAAGATGGGTAAAGCTCCGTTGGGCATCTAGCAACATCAACTGGCTTCTTTCCAAGGAAAGGAGAGCTCTTCTGAAGAAATAAAAAGTGAAAATATGAAGAAACACTTGGGATGGCCATCCCACATTCCAGATGGTCGTCTCAAGTGAGTTTTCAGCATTGAGATGTGCATCCCAAAGCCCAGACGCACGTCCCAGCCAATTTTGCACATTTGGACGACCGTCCCAACCCATTTTTGCACTTGGGATGGTCGTCCCAACTGTCCAAACGGTCGTCCCACCTGACAGGAGTTGGGACGGCCGTCCCGACGTCCTGACACTGCGAAAACTATAAATAGGGGCCTCATTTGCAGCTTTTCCACACACCTGGACTCACAGTCACTTCTCTCTATACTTCTAGTACTCGAATGATATTTTTGATTGCCTATAAGGTAACAATCAGTTAAAGAAATCTCTTTTTGAGATATCCAACATTCGATAGTTTAAAGCTTTTCTTGTATTCGGGAGAGGAGAGTCCGTGTAGTGCGATAGGATAGCCAAAAAGCATCCTTAGAGTTGAATATTTTTATAAAAGCTTGCTTCGGAGGTTCTTTTCACTACTCTTCTCATTTATTTCTTTCCTATATGCAATAGAGATAAAATCACGTAGATAATCATTTTTAATATTGTATAATAAATAGGGTAGAAGCATAATTTTATTGTCTTTATTTTAAGAATATTCCATCATAGGGAACCCGAAAGGGGCGTTGTGGGAGTGCTAATATCTTCCCCACACGTAACTAACTTCCTTACCCAACTCTAGTTATAATGGCCAAAGTTGGTTTTTCTTAAACCAACGCCTTCTTTTTTCCTTTCCCAATGTTTATGGTAAAAACATTGGTGGCGACTCTAGAACCCATTTACAAAAACCTCGTTCTTAAAGGTAGTTCGGTTATTGGACACCCGAAGAACGATGACCATATTTTTAAAAATAAATGCGAGTCTCAAAACCATTGCATCGCACCGACTGCTTTTTTGTCGCGGCGATAGATGACGACTCCACTGGGGAAGTTAGAGAGTTAATTCCATTTAGTGATGGAATAATCTAAAAATATTACACTTGAAATTATGCCTCTACCCTTGCTTTTCTTTACTGTTTAACTTTAATAACTGTTGTATATTATTTTCTGCAATTGTTTGAAATACAAATTGTACACAAAACCTTGCACACAACAGTCCCTTTATACTCGGGGGCAAGAGTGAATACACATAAGGAGTGGTTGGCATGTATGGCTAACCGTGGTAATGGCCATAGTGCCAGCAGGTCGTTGTCAAAAACCACCACACAAGGTGATAACCTTCTTCTCTTGGTCTAAGAACGTCGACAAGGCCTTTTTTCCATGCATGGTTCAAAGACTGAGAGATTGAAGGGTTCCTATAATGGGGGCACCTTGGGGACCTGGACCTTGGTGAGAACAGTTAGAACCTACCTTTTCCAATGCACTTTTCTGCAGGAGACCCCTACCTCATAATTAAACGACATCGCTCTGCTCGTGGATGAGTGAATTGTTTGTGCATTTGTTTGTTGCATTTTGTTTATCACATGTGCATAGCATAATCATACAACAATGAAATAAAAAATAAAAATATCAAATAAAATAAACAAAATATTTCAAAATCTTTTTGCAATAAACAACCTTATCTTGGACAATCTTCATTTAAGCTAGCTTGGTTTTAGGTTTTTTGTAAGCTAAGTAGCCACGTTGACTTACAGAAGAGATAAGGGGTTATAAAACTATATTTTTTTATAATAAATAAACTTTATTTACAAACATTCATTAAAAAAAATAATAAAACTCAATAAAACGATTTTTGACAAAGTCAAACCATACATACCCTCATCATCTTAAGAGCGGTAAAACCAAAGAGAGAAAATAAATGCATAAGAAAAGAATGCATACACATCATTCTAATTAAACCTTTCAAACATAAATTCATTCATTACTAGGATGGGTTAGATATTCTTAAGACAAAGGCGAAAGAGGCCTCAAGCACATTTGTAGCCATCCAGAAGGAAGGAACAAAAGTGCTAAGGTGTGGTAACCTTCGTAATACTTGTCAAATCCATGATGGGGAAGGAAGCATTACACCGAAGTGGGTATGGTCCCCCGCAAAGCGTAAGCTTTGAGGATGACACCAAAGCCATTGTCTTAAGGCATATTTATTCCACACTAATCATTCATAAAAAAAAAGCTACAATAAAATATTTCAATCATTTAGAAAATGGCTGGTCTTCCGCCTGTCCTCACTCGCACTCGAAAGGCTAAGAAGATGGAGCAGCTTGAAGAACAAAATCATAAACTCACCACCAAGCTTAACTCGCTAAAGGAGCAAATGGCTCAAATGATGGAGATGATGCGTCAACAACATCTCCACAAAGAAGGTCCTCACAGTGATCATGCCTCTCACCATGAGGAAGAAGAGGAACCCATCTTTGAACATGAACAGGGAGTTCATGTCCAATCTAACAGGAGGGCAGTACATATTAATACTCCTGAAGTGTCAAAGCAACAAATTACTACCCTCGAATAGAGGCTAAGGGCCATGGAAGGGCACAATTTTGACGTCAAAGAAGCGGCTGACATGTACCTTATAAAGAATATTCAATTTCCCCCCAAGTTCAAAACTCCAGATTTCCCAAAGTACATGGGAATGACTTGTCCTAAGAGCCATCTTACAATGTACTGTCGTAAGATGGTTGCACACGCTGATAACGAGAAGCTCCTGATTCATTACATTCAGGAGAGCTTGGTTGATTCAACTCTAAACTGGTATATGCAATTAGAAGGAGGACAAGTCTAGACTTGGAGACAGTTGGCAGACACCTTCCTCCGTCGCTACAAATAAAACATTGACCTGACCCCAGACATTTCAGATCTACAACTGTTGAGCAAAAAGAGCGATGAGTCCTTTAAAGCTTATGCCCAGCGCTAGAGGGAGTTGGCCGCCCAAGTAGAGCCACCTTTGTTAGACAAAGAAACTACGTCCATGTTTATCAATTCCTTGATTGGTCCCTATTACGACAAAATGATAGGGAACACGTCGATTCTTTTTTGCGGATGTGGTGACCATAGGAGAAAGAGTAGAGCAAGGACTGAAAAGTGGAAGAGTTGCACAACCTTCCTCATCTAATTTAACATTTAAGAAGTTCATTGGTAAAAAGAAGGAAGGAAGCGTAAATGCTATCAATCTTACCTCTCCTTCTTCCTCTTTGAAATAGACTAGGTCACGTAGACAAGAGAAGAAATTTATTACCGAAGCTACTAGATACCAAGCTCCTAGCGCGATCCCTCCGAAGAAGATGGATCCACCTTACCCAGAATGTTATAAACCAAATGAGAAATGTGATTACCATTCGGGTGCTCCAGGGCATTCCGTGGACAACTGCTTGACCTTAAAGTATAAGGTCCAAGAATGATTGGATGCTAGGTGGATCACCTTCAATGCTCCTACTCCCAAGGTGAATGACAAGCCTCTATCACAACCAGAGTGAAGGGATGGGATACATAAGACTAGCTAATTAGGGCTCCTCATTTTGTGCATCTTTTGGCTAAAAAAAAATAATTATAAAATAATATAGAAACTTCCGATGTATCTCTCATGGTCTCTCGCCCATGACCACGGGAGTTTTTGATTAAAAGGGCTTTGTACATATTTACCTTTAATCAATACAATGAGGCATTCTTCATAATATTCATACTCTTTTCATTCTTTCCTCTCATTATTTTTCCATAATTAATAAAATTTAAACCTAAAACAGAACCATATAAATAGTCATGTCTGTGATTGAGGACTCTTTGTATGATCTAAAAGCCGAAAGTGAATGAATTGAATCAGACAATGAGGAGGAGACCATTTCCGTGGACATGCAAAGACTATTAGAAAAAGAATCTCAATTGATACAACCCCACCAGGAAAAAACTGAGGCTATTGATTTGGGACAAGAAGATGACAAGAAAGAAGTAAATATTGGCACCCAAATTGATAATAACATCAGGGAAGGACTGATATAGTTATTAAGAGAATATGTGGATGTGTTCGCATGGTCTTACCATGACATGCCTGGAATTGATGAAAGCATTGTGGAACACATATTACCATTGAAAGAGGGATTTCGACCAGTAAAACAAAAACTTAGAAGAGTAAAGCCCAAATGGTCCTTACAAATTAAGGAGGAAGTGCAAAAATAGCTAGACACTAATTTTCTAGTCGTATCCAAATACTCTGAATGGCTAGCAAACATTGTGCTAATCATAAAGAAGAATGGAAAAATTAGAGTGTTCGTAGATTATAGGGATCTGAATCGTGCAAGTCCAAAAGACAATTTTCCCTTACCACATATTGATATGTTGGTATGTAGACCCCAAATCTTGCCCAGCCTCATAATAAAGACCAGAAGACCTCCTTTTTGAAAATGGATGAAGCCTAGGAAGCCATTAGGAGAGACTATTAGGCCCATATTAGAATAGGAGGGATTTTCTGCATGTAAATAAGGATTTTCTCCTTTTAGGGTCGAGACTGTCGTCTCGCCTTGCGAAAGTGGCGAGACCGCCGTCTCGTTTGGCGAGACGGCTGTCTTGTCACATGCGAATGGCGAGGCCGCCGTCTAATGGCGAGACGGTCGTCTTGACCTTGTCAGACGAGACAACCGTCTTGACCTAACAGGCGCAAATCCCTATAAATAGCCGCGCCATTTCCCTCATTTCACACAGTTCTCCCATTCTCTCTCTTGTCACTTCATAAAATTCTCTTCCTAGAACCCCTCTGAAGCATTTCCGGAGTTTTCTGAGAATTTCTAAGAGGTTTTATAGCATTTTTGAGAGTTTTCCGGCACTGTAGAGAGTGAAGAGCTGCCAAAAAGCACACTAATTTTCAAGAAGTTAATAGAAAGCTAGCCTCAGAGGTTTCTACATTCTCTCACTCTCTTTACTGCTTCACCTTTAAATTACGCAGTAGATATTAGGGTCATGTAGTCGTAACTTTAAATTTTGCAAATAAAGGGTAAAAGCGTATTTTCACCGGTTTTTTTATTCCAGTAGATGGCCTATCATAGGGAACCCGAAAGGGGCGTCATAAGGGAACTAACACTTCCCTTACACATAACTAACTCCCTTACCCAACTCTGGTTCTAATGACCAAAGTTGGTTTTTCGAAAACCAACACCTTTTCAACCCTTTTCTTATGTTTCCGGTAAAAACATCGGTGGTGACTCCAGAAGAACCCTTCAAAATTAGTTCTTGGGTTAGCCCGGTTATCGGACAATCCAAGAATGCCTTTTTGAAAACCTCGCCCCTAGGTTCAGCCCAGTTATCGGATAACCTAAAGGCATTGTAACCACACCAATAAAAACACGAAAATTGGAAAGTTGGAACCATCGCGTCGCTCCGACCGCCTCATTTTGACGACGGCAACAAATGGCGACTCCACTGGGGAAGCCTAGAGAGTTGATCCCATTTAGTGATGGGCCAGCTTAAAGTAAATAAACCAAGAAAATTACGCTTTTACCCTACCTTGTATTATAACATGTTTTAAATGCTTGGCTTTAATAACTGTTGTTTGTTTATACTTACGCAATTGTTTGAACTACAAACTGTACACAAACCCTTGCATAATACAATTCCCTCTATACCCGGGGGCAAGTGAGAAATCCATAGGAAGTGGGTGGCAGGTACGGTTCGCTGTAGTGATGGCCTTGTGCCCACCAGTGTGATCGGAAACCACCACTCAAGGTGATAACCTTCCTCTTTTGGCACAAAGACTGACTATGGCCTTAGTGCTAAGCATGGTCGAAAGGCTGGAGAGTGGGGACCCTATAATGGGGGCACCTTGGGGGCCTTAGCCTTGGTGAGAATAGTTAGAACCTACCTTCGCCAAAGCACTTTTCTGCAGGAAAACCCTACCTCGTGATTAAAATGACTTCTCGCCTGTTCGTGGATGATTGAATTGTGTGTGCATCTGTTTGTTGCATTTGTCTGTTGCATAGCATAACCAAACAACAGAAAAATCACAAAAAAACATTTTTGCAATAAATGCCCTTATCTCGGACAGTCTACCTTTTAGCTAGCCTGGTTTTAGGTTCTTTGTAAGCTAAGTAGCCACGCAGTCCGACAGAAGAGATAAGGGACGCTAACTATTCTTTCGCATAAAGCCATTTTTTATCTCGGACAGTATGCCTTTTAGCTAGCCTGGTTTCAAGTTCTTTGTAAGCTAAGTAGCCACGCAGTCTAACAGAAGAGATAAAAGGCTATAAAATAAAAATAAAAATAAAAACCAAAAGTTAGTTTAAAGCAATAAATAGGACCTTGTTCAAAAATATTACACTCATAGATCATTCATATAGGTAGTTTATTTTTCTAAAAAATACGCAAATATCATATAAAACATGATAAATAGAAAAATAAACACTCACATTCATTCAATAAGCATCATTTTCATAAAACATGCATTTTGGTTTTAGAAAATGGAGGGGACTAGTAGACAATTGAAGAAGGTGGACATTCCCCGATACCATACTGAGAAATTTGAACGGCTTTGCGCGGTAATGCCACCAGAGGTCCGCTCCAACTTTGAAAAATCCTATGGAAGGATTCTCGACCTGCTGAAGATCTGTTTTGATCAAGTTTTCATCAGGGTACTAGTTCACTTCTGGAACTCCAATCTGCGTTGTTTTGAATTTCCTCAGTTCGATATGGTGCCCACCTTGGAGGAGTACGAAGTTATGCTTAAATGGCCCAAATCAGCCGGGGTCCATATCTGCCATGGGGCATATACTCCTGCAGCACAAGTTGCTGCCATCATTTAACTACCGTTCTGGCAGACTACCCTGATAGGAAAAGGGAACATCCAGGGTTGGAAAGTCTCAATGTTAGAAGACCATCTGTCTGATTTGGCTGAAAGGACAGAATGGGTTGCTTTTAACACAACCCTGGACTGAATCATATTTGGAACGATCTTGTTTCCCTTCCACCTCGACACAGTGGATCAAGCCGTCATGGACGCCTTCTTCGTCTGGGATGTGAACTCGAAGAGTCCCTTACCTGCAATTCTTGCCGACACCTTGCTCTCGGTGGAATTCTGCCACCAGAAGCAAGGAAAAACACTTCGTTGTTGCTCTTCACTGCTCTTTGTGTGGGGCATTACACATGTTTACGCCTCTAGTCACATGGGGATGTTCCCCGACCCTTTGAGGAGCTTCTCCAAAATCCCTCTCCAATGACGCTTAACCTCGGAGTGGAAGGACGAGTTGGAACAATGGGACGCCAACAATTTATCCTGGATCTGCCCCTGGTTCCGACCCGGTCCAGTCCTCATCAGATGTGGAGACTATACGAACGTACCCTTGATAGGACTCAGGGGTTGCATAGCCTACTCACCTAGAGTAGCTATGAGACGGTTCATGAGGACTCAAACTACAATTTCTTGAGGGGAACTCGGAGGACTGTGTTTCTTCGAAGACCCATGCACAATCGCAAACTCACTAGCCGTGAGAAAAACATGGGAGAAACCAGTCTTTATGGGAGATAGAGAGCTAGGAAAAGCTCGAGTGGCTGTCTCTGGTGACTATGAGGTGTGGAGAAAAAGAAGAGGGATGTCTCAACCATCCACCTCACTCGTTAAAAGCACCAATAGTGAAGAGCTGCAGGCTCAAGTTGGTGCCTTGACCCAGAGGATAGAAATCATGGAAGCCCAGATGAGGGCCCTTGAGGAGAGAGAGCAAGAATCTATCCTCACCATTGATGGTCTGCAAAGGCAATGCAAGAAAAAGGATCATGAAATTGAGCGCCTCAAGGACCAGTGTGTTGACTCTAACGAGCAGGCTATCCGAGCATCCAAAGCTTCCAGAACCAGTTTGGATAGCCAACTCCAAGAAATAACCGCCAAATCAGCACGCCTTGAGGCCGAATCAGCAAAACAGGCTTGTTGCCGCCGTCAAAACGAGGCGGTCGGAGCGACGTGATGGTTTCGACCCTCTTGATTTTCGCGTTTTTTGTTGGTGGTTACAATGCCTTTAGGTTGTACGATAACCGGGCTGAACCTAGGGGCGAGGTTTTCGAAAAGGCGCTCTTGGATTGTCCGATAACCGGGCTAATCCAAAAGCTAGTTTTGAAAGGATTCTGTGGAGTCGCCACCGATGTTTTTACCGGAAACATCGGAAAAGGGATTAAAAGGCGTTGGTTTTTGAAAAACCAACTTTGGTCATTAGAACCAGAGTTGGGTAAGGGAGTTAGTTACGTGTAAAGGAAGTATTAGTTCCTTTACGATGCCCCTTTCAGGTTCCCTATGATAGGCCAACTTTATGTAAATGATTAAACCGGAAAAATACGCTTTTTTATTTGCGGAATTAAAATTATGACTACATGACCCTAGCTTCTATTGCATAATGAAGATTAAAGCAGTAAAGTAGAGAGAGAGAGTATAGAAACCTCCGAGGCAAGTTTTTATATTTAATTCTTTAATAACTAGGGTGCTTTTTGGCAGCCCTTCACTCTACACAACTTCGTAAACCTCTCGAAACGCTCAAAAATACTCTTAGAGACGCTCAGAAACTCCGAAAATGCTTCGGAGGGGTTCTAAAGAGAGAAATTCTAGAGAGAAGGAGGATAAACTCTGTGTGGTGTGTGGAAATGAGTGAATAGAGCCCCCTATTTATAGTTTTTCGCGCCTGACAGGTCGAGACCGCCGTCTCGTCTGACAGGGTCGAGACTGTCGTCTCGCCATGCCAAAGTGGCGAGACCGCCGTCTCGCCAAACGAGACCGCCATCTGGCGAGACGGCGGTCTCACCACTTGCATGAGGCGAGACGACGGTCTCGATTTCGAGACGACGGTCTCATCCCCAAAAAGGCGAGAAACCTTATTTTCGTGCCGAAAATCCCTCCTATCCTAGTATGCGGCCTAATAGTCTCTCCTAGTGGCTTGTTAGGCTTCTTCCATCTTCGGATAGGAGGTCTTTTACTCTTTATTTGGAGGCCGGGCAAGATTTGGGGTCTACAGCTACCCCCCCTTTACCTGACTCGTCGGCTATTGGCCTGTTGTGCAAGACAGATTGATAGGAAGGTAAAGGAGTTGACCCACTTTCCCGGTCACCCTTCAGATGCTCTGTCTTTGTGGCGGATGGTCCTCTGGGGAAATGTTATGCGCTTCTGGGATGCTCCTTCTAACGGTAGCTGACCCCTTCGGCCGATGAGTATGAACCCCCATCTGGTTTGACGAGTATGAACCCCCGTCCGGTAAGCCCCCTTTTGTAAGGCCCGATGAGTATACACCCCCATCTAGTGTTTGACGACTATGAACCCCCGTCTGGTAAGTGAAAGAATTAATGGTTGAGTTCAAGAGGGGGGGTGAATTGAACTTTAAAACTTTTTCGCAAATCTTACTTTCTTTTGGAAGAATGAGTTATCTTTATTCAATCTTTGCAAAGGTAATTTGATTTAGACACAGCACAATTAAAGACAGAAATTAAAAGAGATGAAAGAAGAATATTAACACACAAGTTTATACTGGTTCACTCTAATCCAGAGCTACATCCAGTTCTTGACAAACCAGTCAAGTTCCACTAATCCCAAGTGAAAATTACAACTAGTAGATACTCACAAATCTACCCCAAGAACTATCTTGCAAAACCCACAAGACAGAATCTTGAAAACCACCCAAGAACCAAATCCAAGCTATTATACCAAGTGCAGATTACAATCCAACCTGCACAATCAAACTTTACAAAAGAATATGAAAAGAAAAAACCTGGACTTGAAGTTTCTAATTGTCCGAACCAATTCTATCAAGCACTTTCTCTCTTTGAATGACCACAATTCTGATCACAAGACCTTATGATATGAAAAAGATTCTTGAATGCGGAGAAAGTTACGTATGAAAGTTTCACAGATTGATTTCACAAGTTTTCTCAAGTAGTGTGTTGTATTGTATATTCAAAAGATAGATCAAATCAGTATATATAGAGTAAATCGAAAAACAGAACGTTTCATCCGTTAAAAACTGTTTTAGAGAGTCAAAAGATAAGTTGGTTAGCAAGAAAACAAGTTTAGAAGAGACTCGATCGATTAAAACGAAGTATGATCGATTAGATCGAGTTATGATCGATCGAATAAAACTATGATCGATTAGATCGAGTTATGATCGATTAGAACAAAACTATGATCGATCGTAGTATTATTTCAATCGATTAAAAGATCGGTTCAATCGATTGATTTCATTTAAAGTTCCATTTAATCGATTAAGACATCGATTCAATCGATTGATTTCATTTAAAGTTCCATTTAATCGATTGATTCGAGTTTTAATGGATTAAAACAACTTAATGAAAAATGACAACTCTGCTTCAATCGATTGAAAATCATTTCAACAGATTAAATTCCCGCAAACACTTAGTTAAAAAAATAGTCTCTCTCGTTTCAACAGATTGAAAAATATTTCAACAGATTGATTTTCTAAAAACTCTTAGATCGAAACAGTCTTTCTCGTTTCAACAGATTTAAAATCATTTCAACAGATTGAAAATGCGAAACTTGATATTGAAAATTTATTGAGTTATTTTAACTTGTTGATTCCGTGAATCAATCAATTTAATTTTCGATTATGTATGACCATTTATTATGATAAGAGATTTTAACAGCATTGAAAATCCTTTTCAACGCATTAAAAAAACTTTAGTTTATTCTTTTAATATTTAAACGTAAGTCTTTCATGCAGTAAAAATGATTTTCAATGAGATGCAACATTTTAAGGTGCTTATCACAAAATATAATGGCCTATCAAGAGATTAAGTGCTTAAGCTTAAAAACCCAATCATCTACACACCCACAACCTAAGTTATATCTATGTCTTCATCAAATCCACCAAGTGCTTCAATCTCGCCCTATTTGATGGAGACAAATAACCACCGCACCCGCAAAACAAGAATAACGTACTGTAGACATATTTTTGGTGGTGTGTGTGTAGTGACGCTTTAAGCAAAATACTTCTCCCCTATTTGACCGCATCAAATAGATTGTTGTAGTTACAGTCCAATGGGGCCACGTGGATACCCCGAATATAAAACGAACATTAAAAACTAAGAAAAGAAAACGAATAACGTAAACATAGAAAATCTTCATTCGTCCCCGGGCCTTGATTGAATTGCAGCTCCACAATCCCGTTGTAAATATCTTCTAGTTGATTATCAATATGCCGGAACCTTGCAATGAAATTTTCATCCAAATAATGCCGCCGAGCCCTCGAGCAACAAGTCATCTCCATATGCCTCCTTTGGTCGAGCTTGCAGCTCGCTCATTTGATGTAACATTGTTCTTTCGAACCGAGACGAGGAGTGCCACTGGCCGAGCGGTGGATTGTATGGAATCATCTCCATTGGGTTCACTTCTTCCATTGGATCGACGAACGTGCCGCGTAAGTTCCAGGAATATCGTTGTTGATTCCTTCCTCTTGCTCTTCTTCTTCACTTTCTTCACTTCTCCCAAGATCTTCTTTCGAGATCCATTCACCATCAACTTTAATGAATCCCATTTTGTGAAGCACAGAGTTATTTATTTCATTTGTTGATCGGACGGTTTCAACAAGTTCTCCTTCAACATCGACACCAAAATGTGTTAAAAATTTAGAAATCGAATAGCATAGGGATACCTGAAGTCACTAAGTCTCTTGGCTTTGATCATGTGATCCTTGATGACAAAGACCCAGCTCACACGTATTCTCGTGATGAATGCAGTACATCGAACTAAATCTCCTTCATTTAGCACCGCATGATTGCTCCCCCGGGTGTAAGCCGCCAAGAAACGATGAAAGCGAGAATCCTTTCTTCCAGCTTCAACTTCCCAATGTTGAATGAACTTACGTAATCATGCCTATTCTTCAAGCAAGAGCGGAAATATTGAACTTTATTAAATTCTTCAACATCCGAAGTACATCCTTTGGTGACTTTCACACCTACATCTTTTATTCCAAAGAACTTCCTTCCGGACATTAGGTGTTATCTCAATGTCTACTCCTTTAACTTGGGTTGTCAAAGTGGAACCTTCAAAGGATAAATTTGTGAAGAAAACTTTAATTAAGTCGTGGTAAATTCTACCATTCAACTCCGTAAACGTCTCGAAGTTTTTGATGTTGCAAGTAACTTCCGAATGCCTCCGAATCCTTCAGCATCAAACCAAGAGAACTTTAACATTTTTGGAATGTTGACTTGCTTCCCGCTTAATTCATGGATAAACAAATCCATTTTCTCTTGGTCCCCATTGAACCAAGTTTCAATCCTTCCTCCAACATTCTCGTTCTTGCCTTGCCATAGAGGACTCGCCTCGCTGGACTTCTTCCTACCGGACTTTGTGCGCTTGAACATATTTGATTTTTGGAATGAACAGTAACGTAGAAGAACCGAGAAAAGAGAAGCTCAAAGAAGAAAATAATACTATAGGAATGAGAATACACAATCTTTATCGCCTTAAAAAAATTTTTGTCTTTACTCGATTTATTGTTTCTATGCAATGATGATAAAGAGGAGAGAGAATTTCTACCGTACACTTTAATTACCTTCTTAGTAGATATCCAATCAAGTATCAATTAGCTTTTATTGGATATCTTTGATATTTAAGAGAGTAGTTGAAGTTTATCTTGTTGTAAATGCTTTCAGCTTTACTCGCGTAAATCTGTTAGAGACAAAGTACATACAACTAGCCCTAGAAGAAAAATAATCAATTGATATTTCGTGAAACCAACTGATTTTGTAATCGTAGATACTTATAAGTGAAATACACCGATTGAATCAAGAATTAAATCGATTATTTTGTAAAAGAAAATTATTCAGTAGTACCATTAGTGAATTCAATCGATTGAATCGAAGATTTAATCGATTGATTTATAAAAGAAGGTGTGCAGAGCTACAAGATTAATGAAATAAATCGATTAAAAGTTTATCTAATCGATTGAACTAATAACATATCAATACCAAAGAGTAAGAATCAGAAATCAACAGATTATTTCAGCAATTTCAATCGATTGAAACAAATAATATCAAGTTATTCATGCAATTATTAATCGATTGAACTTGTTATCACCTTGTTAAAAAGCATACAATCACCGTAAAGAATCAGCTTATGCAATACTAGATATATCTAGAATTCCTAATTCAGTCCTAAGCATATTAAGTCTGTCTCTAGGAAGTGGTTTAGTGAATAAATCACCTAACTGTTTTTCAGATTCAACGAATAATATCTCACAAGTCACCCCTAGATACGTGTTCTCTAATAAAGTGATGTCTAATTTCAATATGCTTAGTTCTAGAGTGTTGAATAGGATTCTTAGTTAAGTTTATTGCACTAGTATTGTCACAAACCAGAGGTACCTTGTTTAGAGTCACTCCATAACTGCTAGTTGTTGCTTGAGGTAAATGCTTTGAGCACAACAGCTCCTACCGCAATGTATTCAGACTTCGCAGCTGACAGAGCAACACACGCTTGCTTTTTGCCGTGCCACGATATAAGATCGCTCCCCAGCAAATGACAAGTACCGCAGGTACTTTTTCTCGTCCAATCTACATCCCGCAAAGTCGAATCGTAAAATCCAACAAGTTTAAGGGATGCACCCTCAGGATACCATAGTCCAACATTAATTGTTCCCTTGAGGTATTTCGTAATCCTTTTGGCAAGCAGTAAGATGAGATTCCTTTGGATTTGCCTCGAAATCTTGCACAAAGACACACACTAAACATAATGTCGGTCTACTAGCGCTAGATACAGTAGTGAACCAATCAAACCTCTATATTTAGTTTGATCAACATGTTTTCCTTTTTCATCTAAGTCTAGACAACAGCTTAGTAGACATGGGTGTAGAGGATACCTTGCAGCTTTTGCATATCAAATTTCTTTAACAATTCATTGCAAGTATTTAGATTGACTAAGAAAAATGCCATTTCTTAATTGTTTAACCTGGAGACCAAGGAAGAAATTCAATTCTCCCATCATGGACATTTCAAATTCACTTTGCATTTCTTTTACAAACTTATTACACATGACATTATTAGTGGAACCGAAAATGATATCATCCACATACACCCGCACTCGTAATAATGTCAGCCCAGCATTTCTTAATGAACAAAGTTTTATCAACCTCACCTCGCTTGTACCCTTGATCAATTAGGAAGTTACTTAACCTCTCATACCATTGTCTAGGTGCTTGCTTTAAACCATAAAGGGCCTTTTTTAATTTGTAGACATGGTCGGATGCTTGTGATCTTCAAACCCTGGAGGTTGAGAAACATATACTTCTTCATTGATGAGTCCATTCAGAAAGGCACTCTTTACATCCATCTCGTAGTAATCGAAACCACTTAAACATGCATAAGCTAATAATAATCTAACAGCCTTCAAGTCTAGCTACAGGTGCAAAGGTTTCATCAAAATCGATACCCTCTTGTTGGTTATACCCTTTGGCTACCAACCTAGCTTTATTTCTAGTAATAATGCCGTGTTCATCTAGCTTGTTTTTGAATACCCACTTAGTACCAATTACATTGATATCTTTGATTTTAGGAACTAATTCCCACACTTTATTTCTTTCAAATTGATTAAGCTCATCATGCATGGCACTAACCCAAGTATTCATCATTTAATGCTTCTTTAACTGCCTTAGGCTCTATTTGTGAAATGAATGCCATATGATTACGTAATTGATTAAGAGAATGTCTAGTAGATACTCCCTTATTAATTTGCCCGATGACATTGTCTAGAGAGAGATTTCTTGGGACAATCCACTCTTTAGGAAGCTCTTCCGAACATCTTCTTCCCGTTCTTCAGCAATTGTTGGAGAATTAGCTTTTGCAGTGGTCCACCGATGGATCATCTTCTTCAACAAGACGCTGATCCGTGTTATCGGCATGTTTCAACCGATAAGAATTATCGCTTAAATCTTCTTCATCTGCAATACACTGTTGTTCTATTCCGCACTACTCGAGGAGATTCATTAAACACAACATGTACCGATTCTTCAACAGATTTAAGTCTTAAATTGTAAACTCTATATGCATGACCGTGAGTTGAGTAACCAAGAAAAATTCCTTTATCGATTTTTCATCAAACTTGCCAATATTTTCTTTCCCATTGTTTAAAACGAAACATGTACATCCAAAAACTCGAAATAGTTTAAGTTGGGTTTTCTTCCTTTGTACAGCTTCATATGGGGTTTTCTTAAGCATGGGTCTAATCAAGACTCTATTCAAAACATGACAAGCAAGTGTTTACCGCATCTCGCCCAAAAGTATTTAGGTAAAGAATTTTCACACAACATTGTTCTAGCAAGTTCTACAATAGATCTGTTCTTTCTTTCCACAACACCGTTCGTTGAGGAGTTCTTGGAGCGTAAAAATTGTGTTTTATGCCAAACTTTTCACAAAATGATTCAAACTTTTCATTTACAAATTCTCCACCATTGTCACTTTGAATTGATGTAATAAAATACCCTTTTTCATTATGTAAAACCTTGGCAAGCTTTTTGAAAGATTTGTAAGAATCAGATTTGGCTTTAAGAAAGATAGTCCAGGTAAATCTGAAAAGTCATCAACAATTACCATGATATAAAGATTACCACCTAGGCTTTTATTCCTTGAAGGACCAACCAAATCCATGTGAAGCAGCTTCCAAAGGTTTAGAAGTTGAAACAATATTTTTGTTTGAAAAAGATTTTCTAGTTTGTTTGCCTTTCAAACAAGCTTCACAGATTTTGTCTTTCAAGATCCGAAGCTTAGGCAGCCTGTAAACTAATTCTTTTGAAATCAGCTTGTCAAGATGTTTAAGATGTATATGAGCAAGTCTTCTATGCCACAACCAAGATTCTTCTTCTTTAGTAAGAAGACAACTTTGAGATGATATAGACTGTTTGATATCTAACATGTATATATTGTTTAACCTCTTACCTACCAACATTACCGTATCGATTCCGGCTCACAGATAAGGCACTTTTCTCGGTTTGAAAATGACTTTGTGACCAAGATCACATAACCGACTTATGCTTATCGATTGTGCTTGAGACCTTCAACCGTAAGAACATTGTGAATGATTACCGATTCACCATCACCAATATCTCCGTAACCTAGAATTCTTCCTCTCGTTGTTGTCTCCATAAGTCACATGACCTCCATTCTTCAATTTCAGCTTTCCGGAATTTTGAAATGTCACCCGTCATGTGCCTTGAGCATCCGCCGTCTAGATACCAAAGGGACTCTTGTTGCTGTTCCCGAAAGATCAAACATCAAGTATTTGGTACCCTTACGTATTTTGGGTCCTTAGGAGTCAATTTTTCTGTTTAACATGTTTTGGAACCCATCTTTTCCTACCTTGCGGCACAAAATATTTTCTAGCATGACAGTAATTTTATAGTATGTCCTTTCTTCATGCAAGTAATGACAAGATGAGAAAGGGGATGCTGTTGTTTTTCCGTATGAAAAGAAGTTCAAATATTTTTTAGTTTTTACCCCAATCTTAGGTTTGTACCCGATTCCGTAATGTTCAAAAACACAATTTTGAGATCCAAGAAGTGCATCTAAATTCTCTTTACCTTGAGTAAACTTAGACAAAGTTTTAATCAAGTAATCAACCTTATCTTGCGAATAATACACTTTTCACACTTCTTATTAGCAAGCAATATTATTCGCAGATGCATAGATTATATCTAGATGTTCTAAATCTGTTTTGCTTTCTAATAGTTCATTTTCCGTAACTTTAACTCTATTTTCTAACCAGCTTATTTAAACCTTTCAACCGATTATTTGTATGAGATAAATTTCTCGGCTTCACTATGCATTTCATTGAAAGCATTTAGTAATGTGCTATAATTCATTTCATTCTCTCGTAGGAGTTGAACTTACATGTGATGAAGAGGATTCACGACCGACCATCAAGCACGTGTGCACCTCCTCACTTTCGGATTCGGAGCCGGAAGATGAATCATTGTCTTGCCAGGCTATATAAGCCTTTTTCCCTTTGTATCTTGATTCTTTCTTGTTCGATTCTTGGTCTTTTCCGGACAATCACTCTTTATGTGACCTCGTTTACCACAAGAATAACAAGTAATATTATTTTGAACAGATTCAGTCTTTTTATCATTGTACCTTTTTACTTGGCCAATTCTCGTTTCTTTCTTCTAAGAAATTTTCCAAATTTCTTAACCAATAAAGTCAGTTCTCTCGATTCATCTTCTTCAAATCCACTGTTTTCTTCAATTGTCTTGAGAACAATATTTCTAGTTTTCTTTTCTGCATTCTCTTGTTCTTTGAACCGATTGATTTCCAACTCATGTTCCCTCAACTTACCAAAAAGTGAAGCGGTAGTCATTTCAGCCAAGTCTCTTGATTCCGATATTGTTGTCACCTTTGGTTGCCATGTTCTGTCCAAACACTTTAAAATTTTGATGTTCAACTCTTCTTTGTCAAAAGTCTTTCCTAACCCAATTAGATGATTGACTATGTGCGTGAACCTTTTCTCGCACATCCGCAATTGTTTCTCCTTGCCGCATTTTAAACAACTCATAGTCCCCGATTAACTCATGCTTTCTTGCCCTTTTCACATCGACGTTCCTTCATGTGTAACCTCTAAAATTTCCCACATCTCTTTGGCGAGGCACACCGAGACACCCCGAAAAACTCATCAAGATTTAAAGCAGTAGGTAATAATATTTTTTGCAAGTATAATCATATTGAACTTTCCTATTTTCTACATCGCTTAATTCAGCCCAATCTTTTTCGACTACTTTACCATCTACAGTATGAGTTGGTTTGTAAGGACCATTAACAATTGTTTCCCAAATGCCTCTATCAAGAGATTCAATAAAGATTTTCATTCTAACCTTCCGTAAAGAATAATTCACACCGTAAAAAAGTGGAGGCCTGTTTATGGAGGCTCCTTCTAAAAATTCATCTTTCCCTCACCCATTGGACCGATTCCTTGAGTAACTTACAAGAACCAGCTCGATGCCAATTGAAAGAATTAATGGTTGAGTTCAAGAGGGGGGTGAATTGAACTTTAAAACTTTTTCGCAAATCTTACTTTCTTTTGGAAGAATGAGTTATCTTTATTCAATCTTTGCAAAGGTAATTTGATTTAAACACAAGACAATTAAAGACAGTAAATTAAAAGAGATGAAAGAAGAATATTAACACACAAGTTTATACTCGGTTCACTCTAATCCGTAGCTACATCCAGCTTCTTGACAAACCAGTCAAGTTCCACTAATCCCAAGTGAAAATTACAACCAAGTAGATACTCACCAATCTACCCCAAGAACTATCTTGCAAAACCCACAAGACAGAATCTTGAAAACCACCCAAGAACCAAATCCAAGCTATTATACCAAGTGCAGATTACAATCCAACCTCGCACAATCAAACTTTACAAAAGAATATGAAAAGAAAAAACCTGGACTTGAAGTTTCTAATTGTCCGAACCAATTCTATCATCACTTTCTCTCTTTGAATGACCACAATTCTGATCACAAGCACCTTATGATATGAAAAAGATTCTTGAATGCGAGAAAGTTACGTATGAAAGTTTCACAGATTGATTTCACAAGTTTTCTCAAGTAGTGTGTTGTATTGTATATTCAAAAGATAGATCAAATCTGTATATATAGAGTAAATCGAAAAATAGAACGTTTCATCTCGTTAAAAACTGCTTTAGAGAGTCAAAAGATAAGTTGGTTAGCAAGAAAACGAGTTTAGAAGAGACTCGATCGATTAAAACAGAAGTATGATCGATTAGATCGAGTTATGATCGATCAGAATAAAACTATGATCGATTAGACTGAGTTATGATCGATTAGAACAAAACTATGATCGATCGTAGTATTATTTCAATCGATTAAAAGATCGGCTCAATCGATTGATTTCATTTAAAGTTCCATTTAATCGATTAAGACATCGATTCAATCGATTGATTTCATTTAAAGTTCCATTTAATCGATTGATTCGAGTTTTAATGGATTAAAACAACTTAATGAAAAATGACAACTCTCTGTTTCAATCGATTGAAAATCATTTCAACAGATTAAATTCCTGCAAACACTTAGTTAAAAAAATAGTCTCTCTCGTTTCAACAAATTGAAAAATATTTCAACAGATTGATTTTCTAAAAACTCTTAGATCGAAATAGGTCTTTCTCGTTTCAACAGATTTAAAATCATTTCAACAGATTGAAAATGCGAAACTTGATATTGAAAATTTATTGAGTTATTTTAACTTGTTGATTCTCGTGAATCAATCAATTTAATTTTCGATTATGTATGACCATTTATTATGATAAGAGATTTTAACAGCATTGAAAATCCTTTTCAACAGCATTAAAAAAACTTTAGTTTATTCTTTTAATATTTAAACGTAAGTCTTTCATGCGTAAAAATGATTTTCAATGAGATGCAACATTTTAAGGTGCTTATCACAAAATATAATGGCCTATCAAGAGATTAAGTGCTTAAGCTTAAAAACCCAATCATCTACACACCCACAACCTAAGTTATATCCATGTCTTCATCAAATCCACCAAGTGCTTCAGTAAGCCCCTTTTGTAAGGCATGATGAGTACACACCCTCATCTGGTGAAGTGCCTCCGGATGCTCCTTCTTGCGGTAGCTGACCCTTTAGTTGTGGTGGCGGCTTACTGCTCTAGCTCATGCGCCATTGTGAAACCTCGGGATGCTCCTTTGACGCGGTAGCTGACCCCCTGGTTGACGAGTACGAACCCTCGTCTGGTTTGGTGCCTCTGGATGCCCCTTCTTGCGATAGCTGATCCTTTGGCTATGGTGGCAGCTTACTGCTCTAGCTCATGCTCCATTGTGAAACCTCGGGATGCTCCTTTGATGCGGTAGCTGACCCCTTGGTTGACGAGTACGAACCCTCGTCTGGTTTTGTGCCTCTGGATGCCCCTTCTTACGGTAGCTGATCCTTTGGCTATGGTGGCGGCTTACTGCTCTAGCTCATGCGCCAACTCCCTGGGGAGTGATTTCTGTGTTGGTAGATGTACTTGGACCTTTTTGAATGGCCATCCGGGTTGTGCTGGGGATTTTGTGGGTGCTCATCCAGCTTGCTTGTTTGCTGGGGGTTCTTTGCTTTTGACTTTTTGTGGTGATCATCCGACTCTTGCTGATTGGTCGGGTTATCTTGTTTGTTTGTTCGACTCTGCTTGGTAGTCGAAGTTTTGTTGATCAAGGTGAGTGGCTTGTCTTCAATCCAGCCTTTTTCTCGCGGTTCTATCTCTTTTTTCTCACGATTTCGGATTTTGGCTTTTCTTATTGAGCGTATGCCTTTTTTCTTTTTTAAGCTTTTTGTTACGCTGGCTTTTGCAAAAGGTGGCAAAGAGATGCATGAAATAAAATTTTATTTATAAGGAGATTTTATTACAACCACATTTTATTTTGGCAAGTACAATCCCTAAGGGCTATCATCTGGAGACGATCCGAAGGGGAATTGCTGGTAGAGGTGATACCGGAAGTCCGCTTGCTCTCGGACTTCGTCACGATATTCTTGTTGGAATGTTGTCCATTCTTGCCGCATCACCTGCTGGTGCTGATACATCTCCTCTTGCCGAGTGTTGTAGGCTTCCTGCCTTTGGGCCTGTTGTTCTTGCTGCACCGTTATCTGGTCGAACTGCCGGTGCAGATCGTTCATGTTGCGGTTTAGGCCGGCAAAGTCGTCCGTGTACGGTGGTGATTGTTGCTGTTGTTGTTGCTGCTGCTGTTAGAACTCGGGAGGTGTGGGGATATCTTGCATCGCCACGAGCCCCTGGAGGTCTAGTGCGAAATCCAGCGAGGGATGAAGGACCAACTCGGTCCCACTGCGTATCAGCATCCCCATGCTGACCAGGACGGACCCGTTGATGGATTCGGGTCGCAAGTTGGAGGCCAGCTCTTCCCGGCCAGGGCACCCCCATCTTTCTGCCAGGGGAGTGATAAGAGGAGCCATGAGGACGACCCCCGTTGATCTGTTCCCGAAGTCCTTAAGGGCCCTCAGGAAGAAGTAGCAAGGGTTGCAGCGCCGCCTCTGGCTCATGCAGTAAAGTATAAAGAGGTCAGGGAGGGTTATCTTACCCTGACTCTCCTTCCTCCCATGGATGGTCCCCGCCAACAGCTTGTGGCAGATGCGGAGTGCTGGGGGAAGCGCGGAGCCCCTCATCAGTGTAGGCAGCGTGGTTGCCCCTGTGAGCTCGTGCCACATTTCGGAGGCGGTGAGGTTGGCGGGCCGAGAGCAGATGGCCTCGCGGTATCCCCGAGTTAGTACGTCCTCGGGCCGGACGAATCCAATGCCCACATTGAATTCGTCGAGGGTGGTAGTCCTGTATTCCCCACCCATAAAATAGTTTACCATCTTGGTGGGCTGCAGGCCCGGGACCATGGAGGGGACCTCAGCGTAGGAAACGAAGGCCAGGAATTCGAGTACCGCCTGTGGGTACGCATGTGTGGGTGGAGGTTGCAGCAGAAAGCCCCACCCGATGCTGTCTATGTGGGTTCGGACATTGTCCTCCCACCCAAACTCAGCCAGAATGCTGAAGTCAAGCCTGAGCATCGGGTGCCACGGATAAGTCCGGATGTTCTCGAGGCGGGCTTGATGTTGTGGTGACAACTGAGAAGGATCTTGGGGTGGCGGTGCCGCAGAACTGCTGGCACCGGCAGTGCTCCTCTCTCTTTCTTGAGGCGCTTCTACCGAACATGTTGACCAGAAAGTGTTTGGGAAGTGTAAGATCTGAGAAATGGAGGTTCTGGAGGCAAGGAGAGTTGTGAGGAACCCCCCAAGCGCGCCTCCTATTTATAGGAAAATTTTCAAATTCGAGACCACCGTCTGGGAAGGCGAGACGGCGGTCTCGTCGTTGGGCTCAAGCGAGACGGCGGTCTCGTCTTGCCGGTGGACTGAGACGGTGGTCTGGAAGATCCAGACGGCGGTCTCGAATTTCAGGGTTTTCTTTTTTTTTTTTTTTTTTAGAAAGGAAATAGGACCTGGTTCAAAAACATTTTATGCATGCAATGTTTTCATGTTTAATGTCCTATAATGCCTACTTTGATTATATTTTCAGAAGGATTTAACCGACGTGTCTTGTAGCGCCGAGTGCCCTCTAATCTGTGCTTTCGTACATGCTGTACCATGCCGGACTTCTTATGACCGAAGAGTCATTTTGTTTTTCCTCTTTTTTTTTCTTTTTTTTCTTTTTTTTCTTTCTTTTGTAGAGCACTCTTCGTCATGTAGTGCCCCTTTTTCTTCACTTTAGGGATTTCAATCCTCTTGTTGACTATACGCCTCCATATTCCCAAATTAATTATTAGAATATTGTTGTGAGGGTCAAGAGAAAAGAAACAAAGAGGCAAATTCAATGGCTTGTGTTTTAGAGGGTTAATTTTTTTATTTAGAAAGTTTTTGTAAGCATGGTTGGATAGGGTTAGACTTAGGTGTTTAAGCTTTTGTCTAAGCAAACAGTTTCCTTTCTTTTTTTTGTACTTGCGCCTTTTGGTTTTATTCCCATTGCTTTTTATGGCTAGCTGACCTCCCTAGATCACCCTTTGGGTTTTCAAACTAGGATATTGTGTTTTGGCCCTAACTTTTGTCTAGGTTCCTTTTTTTGTAATTTTTGGAGAATCCTAGCGGACCTTATTTTGTAACCCTAACTTTTGCCTAGGCTACCCTTTATTGTTGTTCGGGTATCCTACCAGGTCGACCCTATCTTTTGCGTAGCCCCCTTAATGGGTTTCCTACCGGGTAATTTGCCCTTTTCTTTTTGGCCTTTTGGCTTTTATGGGATTTTCTTTTTTTTGTATTTATTTTTGTTCACAATATTGACGAAGCATGACTTTCTTTTTGGTGAGGTAAAGTCTTATTTTTATGTGCTTCTAATCAACTAGCTTGACGATAATAGCAATGGTAAATGTTGATTATTTGAATGTGCTTTTTATTCTTCTTCTTTTTTGTTTACTTAGACAGGGTTATTTATGTGGTCTAGTCAGAAATAGAAAGAAGAGAAGCAGATAGTAAGAATCATTCTTTATTAATTAATAAGGGAATATGTACCCTAAAATGCCCGGGGGATAATCTCTAACAATCATGGGGTTTACATCCCTTAAATGAAGAAAAAGTTATCCTAATGACTAGGGTAGCTCTTGACGCTTGCGCCCCTCCACTTCAGAAAATTTGCTTGAGTGTGCGGAGGGGAGACCTCCCTTTTCTTCTTTGCGCTCGGCCGTTAGTAGGGTCATATCATAGGCCATGCTTGCAAGGATTATCTTTGAATTCTGGGGGTTCCCTCATGCCTTGGGAATCTGCCCCCAGTCCTTGGCCAGGATGGTAACCATGCTTCAACATCATGCGGGCTACCTCTGTGTTTCTGGGAAGTCGCTCTACGCTGGCAATTTCGAGTGCTTGAAAAGATGTTTCAAGGGCCTCTTCAGTCGCATCCACATAAGGCTGGGTGGACGGCCCACTGATCAAAATGTCGTCTTCTGCTTGGACCGTGACCAATTTGTCGTCCACTAAGAACTTGACTTTCTGGTGGAGCGTTGAAGGTACTGCCTTGGCATCATGAATCCAAGGCCTGCCGAGGAGACAGCTATATGTTGGAGTAATATCCATTATATGGAAATCGACGTTGAAGATAGTGGGCCCGACTTGAATTGGCAAGTTAACCTCTCCCACTACTTCTCGTTTGGATCCGTCGAAGGCTCGAACGATAGTGCTACTTGGGCGCAGACGGGTTCCTTGAATAGTCAACTTGTCCAGTGTGCACTTGGGCATCACGTTCAAGGATGACCCGTTATCCATAAGAACTTTGGCGATGAGGTACTCCGTGCATTTAACCGAGATATGCAAGGGCTTGTTATGGTTTGACCCCTCGAGGGGGAGTTCTTCCTCTGTGAAGGTGAGGTGATCGCTTGTCGTGATGTGACCGACGATCCTCTCAACTTTTTCTTGGGATATGGTATGAGGTACATGCACCTCGCTCAAGACCTTCAGCAGGGCGTTTCTATGCGGTTGCGAGCTCAATACTAAAGATAATAGCATTATCTTTGTAGGTGTGCGATTGAGCTGGTCTATAATGGAATACTCGCTTTGCCTTATAAACTGGAGTAATTCCTCTGTCTCCTCCTTGGATTCTTTATTTTCTTTTTCTTCTTCGGTCTTTTTATTTTTTCCTTTATTTTTGGGGACGTCTTCTTGTGAGTCCTTGGAGGAGTAGACTCTTCCACTTCTAGTCATGCCCCCAATACCGACTATATTTGTTATTTCTTCTTTTATTGGTGAAGATTTCCTGTATCTCCACGGTACAACTTTATTTGTTTCGTAGGGGAAAGGACGTGGCATAAATAGTTGCACTGGTGTCCTTGCCCCCTCTTCTTTATTCTTGAGGACCAACAGCCGAGGCTTATTTTCCTCTTGCAGTGAGTCGACCGTTGGGGAAAGCTTTATTAGGAGTGACTTTCTCTCCATTCTTCTGATTTGGAAGACGTGTTAGTTAATCCTTCATTTTTATTATCTTTTTTTATT
Organism: Sphenostylis stenocarpa; assembly: GCA_963425845.1. Taxonomy (NCBI): domain Eukaryota; kingdom Viridiplantae; phylum Streptophyta; class Magnoliopsida; order Fabales; family Fabaceae; genus Sphenostylis; species Sphenostylis stenocarpa. The sequence goes on from OY731403.1 coordinate 73,895,943, forward strand.
AAGAATGAAGGAGGGGAAATTAAATATGAAAATGAATGTTTATGCATGCAAGTAGACAATTGTCAAAAAAAAGATTTTATTTATTCAACAGAAGGTGTACATTCCCCTATTCCATACTACGAAGCAACTTTTGGCAAAAATGGAAAACCTTAAAGAAACCTACAGGCGGGTCTTGATCTCTCTGTAGTTCTCTTTCGGCTTCCCGGACGTGACAAGCGAGTGCTTCGCTTTGTTTTCGGACCGCCTGGCTCATATCTTCACTATACTTTTGAGCCTCTTTGATCTTCGCCTCTTGATGAACGACCAAGGCTTGTAGTTCATCGAGCTTTGCAACGGCTCGGTCTTTCTCTTGCAGTACCTTGCCGTACTGAGCTAGCCCATCTCTTTCTTTGCAGCGTAGCTCAGCGAGACTTTTGTTGAGTCTCCGGTTGGCCTCTCGCTCTTGGTGTATGTCTAACCGAGTCTTGGTGAGCTCTTGCGACAACTCCTTGATTATTTGAGCCTGTTTTGCTTATTCGGCCTCAAGGTGTGTTGATTTGGCGGTTATTTCTTGGAGTTGACTATCCGAACTGGTTCTGGCAGTTTTGGATGCTCGGATAGCTTGTTCATTAGAGTCGGCACATTGATCCTTGAGGCGCTCTATTTCATGATCCTTTTTCTTGCCTTGCCTTTGCAGACCGTCAATTGTGAGGATAGATGCTTGCTCTCTTTCCTCAAGGGCCCTCATTTGGGCTCCCATGATTTCCATCCTCTGGGTGAAGGCATCAATTTGAGCCTGCAGCTCTTCATTATTGGCGCTCGTAATGGGTGTGGTGGATGGTTGAGCCATCCCTCTTCTTTTCCTCCACGCCTCGTAGTCACTGGTGACAGTCACCCGAGCTTTTCCCAGCTCTCTGTCTCCCATGTAGATTGGTTTCTCCCATGCTTTTCTCACAGCTAGTGAGTTGGCGATTGTGCATGGGTCTCCGAAGAAACACAGTCCTCCGAGTTCCCCCCGAGAAATGGTAGTTTGAGTCCTCATGAGTTGTCTCATAGCTACTCTAGGTGAATAGGCTATGCAACCCCTGAGTCCTATCAAGGGTACGTTCGGATAGTCTCCACACCTGATGAGAACTGGGCCAGGTCGGAACCAAGGGCAGACCCAGGACAAACTATTGGCGTCCTTTCGTTCCAACTCGTCCCTCCATTCTGAAGTTAAGCGTCATTGGAGAGGGATTTTGGAGAAGCTCCATAAGGGATCGGGGAATATCCCCATGTGACTGGAGGCGTATAGGTGCGTGACGCTCCACACAAACAGTAATGAAGAGCAGCAGTGAAGTGTTTTTCCTTGCTTTTGGTGGCAGAATTCCACCGAGAGCAAGGTGTTGGCAAGGATTGCAGGCAGGGGACTCTTTGAGTTCACGTCCCACGCGAAGAAGGCGTCCATGACGGCTTGATCTATTGTGTCGAGGTGGAAGGGGAACAAGATCGTTCCAAAAATGATTAGTGCCAGGGTTTTATTGAAGGCGACCCACTCTGCCCTTTCAGCCAAGTAGGACAGGTGGTCTTCCAACGTTGATACTTTCCAACCCCGGGTGTTCCCTTTTCCTATCAGGGTACTCTGCCGGAAAGGTAGTTGGATGAGGGCAGCGACCGGTGCTGTAGGAGTGTATGCCTCGTGGCAGATGTGGACCCTGGCTGATTTGGGCCATCTCAACATAGTCTCATACTCCTCTAAGGTGGGCACCAGGTCGAACTGCGGAAATTCGAAGCACCGCAGACTGGAGTTCCAGAAATGGATTAGTACCCTGAGGAACACCTGATCGACACAGATCTTCAGTAGGTCTAAAATCCATCCATAGGATTTTTCAAAATTAGCGCGGACCTCTGGTGGCATTGCCGCGCTAAGCCGTTCCAACTTCTCAGTATGGTAACGGGGAATATCCACCTTCTTTAGCTGTCTACTAGTCCCCTCCATTTTTCTAAAACCAAAATGCATGTTTTATGAAAAGTTATGCTTATTTGAATGAATGTGAGTGTTTATTTTCTGTTTATCATGTTTTGTATGATACGTATTTTTTTCGAAAAATAAACTACCTATATGAATGATTTGGGATGTTTATGAATCAGGTCCCATTGTTTTGGAAATAGATTTTATTTAGTACTTTATTTTTATTTGTTTATTTTATAGCCTTTTATCTCTTCTGTCGGAATTGCGTGGCTACTTAGCTTACAAAGAACCTGAAACCAGGCTAGCTAAAAGGCAGACTGTCCGAGATAAAATGCGGCTTTATGTGAAAGAATAGTTAGCGTCCCTTATCTCTTCTGTCGGAACTACGTGGCTACTTAGCTTACAGAGAACCTGAAACCAGGCTAGCTAAAAGGCAGACTGTCCGAGATAAGGGCGTTTATTTGCGAAAGTATTTTTGTGATTTTTGTTCTGTTGTTTGTTTATGCTATGCAACAGACAAATGCAGCAAACATATGCACACACAATTCGATCATCCACGAACAAGCTAGAATTCGTTTTTATCACGAGGTAGGGCTTTCCTGCAGAAAAGTGCATTGGCGAGGGTAGGTTCTAACTGTTCTCACCAGGCTAAGGCCCCCAAGGTGCCCCCATTATAGGGTCCCCACTCTCCAGCCTTCCGACCATGCTTAGCACTAAGGTCATAGTCAGTCTTGTTGCCAAAAGAGGAAGGTTATCACCTTTAGTGGTGGTTTCCGATCACACCGGTGGGCACAAGGCCATCACTACAGCAAACCGTACCTGCCACCCACTCCCTATGGATTTCTCACTTGCCCCCGGGTATAGAGGGAACTGTAGTGTGCAAAGGTTTGTGTACAGTTTGTATTTCACACAGTTGCGTAAGTATAAACAAGCAACAGTTATTAAAGCCAAACCGTAAAACATGTTATAATACAAGGTAAGGGCAAAAGCATTATTTTCTTGGTTTATTTATTTTTTAAGTCGGCCCATCACTAAATGGGATCAACTCTCCAGGCTTCCCCAATGGATTCGCCATCTGTCGCCGCCGTCAAAACGAGGTGGTCAGAGCGACGCGATGGTTTCGACCCTCTTGATTTTCGCGTTTTTTGTTGGTGGTTACAACGCCTTTAGGTTGTTCGATAACCGGGCTGAACCTAGGGGCGAGGTTTTCGAAAAGGCGCTCTTGGATTGTTCGATAACCGGGCTAATCCAAAAGCTAGTTTTGAAAGGGTTCTGTGGAGTCGCCACTGATGTTTTTATCGGAAACATCGGAAAAGGGATTAAAAGGCGTTGGTTTTTGAAAAACCAACTTTGGTCATTAGAACCAGAGTTGGGTAAGGGAGTTAGTTACATGTAAAGGAAGTATTAGTTCCTTTACGACGCCCCTTTCGGGTTCCCTATGATAGGCCAACTTTATGTAAATGATTAAACCGGAAAAATACGCTTTTACCCTTTTATTTGCGGAATTAAAATTATGACTACATGACCCTAGCTTCTATTGCATAATGAAGATTAAAGCAGTAAAGTAGAGAGAGAGAGTATAGAAACCTCTGAGGCAAGCTTTTCTATTTAATTCTTTAATAACTTGGGTGCTTTTTGGCAGCCCTTCACTCTACAAAACTTTGTAAACCTCTCGAAACGCTCAAAAATACTCTTAGAGACGCTCAGAAACTCTAGAAATGCTTCGGAGGGGTTCTAGAGAGAGAAATTCTAGAGAGAAGGAGGAGAAACTCTGTGTGGTGTGTGGAAATGAGGGAATGGAGCTCCCTATTTATAGTTTTTCGTGCCTGACAGGTCGAGACCGCCGTTTCGTCTGACAGGGTCGAGACCGCCGTCTCGTGAAACGAGACCGCCGTCTCGCCCTTCGCAGGTGGCGAGACCACCGTCTCGTTTGGCGAGATGGTGGTCTCGCCACTTGCATGAGGCGAGACGGTGGTCTCGATTTTGAGACGGCGGTCTCGTCCCCAAAAAGGCGAGAAACCTTATTTTTGTGCCGAAAATCCCTCCTATCCTAGTATGGGGCCTAATAGTCTCTCCTAGTGGCTTGTTAGGCTTCTTCCATCTTCGGATAGGAGGTCTTTTACTCTTTATTTGGAGGCGGGGCAAGATTTGGGGTCTACAAGGCTCACACGATCAAGGAGTTGTTGCAAGAACTCACCAAGACTTGGTTAGAAATACGCTAAGAGCAGGAGGCCAATCGGAGACTCAACAAAAGTCTCGCTGAGCTATGCTGCAAAGAGAGAGACAGGCTAGCTCAGTACGGCCAAGTACTACAAGAAAAGGATCGGGCCCTTGCAAAACTCGATGAACTGTAAGCCTTGGTCGTCCATCAAGAGGCGAAGATCAAAGAGGCTCAAAAGTACAGCGAAGATATGAGCCAGGCGGTCCAGAAGCAAAGCGAAGCACTTGCTCGTCACGTCCGGGAAGCCGAAAGGGAATTACATAGAGATCAAGACCCGCCTGTGGGTTTCTTTAGGCTTTTCCGTTTCTGCCAAAAGTTGCTTCGTAGTATGGAATAGGGGAATGTACACCTTCCAACGGATAAATGAAATTTTTCTTTATTCAACAATTGTCTACTTGCATGCATGTCATTCATTTGCATATTTAATTTCCCTCCTTCATTCTTAATAAATAAGATAATAAAAAGGAAGGATTAACTGACACGTCTTCCAAATCAGAAGAATGGAGAGAAAGTCACTCCTAATCAAGTTTGCCCCAACGGTCGACTCGTCGCAAGAGGATAATAAGCCTCGACCGTTGATCCTCACAAATAAGGAAGAGGGGGCAAGGACACCAGCGCGACTATTTATGCCACATCCTTTCCCCTACGAATCAAATAAAGTTGTACCATGGAAATATGAAGAATCTTCACCAATAAAAGAGGATATCACGAATATAGTCGGCATTGGGGGCATGACTAGAAGTGGAAGAGTCTATTCCCCCAAGGACTCACAAGAAGATGTCCCATAAAATAAAGGAAAAAATAAAAATACCGAAGAAAAAGAAAATAAAGAATCCAAGGAGGAGACAGAGGAATTACTCCAGTTTATAAGACAAAGTGAGTATTCCATTATTGATCAGCTCAACCATACACCTGCAAAGATAACCCTGTTAACTCTAATGATGAGTTTGAAACCGCTGTAGACCCCAAATCTTGCCCGGGCTCCAAATAAAGTCAGAAGATCCCCTATTCGAAGACGGCCGAAGCCTAACAAGCCACTAGGAGAGACTATTAGGCTCCCGTACCAAGATGGGAAGGTTTTTTGGCCCAAAATAAAGTTTCTCGCGTGGAAGGGGACTCCCGGGTCAAGTCTCGCTCAAGCGAGTACGTCCGCCGCTTGAGCGACAGGTGCCGCAATCAAAGGGGACTTCCAGGTCGAATATCGCTCAAGCGACTGGTGTACTCGCTTGAGCGACGGATGCTGCCACCAAAGGGGACTTCCGGGTCGAGTCTCGCTCAAGCGACCGATGTACTCACATGTACTCGCTTGAGCGAAAGATGCTCCAACGAGACCGGGGTCTCGTTCACCCAGACCGGGGTCTCGTTGACGACGAAAACGAGACCGGGGTCTCGTTCACCCAGACCGGGGTCTCGTTCACCTGCAGCCGGGTCTCGTTGACGACGAAAACGAGACCGGGTCTCGTTCACCTGCAGCCGGGGTCTCGTTGACGACGAAACGAGACCGGGTTCTCGCTCACCTGCACCGGTGTCTCGTTGCTCATGCAAAACGAGACGGCGGTCTCGTTGTACGAGACAGCGGTCTCGCTGCTTCGTCAAACGAGACGGCGGTCTCGTTGTGCGAGACGGCGGTCTCGTTTGCTCGAGCGAGACCGGCGGTCTCGCCACCTGACAAGCACGGAAACCTATAAATAGGGGTTCTCCCCCTCATTTCCGGACACCACAGCTGCATAGCTCTCCCTTCTCTCTAAAACTTCTCTCTAGAATCCCTCCGACGCATTTCGGAGTTTCGAGTGTTTTCAAGAGTGATTTTCGGCGTTCGAGAGGTTTCCGACGTCTTGTAGAGTGAAGGGCTGCCATAAAGCACCCTATTTTTCCGGAAAATTAATATAAAAAGCGTGCTTCGGAGGTTCCAATTCTCCCTTTCCACCTTTACCGCTTTTATCTTAAATTATGCAGTAGACATTAGGGCCATGTAGTCATACTTTTAAATTCCGCGAATAAAAAGGGCAAAAGTGCGTTTTTCTAGTTTATCAATAAAAATAAGCCGGCCTATCATAGGGAACCCGAAAGGGCGTCGCAAAGGGACTAATACTCCCTTTGCACGTAACCAACTCCCTTACCCAACTCGGTTCTAATGACCAAAGTTGGTTTTCGAAAACCAACGCCTTTTTAAAACCCCTTTTCCGATGTTTATGGTAAAAATATCGGTGGCGACTCCATAGAACCCAAAATAAATAAATCCTTGGGTTAGCCCGGTTGTCGGACAACTCAAGGACACTTTTCGAAAACCTCGTCTCTAGGTTAGCCCGGTTATCGGACAACCTAAGGACGTTGTAACCACCAATAAAAAACGCGAAAATCAAGAGGGTCGATAAAACCATCGCGTCGCTCCGACCGCCTCTTTTTGACGGCGGCGACAGATGGCGACTCCACTGGGGAAGCCTAGAGAGTTAATCCCATTTAGTGATGGGCCGACTTAAACAATAAATAAACCAAGAAAATAACACTTTTTGCCCTTAACTTGTATTATAACATGCTTTATTGATTGGCTTTCAATAAACTGTTGTTTGTTTATACTTACGCAATTGATTGAAATACAAATTGCACACAAACCCTTGCACACTACAGTTCCTCCTATACCCGGGGGCAAGTGAGATAACCATAGGGAGTGGGTGGCAGGTACGGTTCGCTGCAGTTAGGGCCTTGTGCCCACCAGTGTGATCGGAAACCACCACTCAAGGTGATAACCTTCCTCTTTTGGCAACAAGACCGACTCTGGCCTTAGTGTTGAGCATGGTCGGACGGCTGGAGAGTGGGGACCCTATAATGGGGGCACCTTGGGGGCCTTAGCCTGGTGAGAACAGCTAGAACCTACCCTAAACCAACGCACTTTTCTGCAGGAAAACCCTACCTCGTGATAAAAACAGAATCTCGCCGGTTCGGGGATGATCGAATTGTGTGTGCATATGTTTGTTGCATTTGTATGTTGCATAGCATAAATAAACAACAGAACAAAATCACAAAAATGTTTCATAAATAAACACCCTTATCTCGGACAGTCTGCCTTTTAGCTAGCCTGGTTTCAGGTTCTTTGCAAGCTAAGTAGCCACGCAGTTCCGACAGAAGAGATAAGGGACGATAAATATTCTTTCATAAAGCCATATTTTTATCTCTGACGATCCGCCTTTTAGCTAGCCTGGTTTCGAGTTCTTTGCAAGCTAAGTAGCCACGCAGTTCCGACAAAAGAGATAAAAGGCTATAAAATAAAAATTCAAAATAAAAAATAAAAATCCAAAAATAAACGAAACAACTCTTGACAAAGTCAAAGCATCCATACTACATCATATCATGAGTAAAGAAAAACCAAGGAGAGAAAATAAAAATGGGAGCGCATTCAGCATCATTTAAATAAAAAACTCTCATGCATAAGCATATCCCATGTTAGTTTAAGCACTCAACATGCATTAATAAAACTTTTTCGGACATTCTAGAAAGTGGCTGGTCCTTTTCCTACCCGTACTCGCGCACAAAAGGCTAAGGCAATGGAAAATCTAGAGGAGCAAAACCGGAAGCTCACTGCAGAAGTTAATACCCTCCGAGAGCAGGTAGCTCAACTAATGGAGGTTATACGCCAAGGTCAGAGCAAGGGCGCCGAGGGCCAAGCTGAAAATGCCCCTTCCCATCACGAAGAGGAAGAAGAAGAAGAATACTTCTTCGGCGGGAAGGATGCCAAGACTGCACGCATCCTTACCCCAGAAGTATCCAAACAACAACTCTCCGCCCTGGAGGAGAGGCTGAAGGCGGTCGAAGGACATAACTTCGACGTCAAGGAGGTGGCCGATATGTGCCTCGTGAAAGACATCCGCTTCCCTCCCAAATTCAAGGTCCCGGACTTCCCCAAGTACGCCGGGCTGACCTGCCCCAAGAACCATCTTACGATGTATTGCCGTAAGATGGCCGCCCATGCCGACAACGAGAAACTCCCGATCCATTGCTTTCAGGAGAGTCTCGGCGATACAGCCTCTCAACCGGTACATGCAGCTGGAGAGAGGACAGGTCCGGAACCGGAAGCAACCGCGGACGCTTTTCTCCGTCGCTACCGTTACAACATTGATCTAACCCCCGATAGGTCGATCTCGGAGCTCGAGCAAAAGGAGTGACGAGCCCTTTAAAGCGTATGCCCAAAGGTGGAGGGAAATGGCAGCCCAGATAGAGCCTCCTTTGACGGACAAGGAGACAGTGGCTATGTTCATCGACTCACTGACTGGAGCGTACTACGACAAGGCAATAGCCAGTACCTCCAACCTCTTCTCGGACATAGTCACTGTGGGCGAGAGGGTGGAGCAAGGATTAAGGAGCGGGAAGATCGCACAGTCTTCCCAAGCTGGTGTCTCCTTCAAGAAGCCCGCCGGCAAGAAGAAGGACGAGTCTGTACACGCAATCAACTTTGCCACTCCTTCTTCTACCCCACAAACGCCCAAGCAGCCCCGTAAGAAGGAAAGGAAGTTCACTCCCATCACCACTTCTTATGGACTACTGCTGCCTCAGCTGCTGGAGGCTAAGCTCCTGACCTGCGCTCCTCCTAAGAAGCAATTAGAGCCTCCTTACCCCGAATGGTATAAGCCGAACGAAAAATGTGCTTACCATTCGGGCGCACCCGGTCATTCTACAGAGAACTGCTTGACCCTCAAGTATCGGGTTCAAGAGTTAATCGACGCCGGGTGGATTACTTTTGACACCTCTGCTTCTAGCACCGATGACAAACCTCTATCAAAGCCAGAGTAGTAAAGAGGGAGGACTAGCAGGACCGGCCTTAGGGTTTCTTTTTAGCTTTCTCTATATCTCCTGCGGTCCCCGCCCGTGGCCGCAGGAATTTTGACCAAAAGGGCTTGTAAATAACATCATTTTCTTTAATATACGAGGCATTTTTCGTCAACATTCATTCCATTCATTCTTTTCTCTCTTACATTTATTATTCTTTCAGAAATAAATTGAATAATAAAATCTATGACTAAAACGAACCTAAAACGCATCATGTCTCGTGATTGATGAATCCCCATGGACTCCTGAAACGAAAGGCGAATGGACCGAGTCCGACAAGTGAGCAGGAGACCGTTTCTCCGGACATGCAAAGGATGCTGGAAAAAGAAACACGCGTCATACAACCACATCAAGAAGAGATAGAAACTGTAAATTTGGGGAAAGAAGACGAGGATAAAAAGGTGAACATAGGCACCCAAATGGAAAATAGCACGAAAGAAGGATTAATACTACTCCTAAAAGAATATATGGATGTATTCGCCTCGGTCATACCATGACATGCCAGGGCTCGACACGAGCATAGTGGAGCACAGATTGCCACTAAAAGAGGGATTCCGACCTGTAAAGCAAAAGCTCAGGAGAATTAAACCTCGACCGGTCTTTAATGATAAAAGAGGAAGTGCAGAGGCAGTTGGATGCTAATTTCCTGGTAGTTTCCAAGTACCCAGAATGGTTGGCCAACATAGTACCCGTCATCAAAAAAACCGGGAAGGTCAGGGCTCGCGTGGATTATAGGGACCTTAATCGAGCAAGTCCAAAGGACGACTTTCCCCTACCACATATAGACACGCTAGTGGACCATACCGCTACTAACACGTTGTATTCCTTCATGGATGGGTACGCGTGGTACAACCAAATCAAACTGGCCATGGAGGATAGAGAAAAAACCTCCTTCATTACACCATGGGGGACTTTTTGTTATCGCGTAATGCCTTTCGGACTCAAGAATGCGGGGGCAACCTATCAAAGGGCTATGGTTACATTATTCCACGACATGATCCACAAGGAAATAGAAGTATATGTGGACGACATGATAGCCAAGTCCAGAAATGAAATGGACCACATTCAATATCTCCGGAAACTTTTTGACCGACTTCGGAAATATCAACTTAAGCTAAACCCGGCAAAATGCACTTTCGGAGTACGGTCAGGAAAACTCCTAGGGTTCATTGTTAGTGAAAAAGGAATCGAGGTGGACCCCGACAAAACAAAGGCAATTTTGAAAATGCCCCCACCAAGCACAGAAAAGGAGGTCAGAGGGTTTCTAGGCCGGATAAACTACATTGCCCGCTTCATCGCGCAGTTAACAGATAAATGTATCCCCATCTTTAAGCTGTTGCGCAAAAACCAGCCAACGGTGTGGAACGAAGAATGCCAACAGGCGTTTGATAAAATCAAAGCTTGTTTAACCAATCCACCAGTATTGGTACCACCCGTTGAAGGGAGACCTCTGATCCTATATTTATCAGTACTCGAAGAATCAATGGGATGCGTGCTCGGCCAACATGATGAAACCGGAAAGAAGGAACGAGCCATTTATTATCTCAGCAAAAAATTCTCAGACTATGAAACCCGCTATACACCATTCGAGAAAACATGTTGCGCATTGGTGTGGGTCACTCGACGTCTCGCACAAGTACATGGCTCGACATACAACATGGTTGGTCTCTAAAATGGACCCAATCAAGTACCTCTTCGAGAAGCCTATCTTGACCGGAAGAATAGCTAGGTGGCAAGTTCTCCTCTCGTAATTCGACATTATCCATGTCACCCGTGAAAGCTATTAAAGGAAGTCCCCTAGCGGATTATTTAGCTCATGGGTCCACAGATGAATACCAATCCCTACAAGATGACTTCCCCGATGAGCACATTATGCACATCGAACACGAAGAGACCAAAGAAGAGATGTGGACCATGTTCTTCGATGGGGCTTCCAACATGCTTGGACACGGGATAGGCGCTATCTTAATATCCCCGAAAAGAAACACATTCCCGTAATAACCAGGCTTAATTTTGATTGCACCAATAACATGGCCGAATACGAAGCATGTGCATTGGGAATCCAAGCAGCTTTAGATCATGGGGTCACTAAGCTCAAAATATTCGGCGATTCATCCCTCGTTATCTATCAACTTAAGGGTGAATGGGAAACCCGAAACGCCAAATTGATCCCATATCTAGAGTACATCCACGAGCTGGTCGCAAGAATGGAAAGTGTCACCTTCCAAGACATTCCTAGGGAGGATAATCAAATCGCCGACGCCCTAGCCACACTATCATCCATGTTTGCCCTGGACCAGGAACATGAGATGCCAATCATTCAAGTCAAACCGCACGATAAGCAAGCTTTCTGTATGGCAGTAAATGACGAGCGCGATCAAAACCCCTGGTACCATGACATTAAGCGGTACCTCATGAAGGGAGAATACTCCGAGGGAATCAGTGACAATGATAAGCGAACCATTCGCAAAAGGGCCATAGGGTTCACATTGATTGAAGGAACCCTCTACAAGAAGAGCCCCGATTCCACTCTCTTAAGGTGTGTGGACCAAGAAGAAGCCCAAACACCGATAAAAGAAATCCACAAGGGGACTTTTGGAACCCACGCACCAGGGCATGTCATGACAAAGAAAATCCTCGGTGGCAGGTACTATTGGTCCACGATGGAAGCCGATTGTCACCAATACGCTAAGAAATGTTATAAGTGCCAAGTTTACGCCGATAACATTCATGTGCCGCCCGCACCCTCAGCAACTCTGGCTACACCATGGCCGTTTTCTATGTGGGGCATGGATGTCATCGGACCCATCGAACCCAAAGCTTCTAACGGCCATCGTTTCATATTAGTAGCAATCGACTATTTTACCAAGTGGGTTGAGGCAGCATCATACGCACACGTAACCCGGAAAGTGGTGACCACCTTCATCAAGAAAAACATTATATGTCGGTACGGCATCCCTCATAGGCTCATTACTGACAATGGGACCAATCTCAACAATAAGATGATGGAGGAATTATGCCAAGACTTCAAAATTCAGCACCACAATTCCTCTCCGTACCGACCAAAGATGAACGGTGCAGTGGAGGCAGCCAACAAAAATATCAAGAAAATTATCCAGAAAATGGTGGTCACCTATAAGGACTGGCATGAGATGCTTCCCTTTGCCCTACACGGCTACAGAACATCAGTACGGACCTCCACGGGGGCTACTCCCTTTTCCCTCGTTTATGGAATGGAGGCCGTACTACCAGTAGAGGTCGAAATACCCTCCCTACGAGTCGTCATGGAAGCCAAATTGACAGAAGCTGAATGGGTCCAGAACCGGTATGATCAATTGAACCTAATAGAAGAAAAACGACTCGGACGCCATATGTCGAGGACAAGCTTATCAACGAAAAATCAAGAAGGCCTACGACAAGAAGGTCAATCCCCGCACTTTCCAAGAAGGAGATCTAGTAGTAAAGAAACTGCTCCCAGCACAGAAAGACAAAATCGGGAAATGGGCAGCCAACTATGAAGGACCCTTTGTGGTCAAGCGAGCCTTCTCAGGGGGAGCCCTTATCCTCACCAATATGGACGGAGAAGAGCTCCGATATCCTATCAACTCAGACGCGGTAAAAAAATATTACGCTTAAGGAGCATTGCTCGTGACCCGTCAGGATGAAAACTCGCAAAGAGCGTCCTGGGCAAAAGATAGGGCCTATATACCTCGCTAGGATACGTCCTAGGCAAAAAGTAGAGGCACACACAAAAAAAAAAAAAAAAAAAAAAAAAAAAAAAGAGGGGAGAGCAATGATTACCTTAGCCGAAAACCGCAAAGGCGACTAAGGAAATACTTCTGCAACAGCAAGCAAACTTCGCATAGTCTTCACTCCGGGCCCAGGCATCTCAACTGAAGTGACCAGGAAGAATGGGGAAGCAAAAATCACAGATATGATTGTGGTACCCTCATACAGTTTAGCCAACCCCGGCCAGCCATGCTTACAAATTCTCTTGTAAACCTCCATGTAAAAATAAACCATATCGTTATATCAATAAACTTGTCTTTTCTTCTCCTTACCTACTTGCGTAAATGCCTCTGTATTAACGAAATATGAGCATGCATAAAACAAGCAATTTGAGAAAGCATAATAACAAAAGACGCACATCACCAACCAGGGTCGTCCCAAGTAAAAAGTACAGGGTAGCCTGCTAGACCGAAAACCCGCAAAGGGCGGTCTAGGCAAAAAATAAGGCTTTTATAAAAAGGAAAAGCTCATCAAAATGCCTCACGGAAAGAATTAAAACCCGCTAGACCGAAAACCCGCAAAGGGCGGTCTAGGCAAAAGATAGGGTTAAAGAAGTGCAAAAAGAATAATCACGAGAGAACAAAAGAAGGAAAGCACCGGTCACTTTCTAAATGTCCTCAAATGGAACTACATTTAGGGCATCCACACACAAGTAGTCACACAAAAATGACTTTGTCAAGAGTAAAACAAACAAAAATACTATAGAAAAGCATTTAGCCTCATGCTTGCATTCATTCCAATATGATTTCGTCGACCTTTTGCCTCCGTTACAAAAACCGGCGCAACAAAAGAAGCTTAAAAAAGGAAAAAGGCATGTGCTCAAGGAAAAAGCCAAAACCCTAAGATCGCGAGGAAAAAAGAGATAAAACCGCGAAAAAAGGCAGGGTTAAACCATCGCACCAACCAATAAAAACTCAACCACCAAACAAAAAACAAAACCAAGATCCATCCAATCAACCAGCCAGGATTGGATGATCATTACCAAAAAGAACAAAAACAAAGGACCCCCGGCAATCAGCAAAGGCCGATTGATCACCAACAAAATCCCTGGCATGGCCCGGATGACTATTCAAGAAAGCCGAAAAGCAGTCAAATCAACACAAGCAGCACTCTCCAGAGAGCTGCGCTTGATCTGCGCCCGAGCCAGATCAGTAAGTCGCATTACCACCCTGATGGGGGGTTCATACCCATCCGGTCCCGCACAACGGACTCGTACCACCCCGATGGGGGGTTCATACCCATCCGGTCCCGCACAACGGACCGTACCACCCCGATGGGGGCCCGTACCCATCCGAGTCCCGCACAACGGACCGCAACTACCGGCCCGATGGGGGGTTTATACTCATCAACCGAAGGATCGGCTACGTCGGGAGTAGTATCCGGAGGTTCCACCACGTGTCCATCGAAAGGATCGGCTACGTCGAAGTAGTATCCCGGAAGTGCACGAGCACGAAATCATTCCCCGTAGAGTCGGCGCATGAGCGACCCGAGCGATGAAGCCGCCATCACCACCGGTCCTACGCAGTGGACTCGCGCCCGACCGGATAGGGGGTTTATACCTATCAACCAACACACGAGAAGCGCCTTGCCGGCGCATGGGCCACATGAACCGTAAGCCGCCATTACCACCCCGATGGGGGGTTCATACCCATCCGGCCCCACACAATGGACCGTACCACCCCGATGGGGGGTTCATACCCATCCGGTCCCACACAACGGACCGTACCAGCCTGATGGGGGGTTTATACCCATCAACCAAAGGATCGGCTACGTCAGAAGTAGTATCCGGAGGTTCTACCACGTGTTCACCAAAGGGATCGGCTACGTCAGAAGTAGTATCTCGGAGGCACACGACCACAACATTTCCCCAGAGGATCGCCCGCCACAAGACAGGACATCCGAAAGGCAACCAGGCAAGAGGGTCAACTCCTTTACCCTCCAGTCGATCTTCCTGACAACAGAAGGCCAGCAGTCGACTGGATGGGTAAAGGGGGGGCAGCTGTAGACCCCAAATCTTGCCCGGGCTCCAAATAAAGTCAGAAGATCCCCTATTCGAAGACGGCCGAAGCCTAACAAGCCACTAGGAGAGACTATTAGGCTCCCGTACCAAGATGGGAAGGTTTTTTGGCCCAAAATAAAGTTTCTCGCGTGGAAGGGGACTCCCGGGTCAAGTCTCGCTCAAGCGAGTACGTCCGCCGCTTGAGCGACAGGTGCCGCAATCAAAGGGGACTTCCAGGTCGAATATCGCTCAAGCGACTGGTGTACTCGCTTGAGCGACGGATGCTGCCACCAAAGGGGACTTCCGGGTCGAGTCTCGCTCAAGCGACCGATGTACTCACATGTACTCGCTTGAGCGAAAGATGCTCCAACGAGACCGGGGTCTCGTTCACCCAGACCGGGGTCTCGTTGACGACGAAAACGAGACCGGGGTCTCGTTCACCCAGACCGGGGTCTCGTTCACCCAGACCGGGGTCTCGTTGACGACGAAAACGAGACCGGGGTCTCGTTCACCCAGACCGGGGTCTCGTTGACGACGAAAACGAGACCGGGTTCTCGTTCACCCAGACCGGTGTCTCGTTGCTCATGCAAAACGAGACGGCGGTCTCGTTGTACGAGACGGCGGTCTCGTTGCTTCTGTCAAACGAGACGGCGGTCTCGTTGTGCGAGACGGCGGTCTCGTTTCTGTCAGACGAGACCGGCGGTCTCGCCACCTGACAGCACGGAAACCTATAAATAGGGGCTCTCCCCCCCTCATTTCCAGACACCACAGCTGCATAGCTCTCCCTTCTCTCTAAAACTTCTCTCTAGAATCCCTCCGACGCATTTCCGGAGTTTCTGAGTGTTTTCAAGAGTGATTTTCGGCGTTCGAGAGGTTTCCGACGTCTTGTAGAGTGAAGGGCTGCCATAAAGCACCCTATTTTTCCAGAAAATTAATATAAAAAGCGTGCTTCGGAGGTTCCAATTCTCCCTTTCCACCTTTACCGCTTTTATCTTAAATTATGCAGTAGACATTAGGGCCATGTAGTCATACTTTTAAATTCCGCAGAATAAAAAGGGCAAAAGTGCGTTTTTCTAGTTTATCAATAAAAATAAGCCGGCCTATCATAGGGAACCCGAAAGGGGCGTCGCAAAGGGACTAATACTCCCTTTGCACGTAACCAACTCCCTTACCCAACTCTGGTTCTAATGACCAAAGTTGGTTTTCGAAAACCAACGCCTTTTTAAAACCCCTTTTCCGATGTTTATGGTAAAAATATCGGTGGCGACTCCATAGAACCCAAAATAAATAAATCCTTGGGTTAGCCCGGTTGTCGGACAACTCAAGGACACTTTTCGAAAACCTCGTCTCTAGGTTAGCCCGGTTATCGGACAACCTAAGGACGTTGTAACCACCAATAAAAAACGCGAAAATCAAGAGGGTCGATAAAACCATCGCGTCGCTCCGACCGCCTCTTTTTGACGGCGGCGACAACCGCACAGAAGCGCCCTGCTGAAGGTCTTCAGCGAAGCGCATGTACCTCACTCCATATCCCAAGAAAAGGTTGAGAGGATCATCGGTCACATTATGGCAAGTGATCACCTCACCTTTACAGAGGAAGAACTCCCCTTCGAGGGATCAAACCATAACAAGCCCTTGCACATTTCAATCAAGTGCAAGGAATACCTCATCACCAAAGTTCTTGTGGATAACGCGTCATCCTTGAACGTGATGCCCAAGTACACACTAGACAAGTTAACTACCCAAGGAACTCGCCTGCGCCCAAGCAGCACTATCATTCGGCCTTCGACGGATCAAAACGAGAAGTAGTGGGGGAAGTTAATTTGCCAATCCAAGTTGGACCTACTATCTTCAACATCGATTTCCATGTAATAGATATTACTCCAGCATACAGTTGTCTCCTCGGCAGGCCTTGGATTCATGATGCTAAGGCAGTTCCTTCAACGCTCCACCAGAAAGTCAAATTCATAGTGGATGACAAATTGGTCATGGTCCAAGAAGAAGATGATATCCTAGTGGACCGTCCACCCAACCTTATGTGAATGCGGCTGAAGAGGCCCTTCAAACATCTTTTCAAGCGCTCGAAATTGCCAGTATAGAAAGACTTCCCAAAAACACAAAGGTAGCCCGCATGATGTTGAAGCATGGCTACCATCCTGGCCAAGGACTGGGGGAAGATTCCCAAGGCATGAGGGAACCCCCAAAATTCCAAGATAATCCTTTCAAGCATGGCCTAGGATATGACCCTACTAAGGGCCAAGCAGAAAGAGGAAAAGGGAAGTCTCCCCTCCGTACACTCAAGCAAATTTTCCGAAGCGGAGGGGTGCAAGCGTCAAGAGCTACCCTAGTCATTAGGAGATCTTTTTCTTCATTTAAGGGATATAAACCCCATGATTGTTAGAGATTATCCCTCGGGACTAGCCCGACCCCCGGGCATTTTAGGGCACATATTCCCTTATTAATTAATAAAGAATACATTTCTTACTATCTGCTTCTCTTCTTGTTATCTCATGACTAGACCTCACAATAACCTTGTCTAAGTAAATGAAAAAGAAGAAAGAAAGAGAATAAAAAGTGCACCCAAATAATCAAAATTTGCCATTACCATTACAATCAAGCTAGTTGATTAGAAGCACCAAATAAGGCTTTACCTCATCGTAAAGAAAGTCATGCTTCACCAATATTGTGAACCACAAAAAATATACAAAAAAGAAAAAGCCCATAAAAGCCAAAGGCCAAAAGAAAAGGGCAAAATAACCATAGGAAACCCACTAAGGGGGCTATGCAAAAGATAGGGTCAACCCGGTAGGACACCTAAACAAAAATAAAGGCTAGCCTAGGCAAAAGTTAGGGTTACAAAATAAGGTCAGCTAGGATTCCCCAAAAATACAAAAGGAAGGAACCTAGACAAAAGTTAGGGCCAAAACACAATATCCTAGTTCGAAAACCCGAAGGGCGATCTAGGGAGATCAACTAGCCATAAAAAGCAATGGAAATAAAACTAAAGCGCAAGTACAAAAAGGGGAAGCGCTTGCTTAGACAAAAAGCTTAAACACCTAAGCCTAACCCTAGCTAACCATTCTTACAAACCCTTTTTCTAAATAAAAATTAACCTTCTAAAACACAAGCCATTGAATTTACCTCTTTACTTCTTTTCTCTTGACCCTCACAACAATATTCTAATAATTAATTTGGGAATATGGGGGCGTACAGTCAACAAGAGGATTGAAACCCCTAGAGTAGAGAAAAAGGAACACTACATGGCAAAGAGTGCTCTACAAAAAGAAAGAAAAAAAACAAGTCATCCTTCGGTCACAAGAAGTCTGCCATGGTACAACCAAATACGAGAACGCAAATCAGAGGGCATTCGACGCTACAAGACACGTCAGTTAAATCCTTCTGAAAAACTAATCAAAATAGGCATTATAGGACATCAAACATGAAAACATTGCATGCATAAAATGTTTTTGAACCAGGTCCTTTTTCTTTCTAAAAAAAATCCCGTAAAACCGAGACGGTCGTCTCGTATTCCCAGACTGTTAGAAATGTAGGTTGAGATCAAGAGGGGGGGTGAATTGATCTTTGAAAGATTTTCGCAATTAACAGATTATCAATTTCAAAGATTAAGAAATATGATCAATTCTTGAATCACACACAGCAAGCAATCAAAAATAAATGCAATCACAAAATTAAAGAAGAGAAAGGTTTAGAAAGATATCACCAAGGTTTATACTGGTTCACCCAATCCCAGGGCTACGTCCAGTCTCCAGCCAAATTCCAGCTAGGTTCCACTAGATTGAATGTTTTACAGATTACAACCTTAACCTTACACTCAATCTAACACAAGAACCACAATTCCAGTTCCTGCGCCTAACCTTTCACCAAGAACCAAATTCCAGTTCTTGAACTACCCTGCAGCCAAATTCCAGCTACAAAAACCAGTGCCCACAATTCCAGGCACCCACAATATAGCAAAAGAAAGTAAAGAAACAAACAGATGAGACTAAGAATGCTCAAACCAGTTTTATGCAGTTCTGCAATATGTGTTTCTTCTCCCAAGAAATGCAATTTTGCCTCAAGAAAGAACTTTGATGAACTTCACAAAAACAAGCGTGATTCTCTCTTGAAAGTAGCACTTTTGATTGCTTGATTGATTGCTAAAAGTTGTGTAAAAGATATGTTTTCAAAAAGTTAAACCATTCTGTTTATATAGAAGATTTTCAAAACTGCTGGTTTAATTAATCTGTTAAAATAATCTTTTAATCTGTTAAAAGTCTTGTTTTAATCTGTTAAATCTTCTTTTAATCCATTAAAACATTCTTGATTATTTTCCAGATTTTTTTTAACTCATACGACAACGTTTATATCAATTAAAACTCTTTTCAAAAAATCTTCTAATCTGTTTTAATCAATTGTTTTGACTTTCAATCGATTAAAATACTGCAAAACATTTTTATAAACTTTTTAAAGTGATTTTAACTGATAAAAATATGTTTTAATCGATTGAAACGTTTAGTACAAATTTTCCAAGTTGTTTTAATCAATTGAAACGCGGTTTTAATCGATTAAAATAATTCTGATCGGTCATAACTCAAATTTGATCGATCATATCTGGTTCTGATCGGTCATAAACCCATTCTGATTGATCATATCTGGTTATGATCGGTCACAAAGCCATTCTGGTCGGTCATCTAATATACCAAGTGGTTTTAATCGATTATTTCGAAGTTATATCGACTAAAATACTGAAAAAAAAAACACTTCCCTGATCTTTTTAAGTGATTTTAATTGGTTATTTCGAAATTGTATCAGTTAAAATACTGACAGAAAGTTTTCAACACTTCTTTTAATGAAAACAATCAGTTATTTTGAAGTTATATCAGTTGAAAACCTGTTATAGAAGTGTGAAGAACATTTTAGTTGATAAACCACATATACTATCAGTTAAAATAGTTGATTAAAAATCCTTTTGTCAAAATGTTTTGTTTTTAACATTTAAAACATTTTTTAGAGGCAATTGCAAAATCTTTTTAAGTGAAGAAACCACATGCAGCAGAAAGATAAAATGGTTATACCTAAGCAGAGCTGCAGACATATTAATCCTCTTCTCTTTTATCTTAAGTGACCTTTGACTGCCACAGAGTTGCCTTTGACTTCATTTTTTACTTCATCAAATCAACAAGATCTTTGCCAAAGTAAATAAGATCTTCATTACTTTCACAGACCGCCGTCTCGATCCCCAGAAATCGAGACCGTCGTCTCGACTAACGAGACCGCCGTCTCGACTTGGCCAAAAATGAGACCGCCGTCCCGCTTGGCGAGACTGCCGTCTCGCTTAATGTCAAAGTCGAGACCGCCATCTCGAGGTCCCAGATGGTCGTCTCGACTCGTGCAAAATTGAGACCGCCGTCTCGACTTCCCAGACGGCGGTCCCAAATTTGATTTTTCCCTTATAAATAGAGGAGGGGTCTTGGGGGTTCTCCACACCTCCTCTGCACCCCAACTCTCTATTCTCTCACTCTCGAGCACTTTACCGTGAAAATGCACCGTGGAAGCCAATCCAAGAAGAGAAGAGGTTCTGCTGGCCCTAGCAGTTCCTCAGCACCTGTCCCCCAAGACCCCACTCAGCTCTCTCCACTGCACCAGGCTCGTCTAGAGCATATCAGGGGGTACACATGGCACCCCATGCTCAAATTAGACTTTGGCATTCTCGCTGAATTCGGGTGGAAGGATGACGTCTGGGCCCACATTGACAGCATTGGGTGGAGCTTCCTCCTTCAGCCTCCACCTACCCATGTGTACCCCCAGGCAGTGCTGGAGTTTCTTGCCTCCATCTCCTACGCTGAGACTCCCCCCATGGTCCCAGGCCTGTCACCAACCAAAATGGTGACATACTTTATGGGTGGGATGTATCGGACCACCACCCTCGACGAATTCAATGTGAACATTGGGTTCGTCCTGCCCAGGGACATGCTGACCCGGGACTACCAGGAGGCCATCTGCGCGCGCCCCACCAACCTCACTACCGGCGAGATGTGGGAGGAGCTCACTAGGGCGCCCACTTTGCCCACGCTGATGAAGGGCTCAACACTCCCTCCAGCCCTCTGCATCTGTCACAAGCTGCTGGCGGGACCATCCACGGGCGGAAAGAGAGCCAGGGAAAGGTAACCCTTCCAGACCTCTTCGTCCTTTACTGCATGAGCCAGAGGTGCTGGTGCAACCCTGGCTATTTCTTCCTGAAGGCCCTCAAGGACTTTGGGAGCCGGCCAGTGGAAGCCGTCCTCATGGCTCCCCTCATTACCCCCCTAGCAGAGAAATGGGGGTGCAGTGGCAGGGAGGAACTGGCCTCCAGCTTCCGACCCGAATCCATCAACGGGTCGGTACTCGTCAGCATGGGGATGTTGCTGTGCCACGGGACCCAACTGATCCTCCACGCTTCCCTGGATATCACTTTGGATCTCCGGGACCTCGTGACAATGCATGATCTCCCAACACCTCCCGAGTTCCAACAACCACAACAACAACAACAACAATAACAACAGTACACAGATGACTTTCCTGGCGTAAACCATAATATCTACGATTTGCGCCAGCAATTCGATCAGATGTCTGTGAGGCAAGAGCAGATGTCCCTAAGGCAGGAGGCCTTCGACACAAGACTGGAGACAATATACCAGTACCAAGAGGGGATGAGGCAAGACTGGGCGATCTTCTAGCAGGAGTATCGCAATGAAGTCCGAGACCAGGCAGAGTTCCGGAGGCATATGTACCGGCAGTTCCCCTCTTATGGATCGTCTCCAGACGAGAGCCCACTTTCTTAGGGATAGTGCTTATAGAATAAGTTGCTGTAAATAAATTTTTCTTATTAATAAAAATTTTATTTCATGCATTTTTTGCTATCCCTTTCAAAAAGTCGGCGTAACAAAAGAAGCTTAAAGTAAAAAGACTTACGCTCGAAAAAACCAAAATACAAAATTGAGAGAAAAAAAGACAAAACAGCGAAAAAAGGCAGGATTAAAAAATCACCTTGACCAACAAATTTTCGACAACTAAACAGAAATCGAGCAAAGAAAACAAGACTGCCCGACAACCAGCAAGATTCAGGTGATCACCATCAAAAGATCAAAAAAAGAATCCCCAGTAACCAACAAGGCTGGATGAACACCACCAAATCCCTAGCATAGACCAGACGACCAAATCTCAGAAAAGACGAAGACGAGAGAAAACATCTCAACACCGGCGCATGAGCTAGAGCAGTAAGACGCCACCACAGCTAAAGGATCAACTACCGCAAGAAGGAGCATCCGGAGGCATAACACCAGATGGGGATGTATACTCATCAAGCCTTACAAAAGGGGGCTTACCGGATGGGGGTTCATACTCGTCAAACACCAGATAGGGGTGTATACTCATCAGGCCTTACAAAAGGGGGCTTACTGGGCGAGGGTTCATACTCGTCAAACCAGATGGGGGTTCGCACTCATCAGCCGAAAGGATCAGCTACCGCCAGAAGGAGCATCCTGGAAGCACACTTTTTCCCGGAAGATCAACCGCCACAAAGACGGAACATCTGCAGGGCAACCAGGCAAGAGGGTCAACTCCTTTACCCTCCAGTCGATCTCTTTGGCACAACAGGCCAGCAGTTGACTAGTGGGTAAAGGGGGGGCAGCTGTAGACCCCAAATCTTGCCTGACCTCATAATAAAGACCAGAAGACCTCCATTTTGAAGATGGATGAATCCTGAGAAGCCATTAGGAGAGACTATTAGGCCCCATATTAGAATAAGAGGGATTTTCTGCATGTAAATAAGGATTTTTGCCTTTTAGGGTCGAGACGGTCGTCTCGTATTCGGGACTGCCGTCTTGCCTTGCGAAAGTGGCGAGATGGCCGTCTCGTTTGGCGAGACGGTCGTCTCGACCTTGTCAGACGAGACGGCCGTCTTGACCTGACAAGGCGAATCCCTATAAATAGCCGCGCCATTCCCCTCATTTCACACAGTTCTCCCATTCTCTCTCTTGTCACTTCATAAAATTCTCTTCCTAGAACCCCTCCGAAGCATTGCCGGAGTTTTCTGAGAGTTTCTAAGAGTTTTTATAGCATTTTTGAGAGTTTTCCGGCGCTGTAGAGAGTGAAGGAATGCCAAAAAGCACACTAATTTTCAACAAGTTAATATAAAGCTAGCCTCGGAGGTTTCTACATTCTCTCTCTCTCTTTACTGCTTCACCTTTAAATTACGCAGTAGATATTAGGGCCATGTAGTCGTAACTTTAAATTCCGCAAATAAAGGGTAAAAGCGTATTTTCACCGGTTTATTTATTCCAGTAGTTGGCCTATCATAGGGAACCCGAAAGGGGCGTCGTAAGGGAACTAACACTTCCCTTACACGTAACTAACTCCCTTACCCAACTCTGGTTCTAATGACCAAAGTTGGTTTTTCGAAAACCAATGCCTTTTCACCCCTTTTCCAATGTTTCCGGTAAAAACATCGGTGGCGACTCCGGAAGAACCCTTCAAAATTAGTTCTTGGGTTAGCCCGGTTATTGGACAATCCAAGAACGCCTTTTCGAAAACCTCGCCCCTAAGTTCAGCTCGGTTATCGGACAACCTAAAGGCGTTGTAACCACATGTAGACCCCAAATCTTGCCCGGCATCATAATAAAGACCAAAAGCCCTCCTTTTCGAAGATGGATGAAGCCTAAGAAGCCATTAGGAGAGACTATTAGGCCCCATACTAGGATAGGAGGGATTTTTGACCAAAAAATAAGGATTTTCGCCTTTTAAGGTCGAGACCGCCGTCTTGGATTCGAGACCGCCGTCTCAACCTTGTCAGACGAGACGACCATCTGGACCTTGTCAGACGAGACGGCCTGTCTCGACCTGACAGGCACGAATCCCTATAATTAGGAGCGTCATTCCCCTCATTTCCCACAGTTTTTCCATTCTCTCTCTAGATATTTCTTCAAATTCTCTTTCTAGAACCCCTCCGAAGCATTTCTGGAGTTTCTGAGAGTTTTCTTGAGTGTTTTATAGCATTTTATAGTGGTTTCGGCGCTGTAAAAAGTGAAGGGCTGCCAAAAAGCACCCTAATTGCAAAAGATCAATAGAAAAGCTTGCTTCAGAGGTTTTCACTCTCTCTCTCTCTCTACTTTACTGCTTTAATTTTAAATTATGCAATAGAAACTAGGGCCATGTAGTCATAATTTTAAATTCCGCAAAATAAAGGGTAAAAGCATATTTTTCACCGGTTTATTTATTTATCCAAAGTAGCTAGCCCATCATAGGGAACCCGAAAGGGGTGTCTCAAGGGAACTAACACTTTCCTTACACGTAACTAACTCCCTTACCCAACTCCGGTTCTAATGACCAAAGTTGGTTTTTCGAAAACCAACGCCTTTTAATTCCTTTTCCGATGTTTTCGGTAAAAACGTCGGTGGCGACTCCAGAAGAACCCTTGAAAAACTAGTTCTTGGTTTAGCCCGGTTATCGGACAATCCAAGAATGCCTTTTTGAAAACCTCGCCCCTAGGTTCAGCCCGGTTATCGGACAACCTAAAGGCGTTCTAACCACACCAATAAAAATGCAAAAAATGGAAAGTCGGAACCATCGCGTCGCTCCAACCGCCTCGTTTTGACGGCGGCGACAGATGGCGACTCCACTGGGGAAGCCTAGAGAGTTGATCCCATTTAGTGATGGGCCAGCCTTAAAATAAATAAACTAAGAAAATGACGCTTTTACCCTACCTTGTATTATAACATGTTTTAATGCTTGGCTTTAATAACTGTTGTTTGTTTATATTTACACAATTGTTTGAAATACAAATTGTACACAAATCCTTGCACACAACAGTTCCCTCTATACCTGGGGGCAAGTGAGAAATCCATAGGGAGTGGGTGGCAGGTACGGTTCGCTGTAGTGATGGCCTTGTGCCCACCAGTGTGATGGGAAACCACCACTCAAGGTGATATCCTTCCTCTTTTGGCACAAAGACTGACTATGGCCTTAGTGCTAAGCATGGTCGGAAGGTTGGAGAGTGGGGACCCTATAATGGGGGCACCTTGGGGGCCTTAAACCTTGGTGAGAACAGTTAGAACCTACCCTCGCCAATGCACTCTTCTGCAGGAAAACCCTACCTCGTGATGAAAACGACTTCTCGCCTGTTCGCCAATGCAACCAACAAGGCTGGATGAACACCAACAAAATCCCCAGCACAGACCGGATGACCAAATCAAAGACAAGAGAACACATCTCAACAAGGGCGCATGAGCTAGAACAGTAAGCCGCCACCACAGCCAAAGGATCAGCTACCGCAAGAAGGAGCATCCGGAGGCATAACACCAGATGGGGGTGTATACTCATCAGGCCTTACAAAAGGGGGCTTACCGGACGGGGGTTCATACTCGTCAAACACCAGATGGGGGTGTATACTCATCAGGCCTTACAAAAGGGGGCTTACCGGACGAGGGTTCTTACTCGTCAAAACTAGATAGGAGTTCGTACTTATCAGCCGAAAGGATCAGCTACCACCAGAAGAAGCATCCTGGAAGCACACATTTTTCCAGAAGATCAACCGCCACAAAGACAGAACATCTGAAGGACAACCGGGCAAGAGGGTCAACTCCTTTACCCTCCAGTCGATCTCTTTGGCACAACAGGCCAGCAGTTGACTAGTCGGGTAAAGGGGGGGGCAGCTGTAGACCCCAAATCTTGTTTGACCTCATAATAAAGACCAGAAGACCTCCATTTTGAAGATGGATGAATCCTGAGAAGCCATTAGGAGAGACTATTAGGCCCCATATTAGAATAGGAGGGATTTTCTGCATGTAAATAAGGATTTTTGCCTTTTAGGGTCAGACGGTCGTCTCGTATTCGGGACTGCCGTCTTGCCTTGCGAAAGTGGCGAGATGGCCGTCTCGTTTGGCGAGACGGTCGTCTCGACCTTGTCAGACGAGACGGCCGTTTTGACCTGACAAGCGCGAATCCCTATAAATAGCCGCGCCATTCCCCTCATTTCACACAGTTCTCCCATTCTCTCTCTTGTCACTTGATAAAATTCTCTTCCTAGAACCCCTCCGAAGCATTGCCGGAGTTTTCTGAGAGTTTCTAAGAGTTTTTATAGCATTTTTGAGAGTTTTCCGGCGCTGTAGAGAGTGAAGGACTGCCAAAAAGCACACTAATTTTCAACAAGTTAATATAAAGCTAGCCTCGGAGGTTTCTACATTCTCTCTCTCTTTACTGCTTCACCTTTAAATTACGCAGTAGATATTAGGGCCATGTAGTCGTAACTTTAAATTCCGCAAATAAAGGGTAAAAGCGTATTTTCACCGGTTTATTTATTCCAGTAGTTGGCCTATCATAGGGAACCCGAAAGGGGCGTCGTAAGGGAACTAACACTTCCCTTACACGTAACTAACTCCCTTACCCAACTCTGGTTCTAATGACCAAAGTTGGTTTTTCGAAAACCAATGCCTTTTCACCCCTTTTCCAATGTTTCCGGTAAAAACATCGGTGGCGACTCCAGAAGAACCCTTCAAAATTAGTTCTTGGGTTAGCCCGGTTATTGGACAATCCAAGAACGCCTTTTCGAAAACCTCGCCCCTAAGTTCAGCCCGGTTATCGGACAACCTAAAGGCGTTGTAACCACATGTAGACCCCAAATCTTGCCCGGCATCATAATAAAGACCAAAAGACCTCCTTTTCGAAGATGGATGAAGCCTAAGAAGCCATTAGGAGAGACTATTAGGCCCCATACTAGGATAGGAGGGATTTTTGACCAAAAAATAAGGATTTTCGCCTTTTAAGGTCGAGACCGCCGTCTTGGATTCGAGACCGCCGTCTCGACCTTGTCAGACGAGACGACCATCTGGACCTTGTCAGACGAGACGGCCTGTCTCGACCTGACAGGCACGAATCCCTATAATTAGGAGCGTCATTCCCCTCATTTCCCACAGTTTTTCCATTCTCTCTCTAGATATTTCTTCAAATTCTCTTTCTAGAACCCCTCCGAAGCATTTCTGGAGTTTCTGAGAGTTTTCTTGAGTGTTTTATAGCATTTTATAGTGGTTTCGGCGCTGTAAAAAGTGAAGGGCTGCCAAAAAGCACCCTAATTGCAAAAGATCAATAGAAAAGCTTGCTTCAGAGGTTTTCACTCTCTCTCTCTCTCTACTTTACTGCTTTAATTTTAAATTATGCAATAGAAACTAGGGCCATGTAGTCATAATTTTAAATTCCGCAAAATAAAGGGTAAAAGCGTATTTTTCACCGGTTTATTTATTTATCCAAAGTAGCTAGCCCATCATAGGGAACCCGAAAGGGGTGTCTCAAGGGAACTAACACTTTCCTTACACGTAACTAACTCCCTTACCCAACTCCGGTTCTAATGACCAAAGTTGGTTTTTCGAAAACCAACGCCTTTTAATTCCTTTTCCGATGTTTTCGGTAAAAACGTCGGTGGCGACTCCAGAAGAACCCTTGAAAAACTAGTTCTTGGTTTAGCCCGGTTATCGGACAATCCAAGAACGCCTTTTTGAAAACCTCGCCCCTAGGTTCAGCCCGGTTATCGGACAACCTAAAGGCGTTCTAACCACACCAATAAAAATGCGAAAAATGGAAAGTCGGAACCATCGCGTCGCTCCGACCGCCTCGTTTTGATGGCGGCGACAGATGGCGACTTCACTGGGGAAGCCTAGAGAGTTGATCCCATTTAGTGATGGGCCAGCCTTAAAATAAATAAACCAAGAAAATGACGCTTTTACCTTACCTTGTATTATAACATGTTTTAATGCTTGGCTTTAATAACTGTTGTTTGTTTATATTTACGCAATTGTTTGAAATACAAATTGTACACAAATCCTTGCACACAACAGTTCCCTCTATACCCGGGGGCAAGTGAGAAATCCATAGGGAGTGGGTGGCAGGTACGGTTCGCTGTAGTGATGGCCTTGTGCCCACCAGTGTGATGGGAAACCACCACTCAAGGTGATATCCTTCCTCTTTTGGCACAAAGACTGACTATGGCCTTAGTGCTAAGCATGGTCGGAAGGTTGGAGAGTGGGGACCCTATAATGAGGGCACCTTGGGGGCCTTAAACCTTGGTGAGAACAGTTAGAACCTACCCTCGCCAATGCACTCTACTGCAGGAAAACCCTACCTCGTGATGAAAACGACTTCTCGCCTGTTCGCCAATGCAACCAACAAGGCTGGATGAACACCAACAAAATCCCCAGCACAGACCGGATGACCAAATCAAAGACAAGAGAACACATCTCAACAAGGGCGCATGAGCTAGAACAGTAAGCCGCCACCACAGCCAAAGGATCAGCTACCGCAAGAAGGAGCATCCGGAGGCATAACACCAGATGGGGGTGTATACTCATCAGGCCTTACAAAAGGGGGCTTACCGGACGGGGGTTCATACTCGTCAAACACCAGATGGGGGTGTATACTCATCAGGCCTTACAAAAGGGGGCTTACCGGACGAGGGTTCTTACTCGTCAAAACCAGATAGGAGTTCGTACTTATCAGCCGAAAGGATCAGCTACCACCAGAAGAAGCATCCTGGAAGCACACATTTTTCCAGAAGATCAACCGCCACAAAGACAGAACATCTGAAGGACAACCAGGCAAGAGGGTCAACTCCTTTACCCTCCAGTCGATATCCTTGGCACAACAGGCCAGTAGTCGACTAGTCGGGTAAAGGGGGGGCAGTTGTAGACCCCAAATCTTGCCCGGCCTCATAATAAAGACCAGAAGACCACCTTTTCGAAGATGGATGAAGCCTAAGAAGCCATTAGGAGAGACTATTAGGCCCCATATTAGAATAGGAGGGATTTTTGGCCAAAAAATAAGGATTTTCACCGTTTAAGGTCGAGACCGCCGTCTCGGATTCGAGACCGCCGTCTCGCCTTGCGCAAATGGCGAGACCGCCGTCGCGTTTGGCGAGAGGGCCGTCTCGACCTTGTTAGACAAGACGGCCCGTCTCGACCTGACAGACGCAAATCCCTATAAATAGGAGCGCCATTTCCCTCATTTCCCACAGTTCTTCCATTTTCTCTCTAGATATTTCTTCAAATTCTCTTTCTAGAACCCCTCCGAAGCATTTCCGGAGTTTCTGAGAGTTTTCTTGAGTGTTTTATAGCGTTTTTGAGTGGTTTCGACGCTGTAAAAAGTGAAGGGCTGCCAAAAAGCACCCTAATTGCAAAAGATCAATAGAAAAGCTTGCTTCGGAGGTTTTCACTCTCTCTCTCTCTCTCTACTTTACTGCTTTAATTTTAAATTATGCAATAGAAACTAGGGCCATGTAGTCATAATTTTAAATTCTGCAAAATAAAGGGTAAATTCCGCAAAATAAAGGGTAGCTAGCCCATCATAGGGAACCCGAAAGGGGCATCGTAAGGGAACTAACACTTCCCTTACACGTAACTAACTCCCTTACCCAACTCTGGTTCTAATGACCAAAGTTGGTTTTTCGAAAACCAACGCCTTTTAATTCCTTTTCCGATGTTTCCAGTAAAAACGTCG
This sequence comes from Sphenostylis stenocarpa, assembly GCA_963425845.1. Classification (NCBI taxonomy): domain Eukaryota; kingdom Viridiplantae; phylum Streptophyta; class Magnoliopsida; order Fabales; family Fabaceae; genus Sphenostylis; species Sphenostylis stenocarpa. The sequence goes on from OY731403.1 coordinate 73,925,220, forward strand.
GTGGCGACTCCAGAAGAACCCTTCAAAAACTAGTTCTTGGTTTAGCCCGGTTATCGGACAATTCAAGAACACCTTTTCGAAAACCTCGCCCCTAGGTTCAGCCCGGTTATCGGACAACCTAAAGGCGTTGTAACCACACCAATAAAAACGTGAAAAATGGAAAGTCGGAACCATCACGTTGCTCCGACCACCTCGTTTTGATGGCGGCGACACCACACCAATAAAACCGCGGAAATTGGAAAGGCGAAACCATCACGTCACTCCGACCGCCTCGTTTTGACGGCGGCGACATGGTAGATCACACCGCCACAAAGACTCTATACTCTTTCATGGATGGATATGCGGGGTATAACCAAATTAAGTTGGATGTTAAAGACAGAGAAAAAACCTCCTTCATCGCACCATGGGGAACATTTTGTTACAGAGTAATGCCTTTTGGGCTCAAGAATGCAGGGGCTACTTATCAAAGGCCTATGGTAACACTATTTCATGATATGATCCACAAAGAAATTGAAGTTTACGTGGATGACATGATTGTCAAGTCTAAGAACGAGATGGACCACCTCCAATATTTGAGGAGGTTGTTCGATCGACTTCGAAAATATCAGATTAAGCTAAACCCAGCTAAATGCACTTTTGGAGTATGGTTGGGTAAACTCCGCGGGTTCATCGTCAGTAGAAAGACAATCGAGGTAAACCCTGATAAAATAAAGGCAATTTTGGAAATGCCCCCACCAAGAACAGAAAAGGAAGTCAGAGGATTCTTGGCCCGGATAAACTACATTGCATGGTTCATCGCACAATTAACCAATAAGTGTGCACCCATTTTCAAGTTGCTGCGTAAGAATTAACCGACAGTTTGGAATAATGAGTGTCAGCAAGCTTTTGAAAAGATTAAGATGTGCTTGACCAATCTACCAGTGTTGGTGCCACCTATTGAAAGAAAACCTCTAATCCTTTATCTATCAGTACTCGACGAGTCTATGGGATGTGTTCTTGGTCAACAAGATGATACAGGAAAGAAAGAGCAGGCCATATATTACCTCCATAAGAAATTTTTAGATTATGAAACTTGTTATACACCACTTGAAAAAACATGTTGTGCATTGGTGTGGGCAACTCAGCGTCTTCGGCAGTATATGGTTAGACACACGACTTGGTTGGTTTCTAAAATGGATCCAATCAAATATCTATTTGAAAAACCTATCTTGACCAGAAGGATAGCCAGGTGGCAAGTCCTTTTATCGGAATTCGACATTGTCCATGTCACTCAAAAAGTTATCAAAGGTAGTCCTTTAGCAGATTACCTAGCACATGGATGAACAGATGAATATCAATCCCTACAAGATGACTTTCCATATGAGCATATAATGCACATCCAACATGAAGAACCTGAAGATAATGTGTGGACTATGTTCTTCAATGGAGCCTCAAACATGCTTAGACATGGGATTGGAGTTGTTTTAATATCTCTTGAAAAGAAGTACATCTCGGTAACAGCTAGGCTAAAATTTGATTGCACAAACAATATGACTGAATATGAAGCCTGTCTTTGGGTATCCAAGCAGCTCTAGATCACGGGGTAACCAAACTCAAGATGTTCAGTGACTCATCCCTTGTCATCTACCAGTTCAAGGGTGAATGGGAAACCAAGAAGTCCAAATTAATCTCGTATCTAGAATACATTCGTAATATGACTTCGAGGATGAAAAGTGTTAATTTCAAGTACGTCCCTCGGGAAGATAACCAGAGGGCAGATTCCCTCGCTACTCTGTCATCCATGTTTGCATTAGATAAAGAACATGAAATGCCAATTATTCTTGTCAGAAGATATGATAAACAATCCTTTTGCATGACAGCAAACAGTGAAGAAGATAAATCCCCTTGGTATCATGACATTAAATGATACCTCACGAAGGGTGAATATCCTAAGGGAATTAGTGATAATGATAAAAGGACCATTCAGAAAAGGGCCATGGGGGTTTACAATGATTGGAGAAACCCTCTATAAAAATACTTTTGATTCCATTTTCTTGAGATGTGTGGATCATGAAGAATCCCAAAGCTTGATTAGAGAAATTCATGAGGGAATCTTTGGGACTCATATGCTAGGGCATGTGATGGCTAGGAAAATCATCAGAGCAGGATATTTCTAGTCCACAATGGAAGGCGATTGTCATCGGTATGCTAAAAGATGTCACAAGTGCCAAATATATGCTGACAATGTTCATGTCCCACCAGTACCTCTCAATGTGATGGCAATACCTTGGCCATTCGCTATGTGGGGCATAGATGTTATTGGACCCATTGAACCCAAAGCGTGTAATGGACATCTCTTCATTCTAGTGGCCATTGATTATTTTACTAAATGGGTTGAAGCTATATCTTACGCATACGTGACCAAAAAGGTAGTGACTACTTTCATTAAAAGGAATATCATATGTTGATACAGAGTACCTCATCGTCTCATTACTGATAATGGGACCAATCTGAACAACAAGATGATGGAGGAACTATGCTAGGAATTCAAAATCCAACATCATAATTCCTCTCCTTATCGACCTAAGATGAATGGTGCAGTAGAGGCAGCCAATAAGAACATCAAGAAGATCGTCCAAAGATGGTCAAAACCTATAAAGATTGGCATGAAATGTTGCCCTTCACGGTTATCGAACATCTGTACGAACTTCCATAGGAGCTACTCCATTTTCTCTCGTATACGGAATGGAGGTTGTACTTCCCATAGAGGTCGAAATACCTTCCCTGCGAGTTATAATGGAAGCAAAGTTGACAGAAGCCAAATGGGTTCAAAGTCGATACGACCAGCGAAACCTAATTGAAAAAAAAGGATGAACGCTATATGTAATGGACAAGCCTATCAAAAGAAGATAAAAAAGGCTTATGACAAAAAGGTCAACCCTCATACTTACCAAGAAGGGGATCTAGTGATAAAGAAATTGCTTCCGCCCAGAAGGATAAGATTAGAAAATGGGTAGCAAACTATGAAGGACCCTTTGTGTTCAAACGAGCTTTCTCAGGAGGAAACTATGAAGGACCCTTTGGGTTAAAACTACTTAGTCTTGCCTTTGTAATCTTTCTACAAAAGTAATAAACTTTTTCTCATATATCAATAAAATTCCCTTTCATTTCCTTTCTCTTGACCAAATATTATGGAAATGCCTCTTTATTGATAAATCATAAATATGCGCAAAGACCTTTAATCAAAGATCAAGCATGCATCTAAAAAAGGGAAGTATAAAAAAAATAAGAAAGCAATAAATACCTGCTAGGATATTCTTAGGTAAAGATCAGGGCAGCCTGCTAGGCCGAAAACCCCAAAAGAATGGTCTAGGCAAAAGATTGAAAGTGATGAAGATCTTATTGAAATACATTGGCAAAGATCTCATCGATTTGATGAAGTCAAAGATGAAGTCAAAAGTCAACTTTGCAGCGGTCAACAAGTCACTTTGATAAAAGAGTAGAAAGATTAGTGTGTCTACAAAATGCTTAGGTAAAATCATTTTATCTTTTCAGCTGCATGAGGTTTCTTCACTTAAATGATTTTGCAAAATGCCTCTAAAATCATTTTAAACAATTAAAAACAAAGTATTTTGACAAAAGCTTTCTCAAACATGTTTTTAACTGATATAGTTTTGAAAGAACCAATTAAAATCATTTAAAATGTTCAAAGAAGTGTTTTTACAATATTTTAATCGATACAACTTGATTTTAATCGATTAAAACCATTTAGAACTCATTATGATTGATCAGAATACAAATATGACCGATCAGAATCAGATGTGATCGATCAGATTTGAATTATGAGCGATCATAATTTTTTCAATCGATTAAAACACGTTTCAATCGATTAAAATCACGTAAAGGTTCAGGATGATCGATCAGAATGCAATTATGACCGATCAGAATCAGTTATGATCGATCAGAATTGAGTTATGACCGATCAGAACTCTTTCAATCGATTAAAACACGTTTTAACCGATTAAAACAACTTGGAAAAATTATGTACAGAGTTTTAATCGATTAAAACCTATTTTTATCAGTTAAAATAACTTGAAAAGTTTTACAAGAAAGTTTTGCAGTATTTAAATCGATTGAATCACGAAACAATCAATTAAATAAACTTAGAAGATTTTCTGTAAAGTGTTTCACTAGGGGAAAAATATGATTCTATGACGACTTTTTATGATGGTTGTAATTCACCCGTCATAGTATATAGAGCGGTGGCATTTTTGTAATAATATTATAAACTTTTTATGTCGGTTGTTATATAACCGACATGGTATGTGAGCAAATTCACTTTCTATGTCGGTTAAATTTGAACCGACATAGAAAGTACTTTCTATGTCAGTTCAAATTTTAATCGACATAGAAAGTACTTTCTATGTCGGTTCAAATTTAACCGACATAGAAAATGTATATTAAATCAAAAAAATTAAATATATAAATATATCAAAATATATAAATATATCAAAATATATAAATATATTTGTATTTATATATTTTGTATATAAATATAATTTATTTGTAAGTTATTTATCGAGAAAATCATAGTAGCTTAGTGGTTGGAGTATTAGTCTTCAACTCTAAGGTACTGGGTTCGAATCTTTGCTAATGACAAACTTCTAATAGATAATAAAATCATATATTATAAAATATAATGTAAACGAAATGTAATTGTAAATAAACAAAAATCATAGTAGTTTAGTGGTTGGTCTAATTCTAGACTACAATGTACTGGGTTCGAATCCTGTTAATATAAATTTTCGTTCCTGTTAATATAAATTTTCGTTAAAAAGTCATACTTTCTATGTCGGTTCATAACAACCGACATAAAAAGTCATACTTTCTATGACCCCCGTATCTATGTCGCCTCTTTAACCGACGTAGAAAGCCCATTTTAACCGACATAGAAAGCCTTTTTTGCACTAGTGTTTTAACTGATATAAACGTTGTCGTATCAGTTAAAACAAATCTGTTAAAGAATCAAGAACGTATTAATGGATTAAAAGGACTTTTAACAGATTGAAACGGCTCTTTTAACAGATTAAACGGATATTTTAACAGATTAATTAATGCAGCAGTTTTGAAAATATTCTATAAAATCAGAGTTGCTTGGAACTTTTTTGAACATAAGTTTTCACACATCCTTAAGCAATCAATCAAGCAACATTAGCACTCTTTTCAAGAAAGATTCGCAACAGTTTTTGAGAAGTTCTTTAAAAATCTTTCTTGAGGCATATTGCTTTTCTTTAAAGAAGAAACTCACTGCAGAATAGCATAAACTGGTTTGAGTTTTCTAGTTTCTTCTTTTTCAATTCTTTTACATTCTTTTTGTATTGTTTGGTGCCTGGAATTTGGGCACTGGTTTCTCTGCAGCTGGAATTTGGTTGTAGAGGTTGTCAAGAACTGGAATTTGGTTCTTGGTGAAAGGTTAGGTGTTGGTGCCTGGAATTTGGGCACTGGTTTCTCTGCAGCTGGAATTTGGTTGTAGAGGTTATCAAGAACTGGAATTTGGTTCTTGGTGAGAGGTTGAGTGCAGGAACTGGAATTTGGTTCTTGTGATAGATTAGGTGTAAGATTGTTGAATCTGTAAAACATTTAATCTAGTAGAACCCAACTGGAATTTGGCTGGAGACTGGATGTAGCCCAGGTATTGGGTGAACCAGTATAAAATACCGGTGATATCTTTCTTAACCTTTCTCTCCTTTAAATTCTGTTGCTGCATTATTTTGATTGATTGCTTTGTGATTCAAGAACAGATCTTTAAACTTAATTTTCGAATTAGATAATCTGTTATTTGCGAAAAACTTTCAAAGATCAATTCACCCCCCCTCTTGATGTAAAACTACTTTTCTAACAAAGATAAGGCAAAATCCCCCTAAGATATTCTAGGCAAAAATTAAGGCAACCCGCTAGATCAAAAACCCATAAAGGGCGGTCTAGGCAAAAGATAGGGCTAAAACCAAGAGATGAATAAAAGAGCGGCCCGTCAGCAAAATCATAGAAAAGGAGCCCATCAGCATATTTATGAAAATCCAGCAAGAGAAGGTCAGTCAATTTTCTAAATGCATCAAATAAACAAATAGATTGCATTTAGGACATACACACACAAAGTAGTTGCACAAAATGACTTTGTAAAAAACAATAAAAAATGAATTTCAATAATAATCATGCATATAAGGAGGCTAGGCTCCATACATGTGATTAATAACAGGAAATGTCACAACCAAGTTTCCAAATAAAAGTTGTCTCAAGAAAAGAAAGAAAAGTTATCTTCAAAGCCACTCCAGCAGAATAAAGAGCTTCAAGAAGTCTAAAGCTCCAACATTTCCTCCTTCCACTAAAAAAAAGAACAAGGCACAACAAAGAAAAAGCCAAAGGAAAGGCTCGATCATCCCCAGATTTTTGTCTATTTCGAAGGTAAAATAAAAGATTACGTCATGACTCAGCAAAACCACCACATGAGTCATCAAGCGCACTCATCCAAAGTCTCCGCCACATTTCCCAAAGGAGAATAAGGATTTTGAAAGTCCACCAAAGCAATTACGGAATCAGAATTTCAACATCCCTTGGATTCCAACAAAAAAGAGAGAAAAGAAGAAAATTCTTCATCCCTCAGCAGATATCCAAAAAGAAGAAAAGGCCACGACAGAAAAGGCAAAATAAAAATCCTTAAGCGGATCATCTCAGAAAATCTACAAAGAAGAAAATAAAAAATTCTCGTTCCCTAGAGGAATAAGAGTGTCGGCAAAGCCAGTTCATACTACCAACATACAATAAGGAGACGAAAACTCCATTCCCCTAGGGGGCAAATCAAAATTAGATCCCCGGAAAGGCAATTAATCCCCTAGTGGATCACCAAAAAGAGAAAAATCATCCCCAGTACAAATTCATATCCTCAAGGAGTCATTTGCCTATATCGCCCAATATGAATATTCCAAGTGGAATGCATAGGAAAGAACTGGCAAGCAAGAGCCAATATTCCCAGAAAGGGACATCAACCTATCCAAAGGTAAAAATAGAGCAAGCATGAAGTCTTCACCACTATTGAAGCATCTGCCTAATCAAGAGGCACAATCAACAAAAATCAACATATCCTCAGTGGATTCTTGCCTAGATTAAGAGGCAATCATCAAGAATACCCTACAACCAACGAGTCAGATGGCTATAGAAAAAGCCAAAAAACAAAAAATCCCCAGCAAAATCGAATGACTAACCATAAAAAGTCAGAAAAATATTGTCAAAACAACAATTACTCCCCATGGAGTCGGCGCATGAACAGAAAGTAGTAAGCCGCCAACACACTTTCAGTCCAAAAGAAAGGACTCAAAACCAGATGAGGGTTCATACTCATCAGCCACAAGATCGACTACCTCACCAAAGGGGCATCGTGCAAACCAAAGGATCGGCTACCTCACCGAAGGAGCATCCTGAGGTTTCAAAATTATCAACCAAGAGAGTCTTACAAAAGGGGACTTCTCAACCAATAGAACCTTACAAAAGGGGGTTCACACTCGATAAGCCTTATAGAAGGGGGTTTATCAACCATGAGAGTCTTACAAAAGGGGACTTCTCAACCAAAAGAACCTTACAAAAGGGGGTTCAACACCTGATGAACCTTACAGAAGGGGGCTTATCAACCATGAGGGTCTTACAAAAGGGTATTCCTCCAACCGACAAAGTCTTACAAAAGGGGGCTTGTCGGCTTACAACTTAGTGGGGGTTCGTACTCACAAGAGTCTTACAAAAGGGGACTCGAACCTGGTGGGGTTGGTACTCACAAGATCCTTACAAAAGGGGGTTCAGACCTGGTGGGGGGGTGGTACTCACAAGAGCCTTACGAAAGGGGGTTCGGACCTGATGGGGGTTGATACTCATCAAACCAGATAGGGGTTCGTACTTATCAAACTATTCATTGTCAAGATGATTAGCGACTACAACAAAGGAGCATCCGAAGGATGATCGGGCAATAGGGTTAACTTCTTCACCTGCCAACTCGTCTCGCAGGCATATTGAGCTAGTAGCCAGGTGAAGGGTGGGGGGGCGGGGCTTTGTAGATCCCAAATCTTCTGAAGAAATAAAAAGTGAAAATGTGAAGAAACAGTTGGGATGGCCGTCCCACATTCCAGATGGTCGTCCCAACACTGCGATGCGCGTCCCAAAGGCCAGACGCACGTCCCAGCCAATTTTTCACATTGGGACGGCCGTCCCAAATGTCAGAGGGTCGTCCCAACCCATTTTTTTACTTGGGACGGTTGTCCTAAATATCCAGACGATCGTCCCACCTGACAGGAGTTGGGACAGCCGTCCTGGCATCATGACACTGTGAAAATTATAAATAGGAGCCTCATTTGCATCTTTTCAACACACCTGGACTCACAATCACTTCTCTCTATACTTCTAGTACTCAAATGATCTTTCTGATTGCCTATAAGGTAACAATCAATTAAGGAAATCTCTTTTTGAGATATTTGGCATTCGATAGTTTAAAGCGTTTCTTATATTCGGGAGAGGAGAGTCCCTGTAGTGCAAGAGGATGGCCAAAAAGCATCCTCAGAGTTGAAAATTTCTATAAAAGCTTGCTTAGGAGGTTCTTTTCACTACTCTTCTCATTTATTGCTTTATTTATTTCTTTCCTATATGCAATAGAGATAGGATCATGTAGATAATCATTTTTAATATCGTATAATAAATAGGGTAGAAGCATAATTTTATTGTCTTTATTTTAAGAATATTCCATCATAGGAAACCCGAAAGGGGCGTTGTGGGGGTGCTAATACCTTCCCCACATGTAACTAACTCCCTTACCCAACTCTAGTATAGTGGCCAAAGTTGTTTTTTCTTAAACCAACACCTTCTTTTTTCCTTTCCCAATGTTTATGGTAAAAACATTGGTTGCGACTCCAGAACCCCTTCACGAAAACCTCGTTCTTAAAGGTAGTTCAGTTATCATACACCCTAAGAGCGATGACCATATTTTTAAAGACAAACGCGAGTCATCAAAACTATCGCGTCGTAGCGACCACTTTTTTTTGGTGGCGACAATGTGTTTCTCCCCTCTAAAACCTTCTTGAAAGACCCAACATAAAGAGGATGTAAAAAACCTTACGTGGCATGCAAATGGTAGAAAATGTGACAAAAATCCAACTAATTCTCCATAATGGAAGAGGTTTGATGAAAAAATTTGGTGCAGAGTCAAAAATTTGGGAATTAGACTAGTTACATATGACATTAAGTATTATGGGAACTTAAGCAGTAAACACAACTCTTAACAAGTTTTGTTGATCATTTACAATTTGTCCCCTTGGCTATGCATGAAGAGAAAATATATTATGTTACCTATTATGATTTTAGGACCCCCAACAAGAAGGAAATGACATAGATGTGTATCTCAGTCTTTTAATTGATGACTTCAAGATGTTATATGTTGGTCTTTTGGAAAGCGTACCAATATTATCAATCACAATACAATATTTCAATTAAATAAAAGTCGATCCCGATGAACGATTTTATTGGAAATTTCGAATCATAAAATGGGTTTTTCATAAACTTTTGGATTGAAAACAAACGGTAAAAAACTATAAAATGTATTTAAAAGATATGCAATATGAGAACTTAGGATTGACTTACTTTCGTTTCCCTCTTTTGTATACTGGCTAGGTCAAATTAATAACATCAATTAACCTATCAATGTTAATGCCACCTACTCAAATCATTCACATTTATTTCTCAAACATGAAATTCATAAGAAAACCTTGTAAACATAGATTCCTCATACATTCACTAGATTTTCCAGCATTAGGTTTAGGGTGTTAAGCACTTAATATATCCATTACCATTCCTAGCAATCAACGTATCAAATATTCTTAACCTAATCAAGGGTTTCAAGATATATTTTCCAATATATATGAACATCCAGGATAAAAGCATTAACAAACACAAAAGATAAGAATAACAACATCAAGAACATAAATTAATATCTCAAAATATCACCAAGATACAAAAGAGTTCAAAGGAAGTGAACCAAATGTAAACCCCAAATCTTGCCTCGCCTCACAATAAAGCCAAAAGACCTCCATTCGAAGATAGGCAAAGCCTCTAGGCTCCATAATTAGGATAGGAGGGCTTCCTATACACAGAAAATAAGTGAAAATAAGAGAATTTTGCCTAGAATCCTAAGACAGTTGTAGACACCAAATCTTGTCCGGCCTCAAAATAAATAGCAGAAGACTTTCGTTCAAAGATGGGAAAGGCCTAAAGGGTCCCTAGGATAGACCAATAGGCCCCATATTAGAGTAGGAAGGTTTTTTGTACGAAAAAACAAATAAGAAATTCCACCTAGAAGGCCGAGACCGCCGTCTCGACATTGGAAAAGGGTGAGACCTCCGTCTCATTTGGCGAGACGACCTTCTTACCACTCGCCAATGGCGAGACGGCCTTCTCACCATTTATCTAGGGCAAGACCACCGTCCCGTTTGGCGAGACGGCAGTCCCGACCTTGTCAAGCGAGACGACGGTCCCAACCTAACAGGCATGAATTCCTATAAAAGGGGGGCGTGACCACCTCATCCTTTTCACAACATTCTTCCAATTTCTCTTCTACAATTTTCTCAAATTCTTCTCCTAGGATCCCTCCGAAGCATTTCCAGAGTTTCTTAGCATTCTTAGTGATTGTTTTCTAGTGTTGCGAGAAAGAGCGATCAACACTGTAGAGCGCGAAGGTTGCCAAAGAGCACCTTTACCAAGAGTATTAAATACAAAAGCTTGCTTCAAAGGTTCCTATACTTTCTCTCTTCTTTTATCGCTTTTTTATCTATATGTGCATTAGCTGTTAGGGCCATGTAGTCAACATTTGAAATTTCACAAATAAATAAAGGGTAAAAGTGTAATTTTATAGTTTTTATTTATAAAATAAACAGTCCATCATAGGAAACCTGAAAGGGGCGTCGTAGGGAAGCTAATACCTTCCCTACATGTAACTAACTCCCTTTTCCAACTCTGGTTATAACGGCCAAAGTTGTTTTTTTCTAAACCAATGCCTTCTTTTTCTTCCTTCTCTACTGTTTCCGGATAAAACATTAATGGCGACTCCATAACCCTTTTTGAAAACCTCGCCTTTAGGTCTAACTCGGTTATCGGACAACCTAAAGGCATTGCACCATGCTTTAAAAATGTGATTCGAAGTCAAAATCATCGCGTCGCTCCGACCGCCTCTTTTGACGGCGGCGATAGATGGTGACTCCACTAACGAAGCCTAGAGAGTTGATCCCATTTAGTGATGGGTCAGTTTAGTAAATAAACTTAAAAATTTTGCTTTTACCCTGCCTTGTTTTATAACATGCTTTATTTGCTTGGCTTTAATAACTGTTGTTTGTTTATTTTATGCAATTTTTTGAAATACAAAATGGACACAAACCCTTGCACACAACAGTTCCCCCTATACACGGAGACAAGTGGGAAATCCATAGGGAGTGGGTGGCAGGTATGATTTGTCGTAGTGAAGGCCATGAGCCCACCGGTATGGTCGGAAACCACCACTCAAGGTGATAACCTTCCTCTTTTGGCACAAAGACTGACTACGACCTTAGTGCCATGCATGGTCGGAAGGCTGGAGAGTGGGGACCCTATAATGGGGGCACCTTGGGGGCCTGGCCTTGGTGAGGAAAATTAGAACTACCCTGAATATGCACTCTTCTGCAAGAGACCCCTACCTCGTAATTAAAACGTCATCCTACTTGTTCGCGAATGAGTGAAATTGTGTGTGTATTTGTTTGTTGCATTTGATTACATAGCATAACCATAGCACAAAAATATTTTCGCAATAAACACCCTTATCTCAGACAGTCTGCCTTTTAGCTAGCCTAGTTTTAGGTTCTTTGTAAGCTAAGTAGTCATGCAGTCTGACAGAAGAGATAAGGCACGTTAAAATTATTCTTTCATAATAAACCATTTTTATCTCAGACAGTCTGCCTTTTAGCTAGCCTAGTTTCAGGTTCTTTGTAAGCTAAGTAGCCACGCAGTCCGACAGAAGAGAGAAAAGGTCATAAAAAACAAATAAACCGAATAAATAAAATAAATCCAATAAAACAAAAATGGGATCTTGTTCATAAGCATTAAGTTCATAAACATTCATATAGGTAGTTTATCTTCCTTCAGAAAAAATATACAAAAATCAAATACGATCATGCATCACGTAGAAATAAAACATGATAATGTTTAGGAAAAATAAACACTTGCATGCATACCTGCATTGACATCATATTCATAGCATGCATTTTGGTTTCTAGAAAATGGAGGGGACTAGTAGACAATTGAAGAAAGTGGATATTCCTCGATACCATGCCGAGAAGTTAGAACGACTCTTCTCGTTGATGCCATCGGAGGTTCGCTCCGACTTTGAAAAATCCTACAGACGGATTCTCGACCTACTAAAGATCTGTTTTGACCCTATTTTCGTCAGGATTCTAGTCTATTTTTGGAACTCTAGTCTGCACTACTTCAAATTTCCGCAGTTCGATATGGTACCCACTTTGGAGGAGCATGAGATTATATTAAAATGGCCCAAGTCAGCCGGGGTCCATATTCGCCATGAGTCATATACTCCTGCAACCTAAGTTGCTGCCATCATCCGATTGCCATCTCGGCTGACTACCCTGATGTAGACCCCAAATCTTGCCCGGCCTCCAAATAAAGTCAGAAAGCTTCCTATTTGAAGACGACCGAAGCCTAACAAGCCATTAGGAGAGACTATTAGGCCCCCGTACTAAGATAGGAAGGTTTTTTGGCCCGAAAATAAAGTTTCTCGCCCTGAAGGGACGAGACCGCCATCTGGGAATACCAGACCGCCATCTCGTTTCATCGCCAGGACGAGACCGCCGTCTCGATGTTCCAGACGGCGGTCTCGACACTCGCAAATTTGAGACGGCGGTCTGGGTTTTCCAGACGGCGGTCTCGATTCCTGCCAAGTCGAGACGGTGGTCTGGATTTTCCAGACGGTGGTCTCGACCTGCTGCCACGAACGAGACGGCGGTCTGGACTTTCCAGACGGCGGTCTCGAACCTGTCAGCAGAGACGGCGGTCTCGACCTGTCAGGCGCGAAAAACTATAAATAGGGGCGTCATTTCTCCCTTTTCACACACCCAGCTCTCCCTTCTCTCTAGATTTTCTCTCTCTAAGAATCCCTCCGAGGCATTTCCGGAGTTTCTGAGCGTCTTTAAGCATAGACTGAGCGTTCTAAACCTTCTTAAGAATCCCTCCGAGGCATTTCTGGAGTTTCTGAGAGTGTAGAGTGAAGGGTTGCCAAAACGCACCCTCTTTTGAATATAAAAGCTTGCTTTGGAGGTGCATATCCTCACTCTCCCTTTTTTTAAATTACTGCTATTTAATTTATGCAATAGAAACCAGGGCAATGTAGTCACATATTTAAATTCTGCATAATAAAAGGGTAAAAGCGCTATTTTCCAGTTTAATTATTCATTCAAGTTAGCTGGCCTATCATAGGGAACCCGAAAGGGGCGTCGTAAAGGAACTAACACTTCCTTTACACGTAACTAACTCCCTTACCCAACTCTGGTTCTAATGACCAAAGTTGGTTTTTGAAAACCAACGCCTTTTTAAACCCCTTTTCCGATGTTTATGGTAAAAATATCGGTGGCGACTCCATAGAACCCAAAATAAATAAGTCCTTGGGTTAGCCCGGTTATCGGACAACCTAAAGGCGTTGTAACCACCAATAAAAAACGCGAAAATCAAAGAAGAGTCGAAAAACCATCGCGTCGCTCCGACCGCGCCCCCGTTTTCGGGGAGGCGGCGACAGATGGCGACTCCACTAGGGAAGCCTAGAGAGTTGATCCCATTTAGTGATGGGCTGGCTTAAAAATAATTAAACCAAGAAAATAGCGGTTTTACCCTACCTTGTATTATAACATTCTTTATTGTTTGGCTTTCAAATAACTGTTGCTTGTTTATACTTACGCAATTGATTGAAATATAAATTGCACACAAAACCCTTGCACACTACTGTTCCCTCTATACCCGGGGGCAAGTGAGAAAACCATAGGGAGTGGGTGGCAGGTACGGTTCGCTGCAGTTAGGGCCTTGTGCCCACCAGTGTGATCGGAAACCACCACTCAAGGTGATAACCTTCCTCTTTTGGCAACAAGACCGACTCTGGCCTTAGTGCTGAGCATGGTTGGACGGCTGGAGAGTGGGGACCCTATAATGGGGGCACCTTGGGGGCCTTAGCCTGGTGAGAACAGTTAGAACCTACCCTAACCAATGCACCTTTCTGCAGGAAAACCCTACCTCGTGATAAAAATGAAATCTCGCCTGTTCGGGGATGATTGAATTGTGTGTGCATATGATTGTTGCATTTGTATGTTGCATAGCATAAACAAACAACAGAACAAAATCACAAAAAATATTTTACAAATAAACACCCTTATCTCGGACAGTCTGCCTTTTAGCTAGCCTGGTTTCAGGTTCTTTGTAAGCTAAGTAGCCACGCAGTTCCGACAGAAGAGATAAGGGACGCTAAATATTCTTTTGCATAAAGCCACATTTTATCTCGGACAGTCTGCCTTTTAGCTAGCCTGGTTTCAGGTTCTTTGCAAGCTAAGTAGCCACGCAGTTCCGACAGAAGAGATAAAAGGCTATAAAATAAACAAATAAAAAATAATAATAAAAAACTCATTTTTCCCCAAAATTCACAAATAAGACCTGGTCCAAAAATATTGCATTCATAAAACATTCATATATAGATAGTTTATTCTTTCGAAAAATACGTGCCAATACCATACATCATGTAGAAAAACATGATAAATAGTAAAATAAACACATTCATTCAATAAACATCATCTTCATCAAATCATACATTTTGGTTTTAGAAGATGGAGGGGACAAGTAGACAAGTGGGGAAGGTGGACATTCTCCGAAGCCATACTGAGAAGCTAGAGCGGCTTAGTACGACGATGCCACCGGAGGTCCGCACTGACTTCGAAGCCATACTGAGAAGCTAGAGCGGCTTAGTACGACGATGCCACCGGAGGTCCGCACTGACTTCGAAAAGTCCTATGGACGAATTCTGGACCTCCTGAAGATCAGTGTCGATCAAGTCTTTCTCAGGGTACTAATTCACTTCTGGAACTCAAGTCTGCGGTGCTTTGAATTTCCGTAGTTTGACATGGTGCCCACCCTAGAGGAGTATGAAACCATGTTGAAATGGCCCAAATCAGCTGGGGTCCATATCCGCCATGAGGCGTATACTCCTGCAGCACCAGTCGCTGCCCTTATCCATCTACCGTACCGACAAAGTACCCTGATAGGAAGAGGGAACACCCAGGGATGGAGAGTATCAATGTTAGAAGACCACCTGTCTTACCTGGCTGAGAGGGCAGAGTGGGTTGCCTTCAATAAAACCCTGGCGTTATTAATCTTCGGGACGATCCTGTTCCCCTTCCATCTCGACACGATCGATCAAGCTGTCATGGACACTTTCTTCGCTTGGGACGCGAACTCGAAGAGTCCCCTGCCTGCTATTCTTGCCGACACCTTGCCCTCGGTAGATTTCTGCCGTCAGAAGCAAGGAAGAACACTCCGCTGCTACTCTTCGTTGCTTTATGTGTGGAGCATCACACATCTTTATGCCTCCAGCCACATGGGGATATTCCCCGATCCTTTGAGAAGCTTCTCCAAGATCCCCCTCCAACGACGTCTGACCATAGAATGGAGGGACGAGTTAGAACAAAAGAATGCCAACAACATATCTTGGGTCTGCCCTTGGTTCCGACCTGGCCCAGTTCTCATCAGATGTGGGAGCTACCCGAATGTACCCTTGATAGGACTCAGGGGTTGCATAGCCTACTCACCTAGAGTAGCTATGAGGCAACTCATGAGGACTCAAAATACTATTTCCCGAGGGGAACTCGGAGGGTTGTGCTTCTTTGGAGACCCGTGCACAATCGCCAACTCACTAACCGTGAGGAAGGCATGGGAGAAGCCAGTCTACATGGGAGACAGAGAGCTAGGAAAAGCTCGGGTGACTGTCACCAGTGACTATGAGGCATGGAGGAGAAGAAGAGAGATGGCTCGACCATCCACCACACCCGCGCCAATTGCCAACAACGAAGAGTTGCAGGCACAAGTCAATGCCTTGACCCAGAGGGTAGAAATAATGGGAGCCTAGATACGGGCCCTTGAGGAAAAGGAACAAGCCTCTATCCTCACGATTGACGGTCTACAGAGGCAAGGCAAGAAAAAGGATCATGAAATAGAACGCCTCAAGGACCAATGTGCTGACGCTAACGAACAAGCTATCCGAGCATCCAAAACTGCCAGAACCAGCTCGGATAGCCAACTACAGGAGATAACCGCCAGGTCAGTACACCTTGAGGCGGAATCAGCTCAGCAGGCTCAAACGATCAAAGAGTTGTCAGAACAACTCCTCCAGGCTCGGCTAGATCTCCGTCAAGAGCGAGAGAACAACAGAAAACTCAGCCGAGGTCTCTATGACCAAGTGCTACAAGAAAAGGACCGAGCTGTTGCAAGGCTCGATGAACTAGAAGCCTTGGTTATACATCAAGAAGCGAAGATCAAGGAGGCTCAACAATACATCGAAGAAATGAGCCAAGCGATCCACAAGCAAAGCGAAGCGCTCGCTCACCATGTCCGGGAAGCCGAGAGAGAATTACAAAGAAAACAAGACCCGCCTGTGGGTTTCTTTAGGCTTTTCCGTTTTTGCCAAAAGACGCTTCGTAGTATGGAATAGGAGAATGTACACCTTCCTATGAATTAATGAAATCTTTTTCTTATTCAACAGTTGTCTACTTGCATACATGAGCATGCATTTGCATATTTAATTTCCCCTCCTTCACGCCTAATAAATAAGATAATAAAAAGGAAGGATTAACTAACACGTCTTCCAACTCAGAAGAATGGAGAGAAAGCCACTCCTAATAAAGCTCACCCCAACGGTCGAATCACCGCAAGAGGGAAATAAACCTCGGCCGTTGGTTCTCAAGAATAAAGAAGAGGGGGCAAGGACGCCAGTGCGACTATTTATGCCACGTCCTTTCCCCTACGAATCAAACAAAGCTGTACCGTGGAGATATGGGGAATCTTCACCAATAAAAGAAGAAATAACGAACATAGCCGGCATTGGGGGCACAACTAGAAGTGGAAGAATCTACTCCCCCAAGGACACACAGGAAGATGTCCTCCAAAATAAAGGAAAAAATAAAAAGACCGAAGACGAAAAAGAAAATAAAGAATCCAAAGAGGAGACAGAGGAATTACTCCAATTCATAAGACAAAGCGAGTATTCCATTATTGACCAGCTCAATCGCACACCTGCAAAGATCACGTTGCTATCTTTGATAATGAGCTCGGAACTGCACCGGAACGCCCTGCTGAAGGTCTTGAGCGAGGCGCATGTACCCCATACAATATCCCAAGAAAAGGTCGAGAGGATCGTCGGTCACATTACAGCAAGCGATCATCTCTCCTTCACAGAGGAAGAACTCCCTCTCGAAGGGTCAAAGCACAACAAGCCCTTGCACATCTCAGTCAAGTGCAAGGAATACCTCATTGCCAAAGTTCTTGTGGATAACGGGTCGTCCCTAAACGTGATGCCCAAGTGCACACTGGATAAGTTGACTATCCAAGGAACCCGTCTGCGCCCAAGCAGCACCATCGTTCGAGCCTTCGACGGATCAAAACGAGAAGTAGTGGGAGAAATCAATTTGCCAATTCAAGTGGGACCCACTATCTTCGACGTCGATTTCCATATAATGGACATTACTCCAGCATACAGCTGTCTCCTCGGCAGACCTTGGATTCATGACGCTAAGGCAGTACCTTCGACGCTCCACCAGAAAGTCAAATTCATAGTGGATGACAAACTGGTCACGGTCCAAGCAGAAGACGATATCCTGATCAGTGGACCATCCACCCAGCCCTATGTGGATGCAGCCGAAGAGACCCTTGAAACATCTTTTCAAGCGCTTGAAATCGCCAGCATAGAGCGACTTCCCAGAAATACAAAAGTAGCCCGCATGATGCTGAAGCATGGCTACCATCCTGGCCAAGGACTGGGGGCAGATTCCCAAGGAATAAGGGAACCTCCAGAATTCAAAGACAATCCTCACAAGTATGGCCTAGGATATAACCCTTTCAAGGGCTGAGCAGGAAAAGCAAAAGGGAAGTCCTCCCTCCGCACACTCAAGCAGATTTTCCGAAGTGGAGGGGTGCAAGCATCAAGAGCCACTCTAGTCATTAGGAAATCTTTTTCTTTGTTTAAGGGATGTAAACCCCATGACTGTTAGAGATTTGTTAGAAAAGTAGTTTTAAATCAAGAGGGGGGGTGAATTGATTTTTGAAAGTTTTTCGCAATACACAGATTATCTAATTCGAAAATTAAGATTACTTATGAATTCACAAATTACAATGCAATCAAACAGTTTAAGTGCAGCAGCAGAAATTAAAGAGAGAAAGGTTAGGAAAGATTTCACCGGTAATTTTATACCGGTTCACCCAATACCGGGGCTACGTCCGCACTCCAGCCAAATTCCAACTGGTTCCACTAGAATAGATGTTTTACAGACTCACCCTCTTACACCTATTCTAACTCTCCACCAAGAACCAAATTCCAGCTCTTGGAAACCTCTCGCAACCAAATTCCAGCTACAGAGAAACCAAGTGCCCAAATTCCAGTGCACCACACACAAGAACCAAATTCCAGCTCTTGCTTTAACCTTTCCACCAAGAACCAAATTCCAGCTTCTTGGCAACTTTCTACAACAACTGCAGTAAAACTTGTACCCAAATTCCAGGTACAAAACAAGACAAATGAATGAATAGAAATTGAAAAGAAGAAACAAAGAAAGCTCAAACCGGATTACACCAATCCACGATCAGTTTCTTCTTCAAAGAAATGCAAAGTGCCTCAAGAAAGATTTCAAAAGAAGTTCACAAAAACAGTTGTGTATCTTTCTTGAAAAATGCTAATAGTTGCTTGTATTGATTGCTTGAATTGTGTAAAAACTGATATTGATCTCTAAAAGTTCCAAGCAATTCTGTTTATAAAAGAGTATTTTCAAATCTGCCGCATTAATTAATCTGTTGAAAGTTTGTTTTAATCTGTTGAAATAGCCGTTACAATCTGCTAAAAGTCCTTTCAACCCATTAATGCGTTCTTGATCTTTAACGTAAAATGTTTTAGTTGATACGACCACGTTTTTATCAGCTTAAAACGTTTTACAAACATTTTCTAAGTATAAAACAATCGATTGAATCACGTATTAATCGATTGATTTGTTTAAAAACCTCTTTATAAAACTTTCCAAGTTATTTTAGCTGATATAAAGTCGTTTCAATCGATTGAAAATCTGCACATATATTTTCAAGTCATTTTAATCGATTGAAAGTTCGTTTTAATCGATTGAAAAGATTTTCTAAGTTATTTTAATCGATTGAAATGCGTTTTAATCGATTGAAATAAGTCTGATCGGTCATAATTCAATTCTGATCGATCATAACCAACTCTGATCGGTCATAATCTCATTCTGATCGATCATACTCGACATCCAAAGTGATTTTAATCGATTGAAACGTGTTTTAATCGATTAAAATAATTCTAATCGCTCATATTTAAGATCTGATCGATTATATTGCATTCCGACCTATTACATTCGAATTCTAATCGGTCATAAAGAGTTTTAATCGATTAAAAGAAGTTTGTATCGATTAAAATATTGTAAAAACACTTTTTAAAACATTCTAAGTGTTTTAAATTGATTCTTTCAAACCTTTATCAGCTTAATAACTTGTTTAAGAAAATTCTTTGCCAAAATGCTTTTGTTTTTTTATTTGTTTAAAACTATTTTTGAGGCATTTTGCAAATTGAGTGAAGAAGCTTTATGCAAGTGGAAAAGGTAAAGTGGTTTTACCTAAGCTTTCGTTAAGACACACTAAGTCTTCGACTCCTTTGTTCCGAGTGACTTGTTTGACAGCTGCAGAGTTGACCCTTGACTTTATCTTTGACTTCATCAAATCACCGAGATCTTTGCTAGGATCACTTTCAGTCTCCCCCTATTTGATGAAGACAAACACCATTTTGAAAAAACAATCTCTCGCAAAATAAGTCACTTGATAATGCAGCTTAGGTGAGAAATATAAGAATGTAATAAAGTTTTGTTTCTCCCCCTAAAACTTATTTCTCCCCCTAAAATGTTGCACTTAAATTTATCTTAAAGTGATGCAACTATTTCTCCCCCTTTTGACTTCATCAAAAATAGGGAATAGAAGAGAAAAGAATAAAATGTAAGGTTTCGAAAAATATGCTCAAGTTTTTGAAAAAACAAAGTGAATCAATATTTCACTCATGAAAAGAATCAATTAAAGTTGATTCAAACTTATCTCCATTAACACGTTTGTAATGAATACAATTAACACGTGTAAAGATAAGGGAATCACGCTTTAGTAGCATGTTTACGTAAACATACCATTAACTAAAGCCTTTAATCCTCTTTTCGAATAAAAATCGATTAAAAACAGAGCATAATCTGTTAAAATGATCTTGGTAAATTATTTTAATCGATTGAAAGAAAAGTTTAATCGATTAAAACATTTAAGATTTTGAAAACATGAAACTTTAGTAAAAATAATCGATTATTTCGATTTTGAATCGATTAAAACATGTTGAAATTTGCCGTTTAAGTTTATTTAACCGATTAAAAAGTGTTTTTATTAACTAAAACAACCAGATTTTGAAAATCATGATATATCTGATGTGAATATCTCGTATCTAATCTATTGGATATGTAGTGAACTGATTGTCTAGATCAATATCAACTATTTTTCACCGATAATCTACCACTATCGATTTAATTTTAAGTTTGGCTAATTTTATCGTTATAAGACAGCTTTAAAAGGTTTTAATCGATCAATGCCCAGCTTTAAAAGAGATTCAGTGGATCTATCATCTACTTCTATCTAAGCCAGCTCAATCTAGATTTAGATCCTAAATCATATTTAACCAAAGCTAGATCAAGAGTCCCTGGTATAACACCAGCTAATATTACAATCCATGCAAAAAATATAAAGATAGAAATAAGCAGTAAGATAAAGATGATGAGGGGAACTAGTCATCCCAATTTCCCTGATTGAACCGCTTATCCACCAAGCTTGGTGATCATTCATTTGATCCCCACCAATATCAAAAGATAATAGGCTTTCCTTTTTGCTGGAACCAATTTTGCTCTATCAACTATTTGAGTCAACAACTCGCTGTCACTCCCGTATCGAACAATGCAATACGTAAACTTTTCCCGAAAAGAAATCTTTTAGCAGTTATCGTTACTATTGATCGCATTACATCCATGGTTGACACTCAATGGAATTAAATGTTTCTATAGGAACATCAACTATTACACATTTGAGGCATAATCATGTACCGACCGACTTACTTTCAGTGTCAAATCCCACACAGTAATGCATGATACCATAAATTGCATGAATCACAGATTAATGATGTACCGAGATAGGAATTTCCTTTCAAAATAGCCAACCCATTTTGAACCCTGCAGTTATCATTATCCAAGCAAATAACCGTATTTTTATTAATGTAGTATGATGGGTGTTATTCTCACTTATAGTGAACCGACCATCATTATCTTTTGAGGAATGAGTCATTTTTAACTTTGTTGTTTCCAAGTGGTATCATATGCACAAGTGATTAACAAAAAACTTATTCTGGTAGAGTGGGCAATGATTAGTAATGAGGACAGTGATGACAATCAATCCAGTAATTCTAAAACAATATAAAATTTATCCCCGTACCACGTTATTCAATTTTTGAATTTCTGTCCCAGCATTGGTTCCCTTGCAGTTGTCACCTCGTGACATTGATGATTAAAGCAAATTATCAGGGTTGCACAGCTTCAATGAATTTCACCAAGAGTTTTGAACCAATGCATGCTCAAGATTATTTCAGAAATATTGCTAGGTAATATCAAGAAATCTAATGTAAACATTTGTTCATTGAACTTCCTAGTCATCAACAATTTATTACCGTAATCAACTATCACCGAAAAAATCTTTGATAAACTATGTTTTCAAGTCCTAATAGTTTGACCTCGTTTGTAACTAGTGTCTATAAGAAAAGTTACAGTCTATTCTTTGATAATTTCTTTGATTTTCAGTGTATTACCATGCAAGCATTCCATGTAAGGACATCTACAACTTGAATCATGACTATGTTAAAATAACATTTTCATCTATGGATAACTTTCCTACATGTAAAGTTTGCAGTATTTCAATCGGCAATAACTTTCCCACATTTATTCCACTAGTCTTAGTTTCTAATTAAAGATCTGTTCAAGCATGTGCGACACAATTTACAGGACGATGGGTGAATCAGCTTAATTTGTTCTTGGGAATAATGTTGATTTGGTCAAAGAAATCTTTAAAGATTTATTGCAGATAATAGACTAATCGAAGTTTTTGTTTTGAATTTCCCTGTCAAACTTCAATTAGATGTTATAAGTCTTGTTTACAGATCCTAATCAATTGATTAATCAACTCATTATCTATTAATTTGATTCTTGTCATTAGAGTTGAAAACATCTACAGTGAATTAATCGATTTGTTTTATAAAAGGATCGATTAGTTTAATACAGTAATGAAATCAATAACATGACACCAGAATTTAAATCGATTAAAACGTAAATGAATCGATTAATTTTGATACCTAAGTGTTTTTAGTTGATATAAATTTATTCTAATCGATTAAAACGACTAAACCAACATCCTCGAGATCAGTTCAATCGATTATTTCGATATTTCAATCGATTAAAATCGTATCGACAGATATCAGTAAGTTATTTTAATCGATTAATATTGATTTATATCAATTAAAACAATTAATTTAAATACACGTAACCTGGTTTCAGCAACTTCGATCTTCAAGGGATTCCCGACTTGTTCCTGCAAAACAATTAAGTATTTTTCTGGTACCCTTTATAATTATTGGGTCCTGATCATGTTATTTGAAAAGAATTAATCTTTGGAACCCATTTCATTCTTCCTTTAGGAATGGCATACTTTTTGATTCTCGCAATATTTAACAGAATGCCCTTTCTTCATGCAAGAAAAACATTTGATAAATGGAGATGAAACTGTTTTACTATATGCAAAATAATTTTTGAATGCTCTTGTTTTCTTTCCAATAGATGGTGTATAACCTATGCCACCACGTTCAATAACTAATTTTTGGGAATTAAGTATCTTATCAAGATTATTTTTTCCTTGTGCCAATTTAGATGAGGTTTTTACTAGATATGATACTTGTTTCGTAACTCAGTGACGTTTTTGCAATCTTTAATATTACACATGCAATCAGTATCATTCTCTAATTCTAACTTAGTTTCTTCATCAGTTATTTTCTTTTCAAGAAGAATGATCTTGTTTTCTAAAAGCCTATTCATGCTTTTCAATTTTCTATTTTCAGTTTCTAATTTCTTTGCTACTGCATGTATTTCAAGAAAAGCATCTTGTAATGAGCTATAGTTCATAGATTCGAACTTACACTCGGTATTTGGTGATTCCGAGTTGACCATCAAGCATATTTCTGGTGCTTCTTCATAGGTCTTTTCAAGAATCTTCCACATTTGTGCAGCTGCTTGGCAATGTGCAATCCTCGAAAAGATCATTTTTGTTAAGGGCGGATAAGATGATGTTCTTGGCAATACAATCATCTTGAATTCCGTTAGCAATATCAATTTCCTGTTCAATAACATTCCAAGCATTTATACTAACAGTATTCAATGAAGATTTTCATCCTTATTTTCCAATATAGGTAATCTGCTCCACTTAACAGTGGAGGTCTATCAATGCACGCTCCCTCGTAAAATGCCATGGATCGAAGTAACTTGATTAACTTTCAAGCACCTCGCTCCGATGCCAATTGTTAGAAAAGTAGTTTTAAATCAAGAGGGGGGTGAATTGATTTTTGAAAGTTTTTCGCAATACACGAATTATCTAATTCGAAAATTAAGATTACTTATGAATTCACAAATTACAATGCAATCAAACAGCTTTAAGTGCAAGCAGCAGAAATTAAAGAGAGAAAGGTTAGGAAAGATTTCACCGGTAATTTTATACCTGGTTCACCCAATACCAGGGCTACGTCCGCACTCTAGCCAAATTCCAACTGGTTCCACTAGAATAGATGTTTTACAGACTCACCCTCTTACACCTATTCTAACTCTCCACCAAGAACCAAATTCCAGCTCTTGGAAACCTCTCGCAACCAAATTCCAACCACAGAGAAACCAAGTGCCCAAATTCCAGGCACCACACACAAGAACCAAATTCCAGCTCTTGCTTTAACCTTTCCACCAAGAACCAAATTCCAGTTCTTGGCAACTTTCTACAACAACTGCAGTAAAACTTGTACCCAAATTCCAGGTACAAAACAAGTACAAATGAATGAATAGAAATTGAAAAGAAGAAACAAAGAAAGCTCAAACCGGATTACACCAATCCACAGCTGTTCTTCTTCAAAGAAATGCAAAGTGCCTCAAGAAAGATTTCAAAAGAAGTTCACAAAAACAGCTTGTGTATCTTTCTTGAAAAATGCTAATAGTTGCTTGTATTGATTGCTTGAATTGTGTAAAAACTGATATGTTAAAAGTTCCAAGCAATTCTGTTTATAAAAGAGTATTTTCAAATCTGTCGCATTAATTAATCTGTTGAAAGTTTGTTTTAATCTGTTGAAATAGCCGTTACAATCTGTTAAAAGTCCTTTCAACCCATTAATGCGTTCTTGATCTTTAACGTAAAATGTTTTAGTTGATACGACCACGTTTTTATCGGTTAAAACGTTTTACAAACATTTTCTAAGTATAAAACAATCGATTGAATCACGTATTAATCGATTGATTTGTTTAAAAACCTCTTTATAAAACTTTCCAAGTTATTTTAGCTGATATAAAGTCGTTTCAATCGATTGAAAATCTGCACATATATTTTCAAGTCATTTTAATCGATTGAAAGTTCGTTTTAATCGATTGAAAAGATTTTCTAAGTTATTTTAATCGATTGAAATGCGTTTTAATCGATTGAAATAAGTCTGATCGGTCATAATTCAATTCTGATCGATCATAACCAACTCTGATCGGTCATAATCTCATTCTGATCGATCATACTGACATCCAAAGTGATTTTAATCGATTGAAACGTGTTTTAATCGATTAAAATAATTCTAATCGCTCATATTTAAGATCTGATCGATTATATTGCATTCTGACCTATTACATTCGAATTCTAATCGGTCATAAAGAGTTTTAATCGATTAAAAGAAGTTTGTATCGATTAAAATATTGTAAAAACACTTTTTAAAACATTCTAAGTGTTTTAAATTGATTCTTTCAAACCTTTATCAGCTTAATAACTTGTTTAAGAAAATTCTTTGCCAAAATGCTTTTGTTTTTTTATTTGTTTAAAACTATTTTTGAGGCATTTTGCAAATTGAGTGAAGAAGCTTTATGCAGTGGAAAAGGTAAAGTGGTTTTACCTAAGCTTTCGTTAAGACACACTAAGTCTTCAGCTCCTTTGTTCTGAGTGACTTGTTTGACAGCTGCAGAGTTGACCCTTGACTTTATCTTTGACTTCATCAAATCACTGAGATCTTTGCTAGGATCACTTTCAAGATTATCCCCCGGGGCGAGCCCGACCCCCGGGCATTTCAGGGCACATATTCCCTTATTAATTAATAAAGAATGATTCTTTCTATCTGCTTCTCTTCTTTCTACTTCTGACTAGACCACATAAATAACCCTGTCTAAGTAAACAAAAAAGAAGAATAAGAAGCGCTCCCAAATAATCAAACCTTCATCATTGCTATCATCAAGTTAGCTGATTAGAAGCACATAAAAACGAAAACTTCACCTAAGCCATGAAGGAAGTCACGTTTCGCCAATACTGTGAACAAAAAAAATAAATACAAAAAAAAAACAAAGAAAAAGCCCAGAGAAGCCAAAAGCCAAAGAAAGGGCAAATTACCCGGTAGGAAACCCACTAAGGGGGCTACACAAAAGATAGGGTCAACCCGGTAGGATACCCGAACAACAATAAAGGGTAACCTAGGCAAAAATTAGGGTTACAAATAAAGGTCCACTAGGATTCCTCCAAAATTTTACAAGAGAGAAAACCTAGACCAAAGTTAGGGCCAACACACAGTATCCTAGTTCGAAAACCCGCAAAGGGCGATCTAGGGAAATCAGCTAGCTATTTAAAAAGTGATGTAAATAAAACCAAAAGCAGCGCAAATACAAAAAAGGGAAAAAAGGAGAATGTCGGCTTAGACAAAAAGCTTAAACACTCAGGCCTAACCCTTAGCCAACCATTCTTACAAATTCTTTGTTAATAAAAATCAACCCTCTAAAACACAAACCATTGATTTTTACCCCCTTTGCTTCTTTTCTCTTGACCGTCACGAAAATATTCTAATAATTAATTTGGGAATATGGAGGCGTATAGTCAACAAGAGGATTGAAATCCCTAAAGCAAGGAAAAAGGGACACTGCATGACAAAGAGTGCTCTACATAAAAAAAAAAAAAGAAAAAAAGAGAAGAAGAAAAAAGAAAAGAGAAAGAAAGAAACTACTCTTCGGTCACCAAAAGGTCCGGTATGGTACAACATGTACAAAAGCACAGATCAGGAGGCACTCGGCGCTACAAAGACACGTTGGTTAAGTCCTTCTGAAATATTAAACAAAGTAAGCATTATAGGACATCAAACATGAAAGCATTTGCATGCATAAAATGTTTTTGAACCAGGTCCTATTCCTTATGCAAAAAAAAAAAAAAAAAAAAATCAAAAATCACCCGAAATTCGAGACCGCTGTCTGGGTTTCCCAGACCGCCGTCTCATTTCGTTGACCAAACGAGACCGCCGTCTCGACTTAGGCAAAGTCGAGACCGCCGTCTGGGTTATCGAGACCGCCGTCTCGATTTGTTGACCAAACGAGACCGCCGTCTCGACTTTCCAGATGGCGGTCTCGACCTAGAAAAAATCCTATATAAAGGGGGCGCGCTTGGGGGGTTTCCTCACAACTCTCCAAGCCTCCAAAGCCTCCAACACTCATATTTTGCTCTCCCAAGCCTTCCCTGCTCAAGATGTTCGGAAGAAGCGCCTCCAGGAAGCGAAGGGCCACTGCTGGGGCTAGCAGCTCGGCACCACCGCCACCCCCAGACCCTTCTCAACTTCAACCACAACACCAGGCCCGCCTGGACAACCTCCGAAACTATCAGTGGCACTCCCTGCTGACACTAGACTTTGCCATCTTGGCCGAGTTTGGATGGGAAGAGGACGTAAAAGCCCACATTGACAGCATTGGGTGGGGCTTCCTGCTACAACCCCCACCCACATACGTGTACCCCCAAGTAGTACACGAGTTCTTGGCCTCAGTCTCCCTCGTTGAGATCCCCTCCATGGCCTCGGGCATGCAGCCCACCAAGATGGTCAACTACTACATGGGTGGGCAGTACCATACCACTACCCTGGAGGAATTCAATGTATCCATTGGATTCATCCGGCCCGAGGAGGCCCTAACCCGGGAATACCGAGAGGCCATCTGCTCTCGGCCCACCCATCTCACCTCCGCAGATATGTGGCGGGACCTCACAGGGGCAACCATATTGCCCACCTTAATGAGGGGATCCGCACTACAACCGGCCCTCCGCATCTGCCACAAGCTGCTGGCAGGCACACTCCATGGGAGGAAGGAGAGCCAGGGTAAGATATCCCTCCCTGACCTCTTTGCTCTCTACTGCATGCACCAGAGGCGGCGCTGCAATCCAGGGTACTTCTTCTTGAGGGCCCTGAAGGACTTTGGGAGCAGATCCACGGGAGCCATCCTCGTAGCTCCCCTCATCACCCCTCTGGCAGAGAGAATGGGGTGCCCTGGCCGGGAAGAGCTGGCCCGCAGCCTCCGACCTGAGCCCATCAACGGGCCGATGCTGGTCAGCATGGGGATGCTGATACGCCGGGGAGGTCAGTTCGCCCTGCACCCCACCCTGGACTTTGAACTGGACCTCCAGGGAATAGTGGCGATGCAGGATGTGCCCACATCCCCCAGCTCCCAGCAGCAGTAGCAGCCACCACTGTACACAAATGACTTCGCTGGCATGCACCAACATATGGACTATTTGAGCCAACAATTCAGTCAGATAGCAGTGTGGCGAGAAGAGCAGACCCAGTGGCAGCAGACCCAGGATGATCGCATACAGGCCCTTCAAGAGGGCCAAAACAAGATCCGCCAAGAGCAGCAGAGGATGCGGCAGGAGTGGACGGAGTACCAGGAGGATTACAACGATGAAATCCAGGAACAAACCAACTTCCGCTACAACATGTATAAATATTTTCCCCACCGCGCCCCTTCTGATGACGATGACTCTTAGGGATTGTACGGGTTAAAATAAGAATTGCTGTAATAAAAGTTCCTATGAATAAAATTTTATTTCCCGCATTCTTTGCCTTTCTACAAAAGCCAGCATAACAAAAAGAAGCTTAAAAAGAAAAAAGGCAAACGCTCAAGAAAAAGCCAAAATCCAAAATCGCGAGAAAAAAGAAATAAAAACCGCGAAAAAAGGCAGGATTAAAAGACTACCTCAACCATAAAAATCGACTACCAAGCAAAAGTCAAACACAAAGAGAAGACTCGACTAACCAGCAAGAGTCGGATAACCACCACAAAAAATCAAAAGAACAAAGAATCCCCAGCAACCAACAGAAGCTGGATGAACAGACCAGCTTTCCAGCAACCTGGATGACCATTCCAGAAAGGTCCAACCACAAAAACACAGAAAGTTACATTCCAGAGAACCGGCGCATGATCAGAATCAGTAAGCCGCCACCATCGCCAAAGGATCAGCTACCGCAAGAAGGGGCATCCAGAGGCACCAAACCAGACGAGGGTTCGTACTCGTCAACCAAAGGATCAGCTACCGCATCGAAGGAGCATCCGGAGGTCAAACACCAGATGGGGGTGTAAACTCATCAGGCCTTACAAAAGGGGGCTTACCGGGCGGGGGTTAGTACTCGTCAAACCAGATGGGGGTTCGTACTCATCAGCCGAAAGGATCAGCTACCGCAAGAAGGGGCATCCAGAGGCACCAAACCAGACGAGGGTTCGTACTCGTCAACCAAAGGATCAGCTACCGCATCGAAGGAGCATCCGGAGGTCAAACACCAGATGGGGGTGTAAACTCATCAGGCCTTACAAAAGGGGGCTTACCGGGCGGGGGTTAGTACTCGTCAAACCAGATGGGGGTTCGTACTCATCAGCCGAAGGGGTCAGCTACCGCATCAAAGGAGCATCCCAGAGGCGCACAACACAACATCTCCCCAGAAGATCATCCGCCACAAAGACGGTACATCCGAAGGGAAACCGGGCAAGAGGGTCAACTCCTTTACCCTCCAGTCGATCACCTCGGCACAAAAGGGCAGCAATCGACTGGTCGGGTAAAGGGGGGGCAGCTGTAGACCCCAAATCTTGCCCGGCCTCCAAATAAAGTCAGAAAGCTTCCTATTTGAAGACGGTCGAAGCCTAACAAGCCATTAGGAGAGACTATTAGGCCCCCATACTAAGATAGGAAGGTTTTTTGGCCCGAAAATAAAGTTTCTCGCCCTGAAGGGACGAGACCGCCGTCTGGGAATACCAGACCGCCGTCTCGTTTCAGCGCCAGGACGAGACCGCCGTCTCGATTTTCCAAACGGCGGTCTCGACACTCACAAATTCGAGACGGCGGTCTGGGTTTTCCAGACGGCGGTCTCGATTCCTGCCAAGTCGAGACGGCGGTCTTGACCTGCTGCCACGAACGAGACGGCGGTCTGGACTTTCCAGACGGTGGTCTCGAACCTGTCAGCAGAGACGGCGGTCTCGACCTGTCAGGCGCGAAAAACTATAAATAGGGGCGTCATTTCTCCCTTTTCACACACCCAACTCTCCCTTCTCTCTAGATTTTCTCTCTCTAAGAATCCCTCCGAGGCATTTCCGGAGTTTCTGAGCGTCTTTAAGCATAGACTGAGCGTTCTAAACCTTCTTAAGAATCCCTCCGAGGCATTTCCGGAGTTTCTGAGAGTGTAGAGTGAAGGGTTGCCAAAACGCACCCTCTTTTGAATATAAAAGCTTGCTTTGGAGGTGCATATCCTCACTCTCCTTTTTTTTAAATTACTGCTATTTAATTTATGCAATAGAAACCAGGGCAATGTAGTCACATATTTAAATTCCGCATAATAAAAGGGTAAAAGCGCTATTTTCCAGTTTAATTATTCATTCAAGTTAGCCGGCCTATCATAGGGAACCCGAAAGGGGCGTCGTAAAGGAACTAACACTTCCTTTACACGTAACTAACTCCCTTACCCAACTCTGGTTCTAATGACCAAAGTTGGTTTTCGAAAACCAACGCCTTTTTAAACCCCTTTTCCGATGTTTATGGTAAAAATATCGGTGGCGACTCCATAGAACCCAAAATAATTGAGTCCTTGGGTTAGCCCGGTTATCGGACAACCCAAGGACACTTTTGAAAACCTCGCCCCTGGGTTAGCCCGGTTATCGGACAACCTAAAGGCGTTGTAACCACCAATAAAAAACGCGAAAATCAAAGAAGAGTCAAAAAACCATCGCGTCGCTCCGACCGCGCCCCCGTTTTCGGGGAGGCGGCGACACCTGATAGCAAAAGGGAATGTCCAGGGTTGGAAAGTCTCAATGTTAGAAGACCATATGTCCTCTTTGGCTGAAAGGGCAAACTGGTATACTTCTAGCAAAACCCTGGCTTTAATTGTGCTTGGGACGATGTTGTTTCCCTTCCATCTCGACACAGTGTATCAAGCCGTCATGGATGCCTTCTTCGCCTGGGACGTGAACTTGAAGAGTCCCTTGCCTGCACTTCTTGCTGACACCTTGCTTTTGGTTGAATTCAGTCACCAAAAGCAAGGGAGAACACTCAGATGCTGCTCTTCACTACTATTCGTGTCGGGTATCACACATTTCTACGCCTCCAGTCACATGAGGATATTCCCTGATCCTTTGAAAAGCTTCTCTAGAATCCCTCTCCACCGACGCCTAACTATGGAGTGGAAGGTCGAGTTGGAACAATGGGACGCCAATCGTTTATCTTGGGCATGTCCTTGGTTTCGACCTGGCCCAATCCTCATCAGATGTGGGAATTATCCGAGCGTATCGTTAATAGGCCTCAGGGGTTGCATAACCTATTCTCCAAAAGTGGCTATGAGACAACTCATGAGGACCCAAACCACATTATCATGGGAAGAGATCGGAGGACTGTGTTTCTTCGGAGACCCATGCACTGTTGCAAACTCACTTGTTGTACGAAGAGCATGGGAGAAACCAGTCTTCATGGGAGATAGAGAGCTAGACAAAGCTCGAGTAGCTGTCTCTAGTGACTATGAGGAGTGGAGGAGAAACAGAGGGATGTCACGACCATCCACCCCACCTGCTGCGCCTTCAACTAGTGGAGAGCTTCAAAGCCAAGTCGATGCCTTGACCTAGAGGATAGAAATCGTGGGAGCCGAGATGAGGGCCCTTGAGGAAAAAGAGAAAGAATCTATCCTCACCATAGATGTGAAGCACTTGTTGGATTTGATGAAGAGATATAGAGTTTATAGAGTTTATTTTGTGGGTGTGTAGGTGAATAAGTTATAGGTTTAGAATTTAATCTCTTGATAGTTCAATAGATCTTGTGATAAGCGCCTTTAAAATGATGCATCTCATTGAACTTATTTTACTGCATGAAAAACCAACCTTTTAGCATTAAAAGAACAAACTGAGTTTTTCATCTGTTAAAAATAATTTTCAATCTGTTAAAATCACTTAAAATAGGAATGTTCATATGCTGTCAAAATTTTAATTGATTAAATCGCAGAATCAACAGGTTAAAATGTTCTTAATGATTTTTCCATATTAAAGGTTTCGCAATTTTAAACTGTTGAAATCAAGTTCAATCTGTTGATACAGAAAGATCATTTTTCATTCTAAGGTATCACAGGATTTCAATCTGTTGAAATATATTTTAATCTGTTGAAACAGAGAGCTATCATTTTTTTCTAAACTGTTTCAATCCATTGAAAACTCGAATTAATCGATTCAATGAAGTTTTAAATAAAATCAATCGATTAAAACGACATTTTAATCGATTGAAAAACATTCTGATCGATCACAATTCAATTCTGATCGATCATAACTGATTTTGATCTGTCATATAGATATTCTGATCGATCATCTGCTACTCTAAATCAGTTTTAATCAGTTTAATCAATCAGTTTCTCTCTTTCATTCTATAAATATAGTTTTGATTTCTCTTTCGAGACATACAATTTGGAAAACAATTGAAAGCAATCTTAGAGTTCTCATATACGTGCCTTTCTCTGTGCATTCATACACTTTTCATATCATAAGGCGTTTAGATCAAGATTGTTGAAAGATCATCAAAGAGAGAAAGTTCTGAGTTAGAATTGCTTCTGGACTTCTATAATGTTAAAGTTGCAGTCCAGGTTTATTCTTTTCATTTACTTGTATAAAGTGTGATTGTGTAGATTGGGTTTGAATCTGCACTAGTTACAGTAACTGGGTTTGGTTACTGGGTGGTTATTCAAGAGTCTATCTTGTGGGTTTGTGAGATAGTTCTTGGGGTAGATTGGTGTATATCTACTGGTTGTAATTTTCACTTGGAATTAGTGGAACTTGGCAGATTTGTCAAGAACTGGATGTAGCTCTGGGAAAGAGTGAACCAATATAAACTTTTGTGTTGAATTTCTGCTTTCATCTCTTTTATTTCTTGTCTATATTCTTGCTTTGATTAAAACTAAATCTACCTAATAGAAGAATTGAATAAAGATAATCCATTCTTCCAAGAGAAAGTGTGTTTTTAGAAAAAGTTTTCTAAAGTTCAATTCACCCCCCCTCTTGAACTTAACCATTAATTCTTACAATTGGTATCAGAGCTGGTTCTTGTAAGTTACTCAAGAATTTAGTCCAAGAAAGGTTTAAATGGCTGAGGGAAAGATGAATTTTTCGGAAGGAGCCTCCATAAACAGGCCTCCTCTTTTTGCTGGTGTGAATTATTCTTTCTGGAAGGTTAGAATGAAAATCTTTATTGAATCTCTTGATAGAGGTATTTGGGAAACAATTGTTAATGGGCCTTTCAAACCAACTCATACGGTGGATGGTAAAATTGTTGAAAAAAATTGGGCTAAATTAACTGATGCAGAAAATAGGAAAGTCCAATATATTGCTAAGAACATTATTACCTCTGCTTTAAATCTTGATGAGTTTTTCAGGGTGTCTCAATATGCCTCTGCCAAAGAAATGTGGGAAATTCTAGAGGTCACTCATGAGGGTACATCTCGACGTGAAAACGGCAAGAAAGCATGAATTAATTAGAGACTATAAATTGTTCAAAATGCAAGCAAGGTGAAACCATTGCGAATGTGCGTAAAAGATTCACGCATATAGTCAATCATCTAATCGGGCTAGGGAAGACTTTTGACAAGGAAGAGTTAAACATCAAAATCATGAAATGTTTGGACAGAACTTGGCAACCAAAGGTGACAGCTATATCATAATCAAGAGACTTAATTGAAATGACTACTGCATCATTATTTGGTAAGCTATGGGAACATGAGTTGGAGATCAATCGGTTTAAAGAACAAGAAAATGCAGAGAAGAAAAGTAGAAACAATGTTCTCAAGACGATTGAAGAAAATAGTGAGTCCGAAGAAGATGAATCGAGAATCCGACTCGTTAGTTAAGAAATTTGGGAAGTTTCTTAGAAAGAAGAACAGAACTGGCCAGAGTTAAAAGGTACAATCGACAAAAGAACTGAATCTACTCAAAATAATTTTACTTGTTATTCTTGTGGTAAGCAGGGACACATAAGGAGTGAATGTCCCGAGAAATCCAGGAATCAAAACAAGAAAGAGTTAAAGTACAAAGGGAAAAAGGCCTACATAGCTTGGCAAGACAATGATTCATCCTCCAGTTCCGCATCCGAAGGTGAAAAAGTGAATCTATGCTTAATGGCTGGTCGTGAATCCTTTTCATCGCATGTAAGTTCAACCCCTACGTAAAATGAAATGAATTACAAGACATTACTAAATGCTTTCAATGAAATGCATAATGAAGCTAGAAATTTATCTCATACAAATAATCGGTTAAAAGGACTAAATAACTCGGTTAGAAAATAGGGTTAAAGTTCTGGAAAAAGAGTTATT
The DNA here is from genome assembly GCA_963425845.1 of Sphenostylis stenocarpa. Classification (NCBI taxonomy): domain Eukaryota; kingdom Viridiplantae; phylum Streptophyta; class Magnoliopsida; order Fabales; family Fabaceae; genus Sphenostylis; species Sphenostylis stenocarpa. The sequence continues at coordinate 73,959,532 of OY731403.1, forward strand.
AGAAAGCAAAACAGATATGGAACATCTTGAAATAATATACAATAATTCATCTCGCCGATAATGTCGCTGGTAACAACAGCTTGTGAAAAGTGTATCTTTCTACGTAATAAGGTTGAGTACTTGATTAAAACTTTGTCTAAGTTTTCTCAAAGTAAAGAAAATTTAGATACACTTCTTAGGTCCCAAAACCGTGTTTTTGATCATACTCGGAATTGGGTACAAACCTAAGGTTGGGGTTAAAACTAAAAAGTATTTGAACTTCTTTTCTTTTAGAAAAGCAACATCATCTCCCTTCTCATCCTGTCATTATCGTATGAAAAAAGGGCATACTGTAAAATTTTGTCATGCTAGAAAACATTTTGTGCCACAAGGTAAAATGAGATGGGTTCCAAAATATGTTAAATAGAAAATTTGACTCCCAAGGACCCAAAATATTTAAGGGTACCAAATACTTGATGCTTGATCTTTCGAGAACAAGCAAGAAGAGTCACTTTGGTACTTGGACAGCGGATGCTCAAGGCATATGACAGGTGATATTTCCAAATTCCAAAAACTAAGATTGAAGAATGGAGGACACGTGACATATGGAGACAACAAGGGAAGAATCCTAGATTCTGGAGATATAGGAGATGGTGAAAACGTGATTATTCACAATGTTCTTCTTGTTGAAGGTCTCAAGCACAACTTAATCAGTATAAGTCAATTATGTGATCTAGGTCACAAGGTTATCTTCAAACCAGAAATCTGCCTAATCTTTGAGCCAAAATCCGACACTGTAATGTTGGTAGGTAAGAGGTTAAATAATATTTACATGCTAGATATCAAGCATTCTATCCCATCTCAAAGTTGTCTTCTTACTAAAGAAGAAGAATCTTGGTTATGGCATAGAAGGCTTGCACATATTCATCTTAATCATCTTGACAAACTGATTTCTAAAGATTTAGTCTCTGAGCTACCTAAGCTTCAAATTCCGAAAGACAAAATCTGTGAAGCTTGTCTAAAAGGTAAACAAACTAGAAAATCCTTTTCAAACAAAAACATTGTTTCTACTTCTAGACCTTTGGAACTCGCTTCACATGGATTTGGTTGGTCCTTCAAGAAATAAAAGCCTAGGTGGTAATCTCTATATCATGGTAATTGTTGATGATTTTTCTAGATTTACCTGGACTATATTTCTAAAAGCCAAATCTGATTCTTTCAAATCTTTTAAAAAGCTTGCCAAGGTTTTACATAATGAGAAAGGCTATTTCATTACATCTATTCAAAGTGACAATGGTGGAGAATTTGTAAATGAAAATTTTGAATTGTTCTGTGAAAAGTATGGCATAAAACACAACTTTTCTGCTCCAGGAACTCCTCAACAGAATGGTGTTGTGGAAAGAAAGAACAGATCCATTGTGGAACTTGCTAGAACAATGCTTTGTGAAAATGCTTTACCTAAATACTTTTGGGCAGATGCAGTAAACACTGCTTGTCATGTTTTGAATAGAGTGTTGATTAGACCCATTCTTAAGAAAACCCCATATGAACTTTACAAAGGAAGAAAACCCAACATAAACTATTTCAGGGTTTTTGGATGTACATGTTTTGTTTTAAACAATGGGAAAGAAAATATTGGCAAGTTTGATGAAAAATCTGATAAAGGGATCTTTCTTGGCTATTCTTCTAACAGTCATGCATATAGAGTCTATAATCTAAGACTAAAATCTGTTGAAGAATTAGTAAATGTTGTTTTTAATGAGTCTCCTCAAGTGTTGCAGAATAAAACAACAGGTACTGCAAATGATGACGATTTAACTGATAATTCTTATCAGTTAAAACATCCCAGTGATTCAGATCAGCATATTGTCGAAGAAGGTGATCAGTCAATTGATCCTACAAAAGCTGATCCACCAGGAAGAATTGCTCAAGAACAGGAAGAAGATATCTTGGATGGGCTTCCTAAAGAATGGATTGTCCCAAGAGATCTTTCTCTAGACAATGTCATTGGGCAAATCAATAAGGGAGTATCCACTAGACATTCTCTTAATCAATTCTGCAATCATATGGCATTCATTTCACAAATTGAACCTAAAAATGTTAAGGATGCATTAAATGATGAATACTGGGTTAGTGCCATGCATGATGAGCTTAATCAGTTTGAAAGAAATAGTGTGTGGGAATTAGTTCCTAGATCCAAAGATATCAATGTAATTGGTACTAAGTGGGTATTCAAAAACAAACTAGATGAACACGGCATTATTACTAGAAATAAAGCTAGGTTGGTAGCCAAAGGATATAATCAACAAGAAGGAATTGATTTTGATGAAACCTTTGCACTCGTAGCTAGACTTGAAGCTGTTAGACTGTTATTAGCTTATGCTTGTATTAGTGGTTTCAGATTACTACAGATGGATGTCAAGAGTGCCTTTCTAAATGGACTTATCAATGAAGAAGTTTATGTTTCTCAACCTCCTGGTTTTGAAAATCACAAACATCCTGACCATGTCTACAAATTGAAAAAGGCTCTTTATGGATTAAAGCAGGCTCCTAGACAATGGTATGAGAGACTAAGTAATTTCTTAATTGATCAAGGATACAAAAGAGGTGAAGTTGACAAAACGTTATTCATTAAGAAATCTGGTTCTGACATTATTCTGGTGCAGGTTTATGTTGATGATATCATTTTTGGTTCTACTAATAATGCCTTGTGTAATAAATTTGTTAAGGAAATGCAAAGTGAATTTGAGATGTCTATGATGGGAGAATTGAATTTCTTCCTTGGTCTCCAGGTTAAGCAATTAAGGAATGGTATTTTCCTAAATCAATCTAAATACTGTAATGAGTTGTTGAAGAAATTCGATATGCAAAATTGCAAAGAATCCTCCACACCCATGTCTACTAACTCGCTGTCTAGATTTAGATGAAAAAGGGAAATTTGTTGATCAAACTAAATATAGAGGTTTGATTGGATCTCTTCTATATCTCGATCGCTAGTCGGCTCGACATTATGTTCGAGTGTTTGCCTTTGTGCTAGATTTCAGTGCAAATCCCAAGGAATCTCATCTCACCACTCGCTAAAAGGATTCTCAAGTACCTTAAAGGAACCATTAATGTTGGACTATGGTATCCTGAAGGTGCCTCTCTTAAACTTGTTGGATTTTCTCGATTCTGACTTTGCAGGATGTAGATTGGACAAGAAAAGTACCTCTGGTACATGTCATTTATTGGGAAGCAGCCTCATATCATGGCACAGCAAAAAACAAGCATGTGTAGCTCTTTCAACTCGTTGAAGCCGAATACATTGCAGCATGGAGTTGTTGTGCTCAAAGTATATACCTTAAACAACAATTGAAAGATTATGGAGTATTTCTCAACACGGTACCTCTGGTTTGTGATAATACTAGTGCAATTAATCTAACCAAGAATCCTATACAACACTCTAGAACTAAGCATATTGAAATTAGACATCACTTTATTAGAGAACATGTATCTAGGGGTGATTGTGAAATTTTATTCATTGAAACTGAGAAACAATTAGCTGACTTGTTCACCAAACCACTCCCTAGAGATAGACTTAATATGCTTAGAACTGAATTAGGAATTCTGGATATATCTAGTATTGAATAAATTGACTCTTTATTATGATTCTGTGCTTTTTAACAAGTTGATAACTTGATTCAATCGATTAAATTGACTGAAAATTTTGAGGTTATGTGTTTTAATCGATTGAAATTGCGAAAAAATCTGTTGATTCCCTGATTCTCAATCTCTGTTCATGATGCATTATCAGGTTAATCGATTAAATAAGCTTTTAATTGATTTATTTCATTAACTCTGTAGCTCTGCAGGTTTTTTCTTTTACAAATCAATCGATTAAATCTTCGATTCAATCGGTTTATTTTACTTGTGATGATCTCGCATCTATATCGTAATTGAAAATCAATTGATTTTATGGAAAATCAATTGGTTAATTTTTTCTAGGGTTAGTAGTGTATGTGTTGCCTCTAATCACTTACTGTAGATTGTGCTAACAACTTCAGCTACTCTCTTAAATGCCATAGTTATCCAATAAAAGCTGAATGAATGTGATTGGATATCAGATGTGAAGGTATTTAAGTAGCACAATAACAATTCTCTCTCTCTCTACTTTTACCATCTCTGTGCATAAAGCAGAACACCAGTAAATCACTAAAGACAAAATTGACTATTCACAGAAGATGAAGGGTCCAGGTTTTCTCATTTCATTTTAGCATGCAATAGTTGTTCGAAAAGCTCGTTCTCTCTCCTTAAAAATATTCTCTCTTCTCTGTTTTTCTGTTCATCTCACAAAAACAACATGTTCAAGTGCACCAAATCCGGGAGGAAGAAGTTCAGCAAAGGAGAATCCTCAGCTGTTGTGCAAGAAATATCAGGAGGAGGGCGCATTGAATCCTGGTTCAATGGGAACCAAGAAAAGATGGACTTGTTTATTCACGAAATGAGCAGGAAACAAATTAATATACCCAAGGTTCTGAAATTTTCGTGGTTGGATGCTGAAGGATTTAGAGGTGTTCAGAAACTGCTACAACACCAGAAACTTCAGAATTTCCTTGAACTCAATGGTAGAGTTTATCCTGACCTTATTAAAGTTTTCTTCACTAATCTGTCATTTGAAGGGTCTACACTAAAAACTCAAGTCAAAGCAGTGGAAATAGAAATTACTCCCACTGTCTGGAAAGATGTTGCTGGTCTCAAGGATGAAGGAGTAAAAGTCACTAAAGGGTATACCTCTGATGTGGACGAATTCAACAAAGGACAGTACTTTCGCTCTTGTTTGAGAAATAAGCGTGACTCTGTGAGTTCCTTCAACACTGGAAAGTTGAAACTTGAAGAAAGAATTCTTACATTCATAGTGGCCTGGTGTCGCCGCCGTCCGTTCCGACGTCCTGGGACATCTCGAACGTTAATGCAAGCGGTCGCGAAAAGATGCTTGAGACTCCCGTTTTTTGTTAAAATTATGTTCATTGCTTCCAAGGTGCTCAACACTGAACTATCCTCTAAAAGAAGCAAGGTTTTCGAAAAGGGTTCTTTTGGAGTCGCCACCAATGTTTTGACCATAAACATTGGAAAAGGAGAAAAAGGCATTGATTTTAATAAAAACCAACTTGGCCATTATAACCAGAGTCGGTGAAGGGAGTTAGTTACGTGTGAGGAAGGTATTAGCACCCCACAACGCCCCTTTCGGGTTCCCTATGATAGATTAATTCATTTAAGTTAAGATTACAAAAAATTACGTGATTACCCTTATTTTATTCGTACAATAAATATGGCTATCTACATGATTTTATTTACATTTTATGAAGCAATAAATAAAGCAGTAAAGGAGAAGAGATTTGAGAAGAACCTCCGTAGCAAGCTTTATATATCAACTCTGTTACAATAAGGACGCTTTTCGGCAGTCCCTCGCTCTACAATGACTCTCCTCTCGATTACAGACTCGACTCGACTAAATTTTCTAGAAGAATCGAATGCCGAAATACAAATTCCTTAACTGATTGTTACCTTTTAAAGGCAATCAGAAAGATCATTCGAGAGAGGGAGAGAAGTAGACAAGTCTTCTGAGTTGTCTGGGGTGTGGAGAATGAGAAATGAGGCTCCTATTTATAGCCATTTTTCGCCTGGAACTTTGGGATGGTCGTCTGGGTTGGGACGGTCGTCCCAAACGCATTTTCCACGTTGTGCCAATCTGGGACGGCCAGTCTGGGTTGGGATGGCCGTCCCAAATGCAATTTAACACAGGCTGGGACCCCTTGGGGTTTGGGACGACCGTCCCAAATTTGGGACGCGCGTCCCACTTGCATAATGACAGTTGGGACGGCCGTCCCAACTCTGGGATGGTGGTCTCGGCCTGTTTAGTCCAATTTTCACGTTCTGGGACCTCCGGGAAGCTTTCCTTTCCTTTTTCGGACGTAGATTGATGCCAATGTGTGTCCGTTGAAGCTTTATCTTCATGTAGGAAGTCTTTTTAAGTGTCGGGCGAGCTTTATCTCTGTGTAGGAAGTCTCCTTTGCCTTTATTGTGTGGATGGGCGATCTCCGTCTTATTGCGAGAAGTCTTCTTTTCTTTTATTTGGGAAGCCGGGTGAACTTTGTCTTTGTGTGAAATTCCCCTAGCTTTTATTTGAGAGGTCGGGCAAAATTAGGGGTCTACAGCTGCCCCCCCTTCACCTGCCAAACTAATTTGTTGGTTTAATATACCGACAAAGTTAGTTGGTAGGGGAAGGAGTTAACCCTTTTGCTCCGGTTATCCTTCGGATGCTGCTCCTTTGCTGATCCTCCGGATGATAAATATTTTGATAGGTACCAACCCCTATCTGGTTTGAGCCTCCTTTTATAAAGCTCTGGTGAGTACTTAACCTCACCCGGTATAAGTCTGTATTTTACTAGACTTTTGTGAGTACCTACCCCCACTAGGTATGAACCTTGTTTAACAAGGTTTTGGTGAGTACCTTCCCTCACCCGGTATGAGTTTGCATTTTGCTAAACTCTTGTGGGTACCTACTCCCGAGGTGCTCAACACTGAACTATCCTCTAATAGGAGTAAGGTCTTTGCAACCCATTTTTGTAATGCTTAGGTGAGTATTTTACTCCACCTAATGCATTCTGCTAAATTTTGATGAGTACCTTCCCTCATCTGGTAAAGAAAACCTTATTTTTAAGGTTTTGGTGGGTACCTACCCCCACCTGGTACGAATCTGCATTTTTGCTAGATTCTAGTGGTTTTTACATTTCCACTTGGTGTGAACCTGCATAATGACTAGGCTCTAGTGGCTTTTACACCCCCACTAGGTTCGAACCTGCATATTGACTAGGTTCTAGTGGATTTTACACCCCCATTGGGTGCGAACCTGCATATTGACTAGGCTCTAGTGGTTTTTACACCCCCACTGGGTGCGAACCTGCATATTGACTAGGCTCTAGTGGTTTTTACACCCCCACTGGGTGTGAACCTGCATATTGACTAGATTCTAATGGATTTTACACCCCCATTGGGTGTGAACCTGCATATTGACTAGGCTCTAGTGGTTTTTACACCCCCACTGGGTGCGAACCTGCATATTGACTAGGTTCTAATGGATTTTACACCCCCATTGGGTGCGAACCTGCATATTGACTAGGCTCTAGTGGTTTTTACACCCCCACTGGGTGCGAACCTGCATATTGACTAGGCTCTAGTGGTTTTTACACCCCCACTGGGTGCGAACCTGCATATTGACTAGGTTCTAATGGATTTTACACCCCCATTGGGTGCGAACCTGCATATTGACTAGGCTCTGATGGATTTTACACCCCCATTGGGTGCGAACCTGCATATTGACTAGGTTCTAGTGGATTTTACACCCCCACTGGGTGCGAACCTGCATATTGACTAGGCTCTTCTCATTCAATCTTTTGATTGATGAGTTCATACCCCTAACGGGCCTTCGGAGAAGTGTTGGTGGCTTACGGTCTTTGATCATGTGCCTATTCCTTGGGGAATGATTTGGTTTTTCTTCTTGACTTTTTAGTCATCCGGTTTTTACCGGGGATTTCATTGTTTTGGCTTTTTCTTTTAGCCATCCGGCTTTTGTCGGGGATTTTGTCGATTGCCTCTTTTTAGGCGGGAATCCTCTGGGGATTTTGAATTCTCTTATTGATTGTGCCTCTTGATTAGGCGAAGATCCACTTGGGGATTTTGTTGTGCCTCTTGATTAGGCTGGAATCCACTGGGGATTTGTGTATTTTTTGATTGTGCCTCTTGATTAGGCGGGTGCTTCAATAGTGGTGAAGGCTTTTTACTTGTTGTTTTTCGCCTCTGAATAGGCTGATGTTCTACTTGAGGATATTTGTTCTTGATAATACCTCTGAGTAGGTGGATGCTTTTTTAAAGCTTTGTGCTTGTATTACCTCTTATAGGTTGATTTCCCATTTCTTGGGGATATCAGTTTTTTGCTTACCTTAGGCAGAGGCTCTTCTTGGGAGTGAAGGTTTTGCACTTCGCTGGGGATATTCATATTGGGTGTTCCAGATGGTTAACTCCCTGAGGATATGAATTTGTAGTTTGCCTTTGCTGGTAGGCTTGCTGGGGATTTTTCTTTTTGATGATCCACTGGAGAATTAATTTCATTCCGGAGATCTATTTTGAATTGCCCCCCTAGGGAGAAATGGAGTTTTTCGACTCCTTATTGGATGTTTGCTTTTTTGAGTTGGCTTTGCCTATGCTCTTATTCCTGCTGGGGAATGGGTTTTTATTTTTTTTCCTCGCGATTTGAACTTCTTTTTTCGCGAGTTGGTTTTTTACACATGTATGCCTTTTTATGCACATTGGTTTTTTGGATGAAAAGATATTTTTCTCTTTTCTTTTTTGTGATCCCTGGGGAATTTTTCTCTTTGGGGATCTAATCTTTGATTTGATTTTTCATGATGATGGAGTCTTGAGCTCCTGTTTTTTAGTGAAGCTCTTTATTGAGCGGGATGAAGAGATTTTCTTTTTTTCTCTTTTTTGGGATTCACCGAGGAGTCTGTCGGTTTCCTGGGGATCCAAATTTGATGACGGAGTCCTGGCCCCTGGCTTTGTGAAGCTTCTTATTTGAGCTGGAAGATGGAAAAATTTTGTTTTCATCTTTTTGTCTTTTTGTAGACTTTTCTTGATATATTCTTCTTGGAGATTTTTATTTGACCCTTTTTTGTTGTGGCCTCATTTTGGGGAATGAAAGTTTTTCTTTTCTTTCTTTTTGTTGCCCCCTGGTGATATGGAGGACTTGACTCCGTATTTTCTTTGATGGACTTTTATGTAGTCCTTATTCTCCTTTGAGGAATAAAGCGGAGACTCTTGCATGAGTGTGCTTGATGACTCATGTGGTGACGAAGCTGAGTCGTGAGGTAATCTTTTTGTCTTGCCTCTGTAGTAAGCAAGGATCCTCTTGGGGATGACCGAGCCTTTCCATTGGCTTTTTCATTTTGATGGTTTCCTTCTTCCTTGGATGGAAGGATGTTGATTGAGGCTTTAAATGATTTATGTTTGATGACTCAAGTGGTGATGCTGAGTCATGAAATAATTTTTGTGTTGCCTTTGGAGTAGGCAAGGATCCACTTGGGGATTATCGAGCCTTTCCATTGGCTTTTCTATGTTGATGTACCTTCTTTTATTGGGATAGAAGGTCAGAGCTAGTTTCCTTGAAGCTCTTTATTTTGCTGAAGTGATTTTGATTTCGCCTTTTGCAATTTTTATTTTCATATGGAGACTGGATTCTGGCGCCTCCTGTTTTCAATCACAAGCATGGAGACTATCCTCCTTATATGCATGTTTATTATTCTTGAAGAAAATTATTATTTTTTTCTTGATTTTGACAAAGTCGTATTGTGCAACTACTTTGTTTGTGAATGTCCTAAATGCAATCTAATGTTTATTTATTTTTGATGCATTTAGAAAGTAACTGGCCTTCTCCCGTTGGCTTCTTATGAATACGCCGATGGGCTCCTTCTTTATGACCATGATGATGGGCTCATCTTTTACTCATCTTTTAGTTTTAGCCCTATCTTTTGCCTAGACCGCCCTTTACGGGTTTTCGATCTAGCGGGCTGCCTTAATTTTTGCCTAGAATATCTTAGGGGGCTTTTGCCTTATCTTTTGCCTAGACCGTTCTTCTGGGATTTCCGATCTAGCAGGCTACCCTGATTTTTACCTAGAAATATCCTACCAGGCATTTGTTATTTTCTTATTATTTTTATATGCTTCCCTCTTTTTTTTTTTTTAGATGCATGTTTGATCTTTGATTAAAAAGTCTTTGCACATATTTATGATCTATCAATAAAGAGGCATTTCCATAATATTTGGTCAAGAGAAAGGAAATGAAAGGGACTTTTATTGATAAGTGAGCAAAAGTTTATTTCTTTTACAGAAGGATTTCAAGAGATATTTAGAAGAATGGGTGGTCAGGGTTGGCTATACTGTATAGGTTTGAACAGTCATGTCCATGATATCTGCCCCCTGGTTCTCCTAATTGCTTCAGTTGAGATGCCTGAGCTCAGAGTGAAGACTATGCAGACTGCTTGCTTCTGGAAGAATGTTACCTTAGCCGCCTTTTTGGTTTTCGACTAAAGTAACCATTGCTCTTAGTTTCTCTTTTTTTTTTTTTACCTCTTTTTTTTACCTCTTCTTTTTGCCTAGGACGTATCCTAGCGAGGAATATGGACCCTATCTTTTGCCCAGGAATGTCCTTTGCGGATTTTCATTCCTGACGGGTCTTGAGCAATGTCTTCAAGCATAATACTTCTTCACCGCATCAGAATTGATCGGGTGTCGAAGTTCCTCTCCGTCCATATTGGTGAGGATAAGTGCCCCTCCTGAGAAAGCTCTTTTGACCACAAAAGGTCCTTCGTAATTTGCTGCCCATTTTCCAATTTTATCCTTCTGGGTCGAAAGCAGTTTCTTTATAACTAGATCCCCTTCTTGATAAGTATGAGGGTGGACCTTTTTATCATAAGACTTTTTGATCTTCTTTTGATAGGCTTGTCCATGACATATAGCATTCAACCGCTTTTCGTCGATAAGGTTTAATTGGTTGTATCGACTTTGAACCCATTCGGCTTCTGTTAGTTTTGCTTCCATTATAATTCGCAAGGAAGGTATTTCGACCTCTATTGGCAATACAGCCTCCATACCATATACCAGGGAGAATGGAGTAACTCCTGTTGAAGTCCTTACAGACGTTCGATAACCATGAAGAGCAAAAGGCAACATTTCATGCCAATCCCTATAGGTTTTAACCATCTTTTGAACAATCTTCTTGATGTTTTTATTGGCTGCTTCCACTGCGCCATTCATTTTGGGCCGATAAGGAGAAGAATTATGGTGTTGAATTTTGAAATCTTGACATAGTTCCTCCATCATCTTATTATTTAGATTGGACCTGTTATCGGTAATGAGACGATGCGGGATGCCATATTGACATATGATATTCTTCTTAACAAAGGTGACTACTACCTTTTTAGTCACATGTGCATAAGATGCAGCTTCTACCCACTTAGTGAAGTAATCGATAGCCACTAAAATGAATCGATGACCATTGGATGCCTTAGGTTCAATAGGTCCAATAACATCCATGCCCCACATATCAAATGGCCAAGGGATAGCCATAACATTGAGAGGTGCCAGCGGGACATGTACATTGTCTGCATATACCTGACACTTGTGACATTTTTTAGCATATCGGTGACAGTCCTTTTCCATTGTGGACCAAAAATATCCCGCCCTGAGGATTTTCCTAGCCATGATATGCCCTGGTGCATGAGTTCCGAAGGTTCCCTCATGTATTTCTTTAATTAATGCCTGGGCTTCTTCGAGATTGACGCATCTTAGCAACGTAGAATCGAAGTTCCTTTTATAAAGGGTTTCTCCTATCAGCATAAACCCTATGGCCCTTTTCCGAATGATCCTTTTATCATTGTCACCGATTCCTTCGGGGTACTTACCCTTTGTCAAGTATCGCCTTATGTCATGATACCAAGGGTTTTCATCTTTTCCATTGTTTATCATCATACAAAAGGCTTGCTTGTCATGCCTTTTGACCTGAATGATGGGCATTTCATGTTCTTGTCCTAATGCGAACATGGATGATAATGTTGCCAGTGCATCTGCCATCTGATTATCTTCCCGAGGGATGTACTCGAAACTGACGTTTTCCATTTTGGAAGTCATGCTACGGATATGCTCCAGATAAGGGATTAATTTGGAATTTCTGGTTTCCCATTCACCCTTGAGTTGGTAAATAACAAGGGATGAGTCACCAAATACTTTGAGTTTAATCACCCCATGGTCCAAAGCTGCTTGAATACCTAAAGCACAAGCTTCATATTCTGCCATGTTGTTCGTGCAATCAAAGTTTAGTCTAGCTGTTACTGGGATATACTTCTTTTCGGGAGATATTAAAATAGCTTCGACCCCATGTCCCATTAAGTTTGAAGCTCCATCGAAAAACATGATCCACTCATCATTTTCAAGCTCTTCATGTTGGATGTGCATTATATGCTCATCTAGAAAATCATCTTGGAGGGATTGATATTCGCTAGTTGGCCCATGTGCCAGATATTCTGCTAAAGGACTGCCTTTGATAGCTTTCTGAGTGACATGAACAATGTCGAATTCTGAGAGGAGTACCTGCCACCTGGCTATCCTTTCGGTCAAGACAGGTTTTTCAAACAGGTATTTGATTGGGTCCATTTTGGAAATCAACCAAGTTGTATGTCTGACCATATATTGCCGAAGGCGCTGAGTTGCCCACACCAATGCGCAACATGTTTTTTCGAGTGGTGTATAACGGGTCTCATAGTTTAGAAAATTTTTACTAAGGTAATATATGGCTTGTTCTTTTTTACCCGTATCATCTTGTTGACCGAGCGCACACCCCATGGACTCATCGAGTACTGAAAGGTAGAGAATCAAGGGCTTTCCTTCCACAGGTGGTACCAGTACCGGGGGATTGGTTAGGCACATTTTGATTTGTTCGAAAGCATGTTGACATTCGTCGTTCCAAACTTTCGGTTGGTTTTTACGCAGTGCACTTGTCCGTTAATTGCGTGATGAACCGTGCGATGTAGTTTATTCGGCCCAAGAACCCTCTGATTTCTTTTTCTGTCCTTGGTGGGGGCATTTCTACGATTGCCTTTGTTTTATCAGGGTCTACCTCAATTCCCTTTTTACTAACAATAAACCCCAAGAGTTTTCCTGATCGTACTCCGAACGTGCTTTTAGCCGGATTAAGCTTAATCTGGTATTTCCGAAGTCGATTGAATAATTTCTTTAAGTACTGGAGGTGATCTATCTCGTTTTTGGACTTGGCAATCATATCATCCACATATACTTCGATTTCTTTGTGGATCATATCATGGAATAATGTTACCATAGCCCTTTGATAAGTAGCCCCTGCATTCTTAAGTCCAAAAGGCATTACTCTGTAGCAGAATGTACCCCACGGTGTAATGAAGGAAGTTTTTTCTCTATCTTCAACAGCCAATTTAATTTGGTTATACCCTGCATATCCATCCATGAAAGAATAGAGAGTATTTGTAGCGGTGTGATCTACCAGCATATCAATATGTGGTAAGGGAAAATCATCTTTTGGACTTGCACGGTTTAAGTCCCAGTAATCTACGCATACTCTGATTTTTCCATTTTTCTTCACAACTGGCACAATGTTGGCCAACCATTCAGGGTATTTTGACACAATCAGAAAATTGGCGTCCAACTGTTTTTCTACTTAACTATTTTAAGGACCATTCTGGCTTTACTCTTCTGAGTTTCTGCTTAACTGGTCGAAATCCCTCTTTTAATGGTAATCGATGCTCTACTATACTTTTATCGATTCCGGGCATATCATGGTAGGACCATGCAAACACATCCACATACTCTCTTAGTAATTGTATTAGTTTCTCCCTGATATCATTGTCAATTTGGGTTCCAATATTTACTTCTTTCTTATTATCTTTTTGTCCCAAATTGATGGCCTCAGTTTTTTCCTGATGGGGCTGTATTGATTGAGCTTCTTTTTCTAGCAGTCTTTGCATGTCCGAGGAAATGGTCCCCTCCTCACTGTCTGACTCAATCCATTCGTCTTCAGCTTTCAGATCTTCCAGGGAGTTTTCAATTATAGACATGACTGTATGGTTATGCTTTGTTTTAGATTTCTTTATTAAATGTATAAGAGGGAAAAGAATAAAAGAGAATATGAATATTAAAAAAATGCCTCATTGTATTGATAGAAACAAAATATTTACAAAGCCCTTATTAACCAAAAATCTCGTGATCATGGGCAGGGATCACGAGGAGTACATCGGAAGCTTTTCTATATATTTTTATATATTTTTTTATTATATTTTTAGAGATGGTAAAAATGATGAGCCCTAAATTGCTGGTCTTCCTTATCCCGTCTCTTACTCGAGCTTTGATAAGGGCTGCTCGTCCACCTTTGGAGTAGATGCGTCAAAAGTGATCCATCCTGCCTCTATCAAACTTTGGACCTTGTGTTTTAAGGCCATACAGTTTTCAACGGAGTGTCCCGGAGAACCTGAATGGTAATCACAGCTTTCATTAGATTTATACCATTCTGGGTATGGTGGCTCCATCTTCTTGGGAGGGATGCGTACGAGGAGTTTGGCATCCAATAATTTTGACAGCAGGCTTCCATAGGAAGTTGGGATTGGAGTGAATTTCCTCTCTGGCCTGCGTGGCTTGATCTGCTGCGAGGAGGAAGAAGGAGTGGCGAAGTTGATTGCATTCACGGTTCCTTCCTTCTTCTTTCCAAAGCTCTTTTTAACGTGTTGAGTAGAGGAATTGGAGGAATTCTGTGTAATTCTTCCGCTTTTTAAACCTTGCTCTACTCTTTCTCCTATAATGACCACATCTGCGAAGAGTGTTGATGTGTTCCCTATCATTTTGTCATAATAGGGACCAGTCAAAGAATTGATGAACATGGATGTAGTCTCTTTGTCGGATAGAGGAGGTTCTACTTGTGCTGCCAATTCCCTCCATCTTTGGGCATATGCCTTGAAGGATTCATCGTCTTTCTTGCTTAGTAGTTGTAGATCTGCTCTTTCAGGGGTCAGATCAATATTGTATTTATAGCGACGAAGAAAAGCATCTGCCAGATGTCTCCAGGTTCGGATTTGCCCTCCTTCCAGCTGCATATACCAGTTCAAGGCTGATTCAGCCAGGCTCTCCTGAAAGCAGTGGATCAGGAGTTTTTCATTATCAGCATGTGCAGCCATCTTACGGCAGTACATTGTAAGATGGCTTTTTGGACAGGTCATCCCTTTGTATTTTGGGAAGTCCGGAGTTTTGAACTTATTAGGGAATTGAATATTTTTTACGAGGCACATGTCAGCCGCCTCTTTAATATCAAAATTATGCCCCTCCATGGCTCTCAATCGTTCTTCAAGAGCAGTCATCTGTTGTTTTGATACTTCTGGTGCATGAATATGCACTGCCCTTGTATCGATTGGGCTTGTTCATCATTGGGTCCCTCCTCTTCTTCTTGGTGAGAGACTTGTCCACTTTGAGGACCCTCCTTTTGGAGATTCTCGCGACGCATCATTTCTAACATCTCGTGCCATTTGTTCTTTTAGCGTATTAAGCTCAGTAGTGAGCTTTCGATTTTGTTCCTCCAGATGTTCCATCTTCTTAGCTTTCTGGGCGCGAGTGAGGACGGGCGGAAGACCAACCACTTTCTAAATGATTTTAACAATTTTTATTATAGCTTTTTTTTTTAAATGATTGGTGTATCCTAGAATGAATGTGTTTATGTATGAGAGATTTTATTATGATGATGCTTATGCATACCTTTCTTAGTGCATTTATTTTCTCTCTTAATTTTGCCACTTCTTGGATGAGGTGGTATGAATGATACGACTTTGCCAAGAATCTTTTTATTATAAAAAGGAATTTTTTTATGGCTTTCATTCGTTTTTATATTTTTATGACCCTTTATCTCTTCTGTCGGTCAACGTGGCTACTTAGCTTACAAAGAACCTGAAATCAGGCTAGCTTAATTGAAGACTGTCCGAGATAAAGGTCTTTTATCTTTTCACTTTTTGTGATTTTTAGGGTTTTTCATTTTTTTGTTTGTTGTATGATTACCCTATGCTAATGCATCAATACAAATGCAGCAAACAAATGCACACACAATTCATTCACCCACGAGCAGAGCCACGCTTATTTAATCACGAGGTAGGGTTTTCCTGCAGAAATGTGCTTGGTTTGGGTGGTTCTAACTGTTCTCACCAAGGCCAAAGGTCCCCAAGGTGCCCCCATTATAGGGACCTCTCAATCTCTCAGTCCTCGGGTCATGCACGGAACTCCGTGGCGACATCCTTAGACCAAAAGAAGAGAGTTATCACCTTGAGTTGGTGGTTTCCGACAACGGTTGTAGCCCCGTGTGCCAACAAGCCGGTCGTATCTGCCACCCACTCCCTATAGGTATTCACTCTTGCCCCCGGGTATAGACGGACTGTTGTGTGCAAGGGTTTTGTGTGCAATTTATATTTCAAACAATTTGCAGAAGTAATCATACAGCAGTTATTAAAGCCATACAATAAAAATACAGAAAAAGGGTAAAGGCGTAATTTCAAATCTTTACTTAGTTAGAATTTATCCGTCACTAAATGGGATCAACTCTCTAGCTTCCCCAGTGGAGTCGCCAAGAAGATCTTCTGGGGAAGATCGATTGGAAGGTAAAGGAGTTGACCCTCTTGCCCGGTTACCCTTCGGATGTTCCGTCTTGCGGCGGTTGATCTTCTGGGGAAAATTTGTGTTGTGCACCTCCAGGATACTCCTTCTGATAGTAGCCGATCCCTTCGTTTGACACGTGGTGGAACCTCAGGATACTCCTTCTGCCGGTAGCCGATCCTTCAGTTGATGGGTATAAACCCCCCATTAGGCTGGTAGTTACAGCCCACTGTGCGTAGGACTGGATGAGTATGAACCCCCCCATCAGGCTGGTAGTTGCAGTCCATTGTGCATCGGACTGGATGAGTATGAACCCCCCCATCAGGCTGGTAGTTGCGACTTACTGATCTAGCTTGAGCGCAGATCAGGCGCACTGCGTGCGCGGGTTGATAGGTATGAACCCCTGATCAGGCTGGTACAGTCCACTGTATAGGACTGGTGGTGGAGGCGTCTTACTGCTCAAGTGGGTTTTCGATCTAGCGGGCTTAATTCTTGCCTAAGATATCTCGGTGGGCTTTTTCTTTTTATGAAGGCCTTAACTTTTGCCTAGACCGCCCTTTGCAGGTTTTCGATCTAGCAGGCTACCCTATTTTTGCTTGGGACGGTCCTGGCAGACGCTGTTTGTCTTGTTTTTCTTATGCTTTCTCGTATTGCTTGTTTTATGCATGCTCATATTTCGTTAATACAGAGACATTATCACAAGTAGGTAAAGAGAAGAAAAGACAATTTTTATTGATATAAACGAATGGTCTATTTTTCATGAGGATTTACAAAGGAATTTGTAAGCAAGGCTGGTCAGGGTTGGCTAAGCTGTATAGGTATAACAATCATGCCCGTGATTTCTGTTTCTCTGTTTTTCCTGGTTGCTTCAAGTGAGATGTTCAAGCTCGGAGTGAAGATCATGCGAAGTCTGCTTGCTTCTGTGAATGTATTACCCTAGTCGCCTTTGCGGTTTTTGGCTAAGGTAATCATTGCTCTTCTTTTTTGTTTTTTTTTTTTTTTTTTTTTTTAGAAACCTCTAACTTTTGCCAAGGACGTATCCTAGCAAGGAATATGGACCATATCTTTTGCCCAGGATGCTCTTTGCGAGTTTTCATCCTGATGGGTCATGAGCAATGTCTTCAGGCATAGTATTTCTTTACCGCATCTGAGTTGATAGGATGTCGAAGCTCCTCTCCGTCCATGTTGGTGAGGATACGGGCTCCTCCTGAGAAGGCTCGCTTGACCACAAAGGGTCCTTCATAGTTTGCTATCCATTTCCCGATTTTGTCTTTCTGAGCTGGAAGCAGTTTCTTTACTACTAGATCCCCTTCTCGGAAGATGCGGGGATTGATTTTCTTGTCGTAGGCTTTCTTGATCTTCTTTTGATAAACTTGCCCCCGACATATGGCGTCCAACCGTTTTTCTTCGATTAGGTTCAGCTGATCGTATCAGCTTTGGACCCATTCGGCTTCTGGAAACTTTGCTTCAATAACAACTCGCAGGGAGGATATTTCAACTTCTACTGGTAGTACGACCTCCATTCCGTATACGAGGGAGAATGGAGTAGCCCCTGTGGAGGTTCGTACTGACGTTCAGTAGCCGTGTAGGGCAAAGGGCAACATTTTGTGCCAATCTTTGTAGGTTACTACCATCTTCTGGATGATTTTCTTAATATTCTTCTTGGCTGCTTCTACTGCACCGTTCATCTTTGGTCGGTACGGAGAAGAATTGTGGTGTTGAATTTTGAAGTCTCGACATAGTTCCTCCATCATTTTATTATTGAGATTGGTCCCATTATCAGTAATGAGCCTATGAGGGATGCCATACCGACATATAATATTTTTCTTGATGAAGGTGGTCACCACTTTCCGAGTCACATGCACATATGACGCTACCTCAACCCATTTGGTGAAATAGTCAATGGCCACCAAGATAAAACGATGGCCAGTAGATGCTTTGGGTTCTATGGGCCCGATGACGTCCATGCCTCACAGAGAATGACCATGGTGTAGCCAGGGTACTGAGAGGTGAGGTGGCACGTGAATATTATTGGCGTAGATTTGACAC
Source organism: Sphenostylis stenocarpa (assembly GCA_963425845.1). Taxonomy (NCBI): domain Eukaryota; kingdom Viridiplantae; phylum Streptophyta; class Magnoliopsida; order Fabales; family Fabaceae; genus Sphenostylis; species Sphenostylis stenocarpa. The sequence goes on from OY731403.1 coordinate 73,977,802, forward strand.
TTGTGACACTTTTTAGCATACTGGTGACAATCGGCTTCCATTGTGGACCAAAAATATCCTGCCCTTAAGATCTTCTTTGCCATGACATGCCCAGGTGCATGGGTCCCAAAAGTTCCTTTGTGGATTTCTCTTATCAAGGTTTGGGCTTCTTCTTGGTCCACACACCTTAAGAGAGTGGAATCAAGACTCCTTTTGTAGAGGGTTCCTTCAATCAACATGAACCCTACGACCCTTTTACGAATGGTTCGTTTATCATTGTCATTAATTCCTTCGGGATATTCTCCCCTCATGAGATATTGTTTGATGTCATGATACCAGGGATTTTGGTCGCGCTCGCCATTTACTGCCATGCAAAAAGCTTGTTTGTCATGCAACTTAATTTGGATGATTGGCATCTCATGTTCTTGGATCCCTAGTGCGCATGCTTCGTATTCGGCCATGTTGTTGGTACTATTAGAATCGCGCAGCGGAATGTTCACGTGGTCGGACAAAAACCAAGAGGGGGGGTGAATTGGTTTCTTAACAAAAATTAGGTTTTCAAAATTTTCCCCAAATTTTACCGATTAAAAACTGTGTAAATGTAAATAGAGAAGAGAAGAGAATCTTACACAGAAAATTTATATTGGTTCGGATCAAAAGACCCTACGTCCAGTTGCTAATCACTCAAACAGAGGATTAACGCTGTCACTATAATCAAGTTGTTACAAACAGATTACAATTGAAAAGATAAAGATAAGAAAACACCTCTCTTGAAATCCACAAGAGATTATGAACAACTTTCCCTAGAGACGACACAACACACAATCCACTAAGAACTCCACTTAGTGATTCTTATCGCTTCTAGCCCACACCAGGTTCCAAAAGCCCCTTTTTCTTGCAACAAACAGTTCTCTAGCACTACAACACTTAACTTTTGTATGAAAAAGGTTGTTCTACTATTCTGAATGCCATAGAGAAGCTTAAGTAGAGAAATTAGGGTTTGGGAATTGGGAATTTCGAAATTAGGGTTCTTGGGAAAAGGGTTTTCGAAAATAGGGTTGATTTGAAGTTAAAATTCGAAATCTGACTGAAATAATCGATTAAATCAAGAGTTAATCGATTATTACAAAGCCAAAATCAACAGAACCCTGAAACTCTCTGTTTTAATCGATTAAAAGAGTTGTTAATCGATTAAATCGCCTGTTAATCGATTAACAGGTGGTTTAATCGATTAAACCAGTGAGCAAATACAGAAAATGGTTTTTCTCACTGTTTTAATCGATTATTTTCCTATTTAATCGATTAAAGCCGAGACTGGATGATAAATTTGAGCTGTTTTGAAGCTTCTAAGGTGCAGACTATGTACCGGCTATCTTAAACACTAATATTACAGACTCAATCTAATTGAAACAGAGTTATTACAATACAAAACAAGTCTTCAACACTCTAAGTCTTTGAGTTCTTGAATCATCATCAAAATCAACAATCTTCATGTGCATCGAGTGCAACATCAAGTCCTTGAATGTTCAACAGGTACAGTCAAAATTAAGCCTGGCCGTTACGGGGATGTGTTCCTTTTCAGGGGATATCAAAATAGCTCCTATCCTGTGTCCAAGCATGTTTGAGGCCCCATCGAAGAACATGGTCCATGTCTCTTCTTTGGTCTCTTCGTGTTCGATGTGCATGATATGTTCATCGGGAAAGTCGTCTTGTAGGGATTGATATTCATCAATTGATCCATGGGCTAGATAGTCCGCTAGGGGGCTACCCTTAATAGCTTTCTAGGTGACATGAACGATGTTGAATTCTGAGAGGAGCACTTGCCACCTAGCTATTCTTCCAGTCAGAATGGGCTTCTCGAAGAGATATTTGATTGGGTCCATTTTGGAGACCAGCCATGTTGTATGCCGAGCCATGTATTGTCGGAGACGCTGGGTGACCCATACCAATTCGCAATAGGTCTTTTCAAATGGTGTATAACGGGTTTCATAGTCTAGGAATTTCTTACTAAGATAATAAATGGCTCGTTCTTTCTTCCTGGTTTCATGTTGTTGGCCAAGTACACATCCTATGAACTCTTCGAGTATTGATAAATATAGGATCAGAGGTCTCCCTTCAACGGGTGGTACCAATACTGGCGGATTGGTTAAACATGTTTTGATTTTATCGAACGCTTGTTGCCATTCTTCATTCCACACCGTTGGTTGATTTTTGCGCAACAGTTTAAAGATGGGTATACATTTATCCGTTAACTGCGCGATGAAATGGGCAATGTAGTTAATCCGGCCTAGAAAACCTCTGACCTCCTTTTCTGTGCTTGGTGGAGGCATTTCCAAAATTGCCTTGGTTTTGTCAGGGTCCACTTCAATTCCCCTTTTGCTGATAATGAACCCCAATAGTTTTCCTGAGCGTACTCCGAAAGTACATTTTGCCGGGTTTAGTTTAAGTTGATACTTCCAAAGTCGGTCAAAAAGCTTTTTAAAATATTGAATGTGGTTCGTCTCATTTCTGGACTTGGTAATCATGTCATCCACATATACCTCTATTTCCTTGTGGATCATGTCATGGAACAGTGTGACCATAGCCCTTTGATAAGTAGCCCTTGCATTCTTGAGTCCAAAAGGCATTACACAGTAGCAAAAGGTGCCCCATGGTGTAATGAAGGAGGTTTTTTCTCTGTCCTCGACGACCAACTTAATTTGGTTGTACCCCGCGTACCCGTCCATGAAGGAGTAAAGTGTGTTGGTAGCAGTATGGTCTACTAGCGTGTTTATATGTGGTAGGGGAAAGTCATCTTTTGGACTTGCTCGATTGAGGTCCCTATAATCCACGCATACCCTGACCTTTCCGGTCTTTTTGATGACAGGTACTATGTTGGCCAACCACTCTGGGTATTTGGAAACTACTAGGAAATTGGCGTCCAGTTGCCTTTGTACCTCCTCCTTGATCATTAGGGACCAGTCGGGTTTAATTCTTCTGAGCTTTTGCTTCACAGGTCGGAACCTTTCTTTCAATGGAAATCTATGCTCCACTATACTCGTGTCGAGCCCGGGCATGTCATGATAAGACCAAGCGAATACATCTATATATTCCTTTAGAAGTTGTATCAATCCCTTTTTTATGCTACTTTCTATTTGGGTGCCGATATTTATCTTTTTCTCATCATCCCCTTCTCCCAAATTAACAGCTTCTGTTTCCTCTTGATGTGGTTGTATAATGCATGCTTCTTTTTCCAACATTCTTTGCATGTCCGAGGAAATGGTCGCCTGCTCACTGTCAGACTCGACCCATTCGCATTCGTCTTCTGGGGTCCACAGAGATTCATCAATCACAGAAATGATGTGTTTTAGGTTCTGTTTTAATCATAGATTTTATTATTCACTTATCTTTGAAAGAATAATAAATAAAAGAGGGAAAAGAATGAATATGACAGAATGCCTCATGTATTAAAGAAAATGAAAGTGTATGTACAAGCCCTTTTAATCAGAGTTCCTGGGGCCACGGGCGGGGACCGCAGGAAATACAAGAGAAAGCTTTAAAAAAAAGGCACCCTAGGGCTGATCCTCCCATTCCTCCCTCTCTGCCACTCTGGCTTCGACAAAGGTTTGCCATCGACATCGGAAGTAGAGGCATCAAAAGTTATCCACCCGACGTCGATTAATTCTTGGACCTGATACATAAGGGTCAAGCAGTTTTCTGTAAAGTGTTCAGGTGAACCCGAGTTGTAATCACATTTCTCGTTTGGTTTATACCACTCGGGGTAGGGAGGTTCTATCTGCTTCTTGGGAGGAACGTAGGTTAAGTGTTTGGCCACCAACAGCTGAGGCAGCAGCTTACCATAGGAAGTTGAGATTGGAGTGAACTTCCTCTCTTTCTTGCGAGGTTGCCTAGCCGTTTGTGGAGCAGAAGAAGGAGTAGCAAAGTTGATTGCATGCACAACTTCATCCTTCTTCTTGCCAGCAGGTTTTCTGAATGAGACACCAGCTTGGGAAGACTGTGCTATCTTCCCACTCCTCAGCCCCTGCTCTACTCTTTCCCCCACAGTGACTATGTCCGAGAAAAGGTTGGAGGTACTGGCTATTACCTTATTATAGTACGCTCCAGTTAGTGAATCTATGAACATAGTCACTGTTTCCTTATCCGTCAAAGGAGGCTCTATCTGGGCCGCCATTTCCCTCCATCTTTGGGCGTACGCTTTAAAAGGTTCATCGTTCCTTTTGCTCAGAGTCCTGAGATCTGACCTGTCAGGGGTCAGATCAATGTTGTATCGATAACGACAAAGAAAAGCGTCAGCCAATTGTTTCTAGTTCTGGACCTGCCCTCTTTCCAGCTGCATATACCAATTGAGAGTCGTGTCTGCCAGACTCTCCTGGAAGTAGTGGATGAGGAGCTTCTCGTTCTCGGCATGTGCGACCATCTTACAACAATACATCATAAGATGGTTCTTTGGACAGGTCAGCCCGGCGTACTTGGGGAAGTCCGGGGTTTTGAATTTGGGAGGGAAATGGATGTTCTTCACCAGGCACATGTCTGCCACCTCCTTGACATCAAAGTTGTGCCCTTCTACTGCCTTCAGCCTTTCCTCTAGGGCGGAGATTTGTTGCTTAGATACTTCTGGGGTGAGGATGCGTGCAGTCCGAGCGTCATTATAGAAGGTTTCCTCCTCTTCATGGCGAGAGGCGTTTTCTGTGTGGGTTTCCCCCTTATTTTGCCCTTGGCGTATGACCTCCATTAATTGAGCCATTTGTTCGCGGAGGGTATTAACCTCTGCAGTGAGCTTACGGTTTTGCTCCTCCAGGTTCTCCATTGCTCTGGCTTTTTGTGCACGAGTTCGAATGGGGAAGGGACCAGCCACTTTCTAGAATGCTCAAAAGAAATTTATTAATGCATGCTGAGTGTAGGACTAACATGTTTATGTATGAGAGATTTTGTTTGGATGATGCCAAATGTGCCCTCGCTTTTTATTTTCTCTCTTGGTTTTTCTATACTCATGATATGATGTAATATGAATGATTTGACTTTGTCAGAGATCATCTTATTTATTTTCTAGTTTTGACTTGGATTTTTATTTTATATTTTTATTTTATAACCTTTTATCTCTTCTGTCGGATTGCATGGCTACTTAGTTTACAAAGAACCCGAAACCAGGCTAGCTAAAAGGCAGACTCGTCCAAGATAAAAGATGGTTTCATGCGAAAGAATAATATTTAGCGTCCCTGTAGACCCCAAATCTTGCCCGGACCCCTAATAAAGCCGAAGATCGCCCATTTCGAAGATGGTTAAGACTTTATCAAGTCCCTAGTAGCTTATTCTAGGTTCCATTTAGGATAGGAAGGGTTTTTAGAGGCATTAAAAATCGGGAAATCCGCCGGAGACAGCAGATGGTCGTCCAGAACAGGTGGATGGCCGTCCAGAGCAGGCAGACGACCGTCCATGGCAACTTTAAGGCCATGGACGGCCGTCCGCTTTTTCCAGATGGCCGTCCACCTTTTCCAGGCCCGAATCCCTATAAATAGGGGCCTCATTCCTCCGAATTTTCACACCTTTTCCACTCCTCCACTCTCTTGGAAGCTTTTTGGCACTTGAGAGTGACCCTGAGCATTATTCCAGGGTTCGAGGGAGCATTCCGATTTCCGTTAAGGTTGAAATCGGTTAAGGAAGTCTCTTTTTGAGGCATCTGGCCCTCGGTAGAGTGATTTGTCTTTATTTTGCGGGAGGAGCGTGCTTGTAGAGTGCGGGGACTACCAAAAAGCGTCCTCACGTTTTAGAAGATTTAATATAGAGCTCGCTTTGCAGGTTCCTTCTCTATTCTCTGTCTCTTTTACTGCTTTCTTTATTGCTTTCTTTGTGTGCATTAGATAATAGAGCCATGTAGATATTTAAATTCTGCAAGTAGATCAAATAATAGGGTAAAAATGTAATTTCTTTAAGCGTTTATTTTCTAAGTTAGTCCATCATAGGGAACCCGAAAGGGGCGTTGTGGGGGTGCTAACACCTTCCCCACGCGTAACTAACTCCCTTACCCGACTCTGCTTGTAATGGCCAAAGTTGGTTTTTTCTAAAACCACTGCCTTTTTCTTTTTTACCTTTTTCAGTGTTTAAGGTTAAAACACTGATGGCGACTCCTCGAACCTATTCGAAAACCTCGCCTTTAGGTCTAGCCCGGTTATCGGACGGCCTAAAGGCGTTGAACCGTTTCTTTCAAAGAAAACGCGAGTCATTTAAAAACCATCGCGTCGCTCCGACCGCCTCTTTTGACGGGGGCGACAGATGGCGACTCCACTGGGGAAGCTAGAGAGTTGATCCCATTTAGTGATGGACTAGTTTAGGAAATAAAAACTAGAAATTACGCTTTTACCCTTTCTTGCTTTTATAACATGCTTTACTATTTGGCTTTAATAATTGTTGTATGCTTATTTTCTGCAATTGTCTGAAATAAACTGTACACAACCTTTGCACACTACAGTCCCTCTATACCCGAGGGCAAGAGAGAATACACATAGGGAGTGGGTGGCAGGTACGGCCGACCATGGTAATGGCCCTAGTGCCAGCAGGTTGTTGTCGGAAACCACCACTCAAGGTGATAACTTTCTTTTTCTCGGTCTAAGAACGTCGACACGGACATCCGTGCACGGTTCGAAGACTGGGAGATTAAAGGGTCCCTATAATGGGGGCACCTTGGGGGCCTTACCTTGGTGAGAACAGTTAGAACCTACCTTTGCCTATGCATTTTTCTGCAGGAAACCCCTACCTCGTAATTAAACGTCACTCTACTCGCGGATGAGTGAATTGTTTGTGCATTCGTTTGTTGCATTTGTTTGTTGCATAGCATAATCATACAACAGCAAAAAAAAATATAAAACAAAATCTCAAAAATATTTTCACAATAAACACCCTTATCTCGGACAGTCTGCCTTTTAGCTAGTCTGGTTTTAGGTTCTTTGTAAGCTAAGTAGCCATGCAATCCGACAGAAGAGATAAGGGACGCTAAAACCATTCTTTCGCAATAAACCACTTTTATCTCGAACAGTCTGCCTTTTAGCTAGCCTGGTTTCAGGTTCTTTGTAAGCTAAGTAGTCACGCAGTCCGACAGAAGAGATAAAAGGCTAAAAAACAAAAGATAAATAAAATAATAAAAAAAAATCAAAATATTTATAAAAAGAATTTTGACAAAGTTGTCTCATTCATATCGCATCATGTCATAAGTGGAAAAACCAAAAGAGAAAATAAATGCATAAGGAGAGTCTGCATATGCATTATTTTAATAAACCTCTGAAAAGTGGGTCTTAGAAGCGTTTTTTGGGAAAATTACCAGGCCAAATCACCTTTGAGAATTTGCAACATTGTTCTTCACCCTTTTCTCTTCGTTTTGATATATTGTGCGTCCAAATCGGACATCCCAGTCAAAAGTTATGTCACTTTGAACATCCGTCGCCCTTTTGTACTGATGCATGCATAAATACACTCATTCTAAGAGGCATATCTATCCCACACCAATAATTCATTTTTAATAAAAACCCTAATTCATGTGCATTCTAGAAAGTGGTTGGTCTTTTTGTGGTCCGAACTCGTGCACAAAAGGCTAAAGCGATGGAGCAACTAGAAGAGCAGAACCGTAAGCTCATCGCTGAGTTTAACGCTATGAAGGAACAAATGGCACAATTGATGGAGTTAATGTGCCAGCAAAACCTAAATATGGGCGATACTCGTGGTGACCGCGCATCTCACCATGAGGAGGAAGAAGAAGAAGGGGCCCACATACAGTCTGCAGCAAGGGCGGTGCTCATCTAGCCCCCTGAAGTCTCCAAGCAACAAATCTTCGCTCTAGAAGAGAGGCTTAGGGCCATGGAGGGGCATAGCTTTGACGTGAAGGAGGCAGCTAATATGTGCCTTGTCGAGAACATCTGTTTCCCTCCGAAGTTCAAGGTTCCAGATTTCCCGAAGTACATGGGAATGACTTGCCCCAGGAGTCATCTCACTATGTACTGCCGCAAGATGGCTCCCCACGCTGACAACGAAGAACTCTTAATACACTGCTTTGAGGAAAGCCTGACTGATTCAGATCTTAATTGGTACATGTAGTTAGAGAGGGGGCGAGTTCAGAACTGGAAGCAGCTGGCAGACACCTTTCTTCGCCGCTATAAGTACAACATCGATCTGACCCCCGATAGGTCAGATCTCCAAGCACTGAGCAAGAGAGGCGACGAATCCTTTAAAGCGTATGCCCAGCGATGGAGGGACTTGGCAGCCGAAGTGGAGCCTCCGCTATCGGACAAGGAGACCGTGTCTATGTTCATCAACTCGTTGACTGGACCCTATTACGACAAAATGATAGGGAACACGTCAACCCTCTTTGCAGACGTGGTCACCATAGGCGAAAGGGTGGAGCAGGGATTAAAGAGTGGAAGGATAGCGCAACCTTCCTCCTCCAACGCGTCATTCAAGAAAACTCTGGGCAGGAAGAAAGAAGAGAACGTAAACGCCATAAACCTCGACACTCCTTCTTCTTCCTCGAAGCCAACTAGGCAATCCCAGAGGCAAGAGAAGAAGCTCACTCCCATTCCAATCTCTTATGGGAGTTTACTGCCCAAACTGGTGGAGGCCAAGCTCCTGGCATACGTCCCGCCAAGAAAGGTAGACCCACCTTACCCTGAGTGGTATAAGCCCAATGAGAAATGCGTTTACCACTCAGGCGCTCCCGGGCACTCGGTAGAGAATTGTCGGGCCTTAAAATATAAGGTCCAAGATTTAATAGATGTCGGATGGGTCACCTTTGATGCTCCAGCCCCCAGCATAGAAGTCAAGCCTCTGTCGCAACCAGAGTGATAGGGTTGGATAGGAAGGACCAGTTGTTAGGGTTATGTCTTTTTCTTTAAAAGCTTTCTTTGTATTTCTTGCGGTCCCAGCCCGTGGCCGTGAGATCACCGACTAAAAGGGCATTGTGTACCTCTTCCTTTATTTCAATACATGAGGCATTTTTCATCCATATTCACATTTATTCTTTTCCCTCTTCTATTTATTATTCTTTCAAAATAACTGAATAATAAAATCTATACCTAAAAAAGAACCCTTAAAACGATCATGTCTGTGATTGATGAATCTCTGTGGAATCTGGAAGCCGAAGGCGAATGGTTCGAATCCGACAGTGAGCAGGAGACCATTTCTCCGGACATGCAAAGATTGCTGGAAAGAGAATCTCGCTCCATACAACCTTATCAGGAAGAGACAGAGACGGTCAATTTGGGACAAAAGGACGATAAGAAAGAAGTGAGTATCGGCACCCAAATCGATAGTGACATCAGGGAAGGGTTAATTCGGTTATTGGAAGAATATGCGGATGTATTCGCTTGGTCTTACCATGACATGCCTGGACTCGAAGAAAGCATAGTGGAGCATAAACTACCATTGAAAGAGGGTTTCCGGCCAATAAAGCAAAAGCTAAGGATGAAACCCGATTGGTCCTTGAAAATTAAGGAGGAAGTACAGAAACAGCTAGACGCTAATTTCCTGATCGTGTCCAAATACCCTAAATGGCTGGCAAACATCGTGCCAGTCATCAAAAAGAATGGGAAAATCAGAGTGTGTGTAGATTATAGGGATCTAAACCGAGCAAGTCCAAAGGACGATTTTCCCCTACCACACATTGACACGTTGGTGGACCACACCGCCACGAACACACTCTATTCCTTCATGGATGGATATGCAGGGTATAATCAGATTAAGCTAGCCGTCAAAGATAGAGAAAAAACTTCCTTCATCACACCGTGGGGAACATTCTGTTACAGAGTCATGCCTTTTGGACTCAAGAACGCAGGGGCTACCTATCAAAGAGCCATGGTAACATTATTCCACGACATGATCCACAAAGAAATTGAAGTTTATGTGGATGACATGATTACCAAATCCAAGAATGAAATGGACCACATCCTTTATTTGAGGAAATTATTCGATCGACTTTGGAAATATCAACTGAAGCTAAACCCGGCCAAGTGTACATTTGGAGCACGGTCAGGTAAACTACTTAGATTTATCGCCAGCAAAAAGGGAATAGAGGTAGACCCCGACAAAAAAAAAGCAATTTTAGAAATGCCCCCACCGGAAACTGAAAAGGAGATCAGAGGATTTCTTGGCCGGATTAACTACATTACAAGGTTCATCGCACAACTCACAAACAAATGCACACCCATTTTCAAACTGTTGCGCAAGAACCAACCAACAGTTTGGAATGAAGATTGTCAACAAGCTTTTGAGAAAATTAAGTTGTGCTTAACCAATCCACCGATATTGGTGCCTCCCGTTGAAGGAAAACCTCTGATTCTTTATCTATCGGTACTCGATGAATCTATGGGATGTGTGCTCGGTCAACAAGATGATACGAGGAAGAAAGAACAAGCCATATACTACCTCAGCAAAAAGTTCCTAGACTATGAGACTCGTTATACACCCCTTGAAAAAACTTGTTGTGCATTGGTGTGGGCAACTCAACGTCTCAGGTAGTATATGATCAGGCATACAACCTGGTTGGTTTCCAAAATGGATCCAATCAAATACCTATTTGAAAAACCCGTCCTGACTGGAAGAATAGTTAGGTGGCAAGTACTCCTTTCAGAATTTGACATCGTCTATGTCACCCAAAAAGCTATCAAAGGCAGTCCCCTAGAAGACTACCTAGCACACGGATCAACAAACGAATATCAATCCCTACAAGACGATTTTCCAGATGAACACATCATGCATATCCAACATGATGTACCCGAAGATGATGCATGGACTATGTTCTTCGACGGAGCCTCGAACATGCTTGGACATGGGATAGGGGCTGTTTTAATATCCCCCGAAAAGAAGTGCATCCCAGTGACAGCCAGGTTAAATTTCAACTGCACCAATAACATGGCTGAGTATGAAGCCTGCGCCCTAGGATTCCAAGCAGCTCTAGATCATGGGGTGACCAAGCTCAAAGTTTTCGGTGACTCATCCCTTGTCATCTACCAACTGAAGGGGGAATGGGAAACCAGAAATTCTAAATTAATTCCATATCTAGAGTACATCCGAAATATGGTTTCAAGGATGGAAGACGTCACTTTCGAGTACATCCCTCGGGAAGACAATCAGTTCGCAGATGCCCTCGCCACTTTGTCATCCATGTTCGCCTTAGATCAAGAACGAGAGATACCGATCATCCAAATAAGGCTGCATGATAAACAAGCTTTTTGTATGGTAGTAACTAGCGAGGAAGACAAATCCCCTTGGTATCATGACATCAAGCGATACCTCACGAAGGGTGAGTATCCCGAGGGAATTAATGATAACGATAAAAGGACCATTCAGAGGAGAGCTATAGGGTTCACACTGATTGGAGGAACCCTGTATAAGAAAAATTTTGACTGCAGCCTGCTGAGGTGTGTAGACCGCGAAGAGGCTCAAACCCTGATTAAGGAAATTCATGAAGGAGCCTTCGGAACCCACACGCCAGGGCATGTCATGGCAAAAAAGATCCTCAGGGCAGGATACTTCTGGTCCACGATGGAAGGTGATTGTCATCAATACGCCAAGCAATGTCACAAATGCCAGGTCTACGCTGACAAAGTTCATGTCCCACCGGCACCCCTCAACGTCCTGGCTACACCATGGCCTTTTTCCATGTGGGGCATGGATGTTATTGGACCCATCGAACCCAAAGCGTCCAATGGCCATCGCTTCATCCTGGTGGCCATCGACTACTTTACCAAATGGGTAGAAGCAGCGTCCTACGCACATGTGACCAAGAAAGTAGTGACCACCTTCGTCAAGAAAAACATCCTGTGTCGGTATGGCATCCCCCATCGTCTCATTACTGACAATGGGACCAATCTGAACAATAAGATGATGGAGGAATTATGCCAAGACTTTAAAATTCAACATCACAATTCCTCTCCATACCGACCCAAGATGAACGGTGCAGTAGAAGCGGCCAACAAGAACATCAATAAAATCATCCAAAAGATGGTAATAACATATAGAGATTGGCACAAAATGTTACCCTTTGCCCTACACGGATACCGAACTTCCATACGGACCTCCACAGGAGCCACTCCGTTTTCCCTTGTGTATGGCATGAAAGTCGTATTACCAGTGGAAGTTGAAATACCCTCCCTGCGAGTTATCATGGAAGCAAAGTTGACATAAGCAGAATGGGTCCAAAATCGGTACGATCAATTGAACCTCATTGAAGAGAAACGACTAGACGCCATATGTCACGGACAAGCCTACCAAAAGAAAATCAAAAGGGCTTACGACAAAAAGGTCAAACCCCACATTTATCACGAGGGGGATCTAGTAGTAAAGAAACTGCTTCCCGCCCAGAAGGACAAAATCGAAAAATGGGCGGCAAATTATGAGGGACCCTTTGTGGTCAAGCGAGCATTCTCAGGAGGAGCTCTTATCCTCACCAACATGGATGGAGAAGAACTTCGACACCCAGTCAATTCAGATGCGGTGAAGAAGTACCACGCTTGAAGGCATTGCTCATGATCCGCCAGGATGAAGATCCGCAAAAGGACATCCTGGGCAAAAGTTAGGATCCGCACACCTCGCTAGGACACGTCCTAGGCAAAACTTAGAGGCTAAAAAAAAAAAAAGATAAAAAAAGCAATGGTTACCTTAGCCGAAAACCGAAAGGCGACTAAGGTAACGTCCTTCCAGAAGCAGGCAACCTCTGCATTATCTTCACTCCGGGCTCGAGCATCTCGACTAAGGTAACTAGGAGAACCAGGGGGGCAGATATTAGAGGCATGATCGTTATAACTTATACAGTGTAGCCAACCTTGGCCAGCCATGCTTCTAAATCCCTTTGTAAAATCCATCTGTAAGAAATAAACTATTTGTTCATATCAATAAAGTTATCTTTCATTTCTTTTTTCTTGACCAAATTATGAAAATGCCTCTATGTTGAATAAATCATAATCATGCAAATACAAGAAAGCATAAGAAAAGAAAAAGAGTCAAAACCCGCTGAGATATCCTACGCAATATTAAGACCGCCCGCTAGATCGAAAACCCCAAAAAGGCGGTCTAGGCAAAAGATAGGGCTTAATAAAAAGAAGATGAATGAAAGAAGAGCCCATCAGCATAATGACGAAGGTCTAGCAGGAAATGCCAATCACTTTCTAGATGCATTAAATAAAAATAAACTGCATTTAAAAAGCATTCACACAAGTAGTTTTACAAAACGACTTTGTCAAAACAAAAAGTAAAAATAAAAATAATCGCCTCAGAAAAATAACAAACACAACAAAAAGAATTCATGCATACAAGGAGACTAGCTCCATGCTTGTGTTTGAAAACAAGAAGCAACCCAAAACAAGTCTCCAAGTGAGATTCAACCCCCAATGGATTCCTGCCTACCTGAGAGGCATTCATCAAGAATCCCCAGCAGTCAAGAAGCTGGACGACTAAAGAAAAATCCAAAAGCAAAGAATCCCCGGCATACCGGATGACTACACAAGAATCAAGAACAATTACTCCCCATGGAGTCGGCGCATGATCAGAAACAGTAAGCCGCCACCACCACTTCAGGAAACAAAAGACCTGAAGACAAAGACTTGCACACCAGGCAAAATCGGCGCATGATCAGAAACAGTACGCCGCCACCACCACTTTAGGAAACAAAAGACTTGAAGAAAAAGACCTGCACACCAGGCAAAACCGGCGCATGATCAGAAACAGTAAGCTGCCACCACCTCTTCAGGAAAGGGAAAAACCTGAAGACAAAGACCTACACACAGGCAAAACCGGCGCATGAACAGAAGCAGTAAGCCGCCACCACAGCTAAAGGATCAGCTACCGTGTCGAAGGAGCATCCTGAGGCATCTAACCTGATCAGCTACCAGGTGGATGGCCGTCCAGAGCAGGCAGACAGCCGTCCATGACAAGCAGACGGCCGTCCATGGAAACTTTAAGGCCATGGACGGCCGTCCACTTAGCTTGGACGGTCGTCCATGGCAAAAAGTTGCCATGGACATCCGTCCACACTGCATGGACGCCCGTCCATGGCCACTTTTTGCCCTGGACGGCCGTCCGCTTTGTCCAGACGGTCGTCCACCTTTTCCAGGACCGAATCCCAATAAATAGGGGCCTCATTCCTCTGAATTTTCACACCTTTTCCACTCCTCCACTCTCTTGGAAGCTTTTTGGCACTTGAGAGTGACCCTGAGCATTATTCCGGGGTTCGAGGGAGCTTTCCGACTTCCGTTAAGGTTGAAATCGGTTAAGGAAGTCTCTTTTTGAGGCATCCGGCCCTCGGTAGAGTGATTTGTCTTTATTTTGCGGGAGGAGCGTGCTTGTAGAGTGCGGGGACTGCCAGAAAGCGTCCTCACGTTTTAGAAGAATTAATATAGAGCTCGCTTCGGAGGTTCCTTCTCTATTCTTTGTCTCTTTTACTGCTTTCTTTATCGCTTTCTTTGTGTGCATTAGATAATAGAGCCATGTAGATATTTAAATTCTGCAAGTAGATCAAATAATAGGGTAAAAATGTAATTTCTTTAAGCGTTTATTTTCTAAGTTAGTCCATCATAGGGAACCTGAAGGGGGCGTTGTGGGGGTGCTAACACCTTCCCCATGCGTAACTAACTCCCTTACCCGACTCTGGTTGTAATGGCCAAAGTTGGTTTTTTCTAAAACCACTGCCTTTTTCTTTTTTACCTTTTTCAGTGTTTAAGGTTAAAACACTGATGGCGACTCCTCCAACCTATTCGAAAACCTCGCCTTTAGGTCTAGTCCGGTTATCGGACAGCCTAAAGGCGTTGAACCGTTTCTTTCAAAGAAAACGCGAGTCATATAAAAACCATCGCGTCGCTCCGACCGCCTCTTCTGACGGCGGCAACAGTCCCTTATCTCTTTTGTCGGACTGCGTGGCTACTTAGCTTACAAAGAACCTGAAACCAGGCTAGCTAAAAGGCAGACTGTTCGAGATAAGGGTGTTTATTGCAAAAATGTTTTTTGTGATTTTCTGTTGTTTGGTTATGCTATGCAACAAACAAATGCAATAAACAAATGTGCACACAATTCAATCATCTGCGAATAGGCGACAAGTCGTTTTCCTGCAAAAGAGTGCATTGATGAATGTAGGTTCCAACTGTTCTCACCAACGCTAATGCCCCCAAGGTGCCCCCA
Source organism: Sphenostylis stenocarpa (assembly GCA_963425845.1). NCBI lineage: Eukaryota > Viridiplantae > Streptophyta > Magnoliopsida > Fabales > Fabaceae > Sphenostylis > Sphenostylis stenocarpa. The sequence goes on from OY731403.1 coordinate 73,992,931, forward strand.
TTATAGGGTCCCCACTCTCCAGCCTTCCGACCATGCTTAGCACTAAGGCCATAGTCAGTCTTTGTGCCAAAAGAGGAAGGTTATCACCTTTAGTGGTGGTTTCCGATCACACTGGTGGGCACAAGGCCATCACTACAGCGAACCGTACCTGTCACCCACTCCCTATGGATTTCTCACTTGCCCCCAAGTATAGAGGGAACGGTTGTGTGTAGTTTGTATTTCAAACACTTGCGTAAGTATAAACAAACAACAATTATTAAAGCCAAGCATTAAAACATGTTATAATACAAGGTAGGGTAAAAACGTAAATTTCTTGGTTTTTTACTTTAAGCTGGCCCATCACTAAATGGGATCAACTCTCTAGGTTTCCCCAGTGGAGTCTCCATCTGACCCCGCCGTCAAAACGAGGCGGTCGGAGCGACGCGATGGTTCCAACTTTCCAATTTTCGCGTTTTTATTGGTGTGGTTACAATGCCTTTAGGTTGTCCAATAACCGGGTTGAACCTAGGGGTGAGGTTTTCGAAAAGGTGTTCTTGGATTGTCCGATAACCAGGCTAACCCAAGAACTAATTTTGAAGTGTTTTTATGGAGTTGCCACCGATGTTTTTACCAGAAACATCGGAAAAGGAGTGAAAAGGCGTTGGTTTTCTAAAAACCAACTTTGGTCATTAGAACCAGAGTTGGGTAAGGGAGTTAGTTACGTGTAAGGGAAGTGTTAGTTCCCTTACGACGCCCCTTTCGGGTTCCCTATGATAAGCCAGCTATTTAAATAAGTAAACCGGTGAAAATATGCTTTTACCTTTTATTTACGAAATTTAAAGTTACGACTACATGGCCCTAATATCTACTGCGCAATTTAAAGATACAGCAGTAAAGAGAGAGAGAGAGAGAGTGTAGAAACCTGTGAGGCAAGCTTTATATTAATCTCTTGAAAATTAGGGTGTTTTTTGGCAGCCCTTCACTCCTTACAGCGCTGGAAACCTCTCAAAAACGCTATAAAAACTCTTAGAAACTCTCAAAAAACTCCGGAAGTGCTTCGGAGGGGTTCTAGGAAGAGAATTTGATGAAGTGACAAGAGAGAGAATGGAAGAACTGTGTGAAATGAGGGGAATGACCCGACTATTTATAGGGATTCGCGCCTGTCAGGTCGAGACGGCCGTCTCGCCAACCGGGAGGGCCGTCTCGCCAAACGAGATGGCGGTCTCGACTTGCAGAAGTGGCGAGACGGCGGTCCCGAGAAGCGAGAAGGTGGTCTCGACCCTAAAAGGTGAAAATCCTTATTTACATGCAGAAAATCCCTCATATCCTAGTATGGGGCCTAATAGTCTCTCCTAGTGGCTTCTTAGGCTTCGTCCATCTTCGAATAAAAGGTATTCTGGTCTTTATTATGAGGTCGGGCAAGATTTGGGGTCTACACCTGGCGGCAAGTGGGATAACCTTAGGGAGTGGGTGACATTGTACGATTTGTCGTAGTGAGGGCCATGAGCCCACCAGTATGGTCGGAAACCACCACTCAAGGTGATAACCTTCCTCTTTTGGCCTAAAGACCGACAAGGCCCTAGTGCCATGCATGGTCTGAAGGCTAGGAGTGTGGGGACCCTATAATGGGGGCACCTTGGGGGCCTGGCCTTGGTGAGAATATTTAGAACTACCTTGAATACGCACTCTTCTGCAGAATACCCCTACCTCGTGATAAAAACGTCATCTCACTGTTCGCGGATGAGTGAATTGTTTGCGCATTTGTTTGTTGCATTTGTTTATTGCATAGCATAATCATAAAACAGAAAAATAAAATAAAAATCTCTCAAAAATATTTTCACAATAAACACCCTTATCTTGGACAGTCTGCATTTTAGCTAGCCTGGTTTCAGGTTCTTCGTAAGCTAAGTAGCCACGTAGACCGAGAGAAGAGTGTAGACCCCAAATCTTGCCCAGCCTCAAAATAAAGAGCAGAAGACTTCCGTTCAAAGATGGGCAAGGCCTAAAAGGTCTCTAGGATTGATAAATAGGCCCCATATTAGAATAGGAAGGTTTTTATGTACCAAAAAATAAGAAATTCTACCAAAAGGGTCGAGACCACTGTCTCATTTGGCGAGACCGCCGTCTCGCCATCAGCTAAGGGCGAGATGGCTGTCTCGCCACTTGCCAAAGGCAAGACCACCATCCCATTTGGCGAGTTCTGACCTTGTCAGGCGAGACGACGGACCCGACCTGACAGGCGCGAATTTGTATAAAAGGGTGGGACTTCCTCATCCTTTAGATATCATTCTTCCACTTTACCTTCTGCAATTTCTTCGAATTATTCTCCTAGGATCCCTCTAAAGCATTTCCAGAGTTTCTTAGTATTCTTAGAGAGTGTTATGTAGTGTTGCGAGGAAGAGTGACCAACATTGTAGAGCGGGGGATTGCCAAAAAGCACCTTATTTCAAAGAATTCATATAAAAGCTTGCTTCGAAGGTTCCTATACACTCTCTTCTCCACTTTACTGCTTTTTAGATAGTATTGTTGTGAATTAATTACTTAGGGCCATGTAGTCAATATTTTAATTTTTGCAATAAATAAATAAAGGGTAAAAGTGCAATTTATAGTTTTTATTTCTTCATATAAACAGTCCATCATAGGGAACCAGAAAGGGGCGTTGTAGGGAAGGTAATACCTTCCCTACAAGTAACTAACTCCCTTACCCGACTCTGGTTGTAATGGCCAAAGTTGGTTTTTCTAAACCAATGCCTTCCTTTTTCTTCCTTTTCCAATGTTTCTGGTTAAAACATTGGTGGCGACTCCTCAAACACTTCGAAAACCTCGCCTTTAGGTCCAGCCTGGTTATCGGACAACCTAAAGGCGTTGTAACATCACTTCTAAAAAAAATGCGAGTCTAACGAAAATATCGTGTCGCTTCGACCGCCACTTTTGACAGCGGCGATAGATGGTGACTTCACTGGAGAAGCTAGAGAGTTGATTCCATTTAGTGATGGACTAGTTTTAAGAAGTAAAACTTAAAAATGCGCCTTTACCCTTCCTTGCTTTATAACATGTTTTAATTGCTTGGCTTTAATAACTGTTGTTTGTTTATTTTATTCAATTGTTTGAAATACAAATTGTACACAAACCCTTGCCCTCAACAGTTCCCCCTATACCCAGGGGCAAGTGGGATATCTATAGGGAGTGGGTGGCAGGTACGATTTGCCGTAGTGAGGGCCATGAGCCCACCGGTATGGTCGGAAACCACCACTCAAGGTGATAACCTTCCTTTCTTGGCCCAAAGACTGACTAAGGCCTTAGTGCCATGCATGGTCCGAAGGCTGGGAGAGTGGAGACCCTATAATGGGGGCACCTTGGGAGCCTGGCCTTGGTGAGGAAATTTAGAACTACCCTGAATATGCACTCTTCTGCAGGAAAACCATACCTCATGATTAAAAACATCGTCCTACTTATTCGCGAATGAGTGAATTGTGTTTGCATTTGTTTGTTGCATTTGATTGTTGCATTCGATTGTTGCATAGCATAAACATACAACAGATAAACATAGAAAAAATCTCAAAAAATCTTTTCACAATAAACACCACTATCTCGGACAGTCTGCCTTTTAGCTAGCTTGGTTTCAGGTTCTTTGTAAGCTAAGTAGCCACGTAGATCAACAGAAGAGATAAGGGACATTAAAACTATTCTTTCGCAATAAACCATTTTTATCTCAAACAGTCTGCCTTTTAGCTAGCTTGGTTTCAGGTTCTTTGTAAGCTAAGTAGCCACACAGTCTGACAAAAGAGATAAAAGGTCATAAAAACCAAATAAAACAAATAAATCAAATAAAAAAATAATAATGAATTTGAATAAACTGGTTTTTGACCAAGTCAAAACATTCATATTGCATCATGTCATAAGTGGAAAAACCAAGAGAGAAAATAAGTATATAAGGAAAGTACACATAAGCATCATTTTAATAAAATCTCTCGTGCATAAACGCATTCATGCTAGGGGGCATTAGATATTCTAAGACAAAGACGAAAGAGGCCCCGAGCACATTTGTAACCATCCATAGGGAAGGGACAAATGTACTAAGGTATATGGTGACCTTCGACAGGAAAGGAACCATTACACCAAAGTGGGTATGGCACTCCGCAAAGCGTAAGCTTTAAGGACGATACCTAAGTCATTGTCTTAGAAGATACTAATCCCACACCTATCATTCATTTCCATTAATAACATTCATTCTTGGGCATCTTAGAAAGTGGCTGGTCCTCTTCCCATCCGAACCCGTGCACAGAAGGCAAGAGTTATGGAGCATTTGGAAGAACAGAGTCGCAAACTTACCGCTAAGGTTAGCCCCCTCCGAGAGCAAATGGCGCAATTAATGGAGGTCATGCGCCAGCAAAAACTCAACAAAGGGGAAACTCATGGCAACTGCGCCTCTTGCCATGAGGAAGAAGAAGAAGAGGAGTTCTTCTTTGAGCAAAAGGCCCCTATGCAGTCTGACGCCAAGGCAATGCACATTCACACCCCTGAGGTGTCCAAGCAACAGGTCTCTTCCTTGGAGGAAAGGCTGAAGGTAGTCGAGGGACATAACTTCGATGTCAAGGAGGCGGCAGATATGTGTCTGGTCAAGAACATCTAGTTCCCGCCAAAATTCAAGGTCCCAGACTTCCCCAAGTATGTTGGATTGACTTGCCCTAAGAATCATCTTACGATGTACTGTCGTAAGATTGCTGCACACGCTGAAAATGAGAAACTCCTGATCCACTGCTTCCAGGAGAGCCTGGCTGACTCAGCCCTCAACTGGTACATGCAGCTAGAGAAAGGGCAAGTCCAAAATTGGAAGCAACTAGCAGATGTCTTCCTCCGTCGTTACCGGTATAACATCGATCTGACCCCAGATAGGTCAGATCTTAGGACTTTAAGTAAAAAGAACAATGACTCCTTCAAGGCATACGCCTAGAGGTGGAGGGAGCTGGCTGCCCAGATAGAGCCCTCGCTGACAGACAAGGAGACGGTGACTATGTTCATAGATTCATTAACAGGAGCTTACTACGATAAGGCGATAACCAGTACTTCCAACCTTTTTTCGGACATAGTCATCATGGGGGAGAGAGTGGAACAATGGTTAAGAAGCAGGAAGATAGCGCAATCTTCCTCTTCCAGCGTCTCATTCAAAAATCCCTTTCAAAAGAAGGAAGAGGTCGTGCATGCCATCAATTTCGCTACTCCTTCCTTCGCTCCACAAACAACCTGACAGCCACGAAGAAGGGACAAAAAATTCACCCCTCTTTCTACCTCCTATGGGAAACTGCTGCCCCAATTGCTGGAAGCCAACCTCTTGGCATGTGTTCCTCCCAAGAAAATGGAGCCTCCTTACCCCGAGTGGCATAAGCCTAATGAAAAATGTAACTACCACTCGGATGCACCTGGGCACTCAACGGATAATTGCTTGACCTTGAAATATAAGGTCCAAGAGCTAATAGACATCGGGTGGATAACCTTTAACGCTCCTGTAACCGATGTGGATGCCAAACATCTGACAAAACCAGAGTAGAAGAGGGTCAGATTAGGAGGATCAGCTATTAGGGCTCTTTTTTCATGTTTTTTAAGCTTTTCTTATATTTCTCGCTGTCCCCGCCCGTGGTCGTGGGAACACTGATTAAAAGAGCATGTAAATACACTTTCTTAATACATGAGGCATTTTTCGTCGTATCATATTCATTCTCATTCTTTTCCCTCTTCTATTTATTATTCTTCCAAAAATAATTGAATAATACAATCTAAGTCTAAAACAGAACCTAAAAACAATCATGTCTGTGATTGATGAATCTTTGTGGGACCCGAAAGCCAAAGGCAAATGGGTCGAGTCTGACAGTGAGCAGGGGACCATTTCCCCAGACATACAGAGAATGCTAGAGAAAGAAACTCGGATCATACAATCCCATCAAGAGGAAACGGTGTTAGAATCGTGCAGCGAAATGATCGCATTGTCGGACAAAAACCAAGAGGGGGGGTGAATTGGTTTCTTAACAAAAATTAGGTTTTAAAAATTTTCCCCAAATTTTACCAATTAAAATGTTGTGTAAACGTAAATAGAATAGAGATAGAGTCTTACATAGGAGATTTATACTGGTTCGTATCAAAAGACCCTACGTCCAATTGCTAATCACTCAAACAGAGGATTAATGTTGTCACTATAATCAAAGTTGTTACAAATAGATAACAATTGAACAGATAAAGTAAAGAAAACACCTCTCTTGAAATCCACAAGAGATGAAGAAAAACTTTGCCTAGAGACGGCACAACACACAATCCACTAAGAACTCCACTTAGTGATTCTTATCGCTTCTAGCCCACACCAGGTTCCAAACGCCCCTTTTTCCTCCAACAAACAATTCTCTGGAACTCACAATACTTAACTTTTGTTTGAAAAAGGTTGTTCAATTTTTCTGAGAGCCATAGAGAACCTTAAGTATATGAATTAGGGTTTGGGAATTTTCGGAACTAGGAGTATTGGGATTAGGGTTTTCGAAAATAGGTTTAATTTGAAGTTGAAAATCAAAATCTGACTGAAATAATCGATTAAATGAAGTGTTAATCGATTATTACAGAGCCAAAATCAACAGAACCCCAAAACTCTGTTTTAATCGATTAAAAGCCCTGTTAATCGATTAACAGGCCTGTTAATCGATTATTACAGTGAACAGTTACAGAAAATGGTTTTTCTCACTGTAATAGTCGATTATCTGATGATTTAATCGATTAAACCCGAGGCTAACTGATAAATGTGAGTTTTTGAAGCTTCTAAAGAGTAGACTATGTACCGGCTATCTTAGACTCTAATATTACAGACTCAAACTCATTAAACACAGAGTTATTACACAACAATACAAGTCTTCAACTCTCTAAGTTCTTTGTTCTTGAATCATCATCAAAATCAACAAGCTTCATGTCCATGTAAGTTCAACATCAAGTCCTTGTATGTTTAACAAACGGAAACTATCAATTTGGGACAAGAAAATGATAAGAAATAGATAAATATCGGCACCCAGATTGATAGTGACATTAGGGAGGGATTGATACAACTTTTGAAAGAATACGTGGATGTTTTCGCTTGGTCTTATCATGACATGCCTGGACTTGATACAAGCATAGTGGAACATCAGTTTCCATTAAAAGAGGGATTTCGGCCTGTGAAACAAAAGCTCAGGAGAATCAAGCCAAATTGGTCCTTAATGATCAAGGAGGAAGTGCAAAGACAACTAGATGCCAACTTCCTCATCGTGTCCAAATACCCCAAATGGCTAGCAAACATAGTGCACATCATCAAGAAAAGCAGTAAAATCAGAGTATGCGTGGACTATAGGGACCTAAATCGAGCGAGTCCAAAGGACGACTTCCCCCTATACCACACATTGACACATTAGTGGATCACAGCGCTACAAACACGATTTATTCCTTCATGGACGGTGACAGGCCTGGGATCATGGCGGGAGTTTCAGCGTATGAGATGGAGGCCAGGAACTCCATCACTGCTTGATGGTACACATGGGTGGGAGGAGTCTGCAGGAGGAAGCCCCATCCGATGTTGTCAATGTTGGCCCGGACGTCGTCCTCCCATCCAAATTCGGCGAGGATGTCGAAGTCTAGTTTGAGCATAAGGTGCCATGTGTACCCCCTGATGTGCTCTAGGCGAGCCTGGTGTAGCGGTGAGAGCCGTGCGGGGTCTTGAGGAGCAGGTGCTAAGGAACTGCTAGGGCCAGCAGGTCCTCTTCTCTTCCTTGACTGACTTCCACAAAACATTTTGTTGAAAAAGTGCTTGGAAGTGATAGATCTGAGAGTTGAAGTGCTAGAGAGTTGTGAGGAGCTCCAGGACGCCTCCCCTATTTATAAGGGAAAATTTGGATTCGGGACCGCCGTCTGGGAAGTCGAGACGGTGGTCTCGTTTTTTCGCAAGTCGAGACGGCCATCTGGGAAGTCGAGACGGCGGCCTCGACTTTGGCCTTAAACGAGACGGTCGTCTCGCAAAGCGGTACGGCGGTCTCGTTTTCAACTAAGTCGAGACGGCGGTCTCGATGGTCGAGACGGCGGTCTCGTTTTGCTTGGAGACCGAGACGGCGATCTGGGATTTCCGGACGGCCGTCTTGAATTTCGGGGTTTTTTTTTTTTTTAGTGCAAATAGGACCTGGTTCAAAAACATTTTATGCATGCAATGTTTTTATGTTTGATGTCCTATAATGCCTATTTCAATTAGTTTTTCAGAAGGATTTAACTGACGTGTCTTTGTAGCGTCGAATGTCCTCTAATATGGGTTTTTGCGTTTGGTTGTACCATGCCGGACTTCTTATGACCGAAGGATAACTTGTTTTTCCTTTTTCTCCTTTTTGTAAAGCACTTTTTGTCATGTAGTGTCCCTTCTTCTTCATTCTAGGGGTTTCAATCCTCTTGTTGACTATACGCCTCCATATTCCCAAATTAATTATTAGAATATTGTTGTGAGGGTCAAGAGAAGAGAAGTAAAGGGGTAAATTCAATGGCTTGTGTTTTAGAAGGTTTGCTTAATTTAGAAAGGGGTTTTGTAAGAATGGCTGGCCAGGGTTAGGCTTAGGTGTTTAAGCTTTTCGTCTAAGCAAGCGTTTCCCTTTTTTTTTGTACTTGCGCCTTAATTTTATTTCCATTGCTTTTCTATGGCTAATTGATTTCCCTAGATCGCCCTTTGGGTTTTCGAACTAGGATATTGTGCTTTGGTCCTATCTTTTGTCTAGGTTCCTTCTTTTTGTGTTTTTAGGGAATCCTAGCGGACCTTATTTTGTAACCCTAACTTTTGCCTAGGCTACCCTTTATTTTTGTTCGGGTATCCTACCGGGTTGACCTTATCTTTTGCGTAGCCCCCTTGGTGGGTTTCCTACCGGGTATTTTTTGGCCTTTGGCTTCTATGTTTTTTTTCTCTTTTTTTTTGTGTATTTATTTTTTGTTCACAATATTGGCGAAGCAGGACTTTTCTTTATGGCGAAGTAAAGTCTTATTTGGTGCTCCTAATCAACTAGCTTGACTGTAATGGCAATGGTGAATTTTTGGTTATTTGGATGCGCTTTTTATTCTTCTTTTTCTTTTTCCGTTTACTTAGACAAGGTTATTGTTAGGTCTAGTCAGAAATAGCAAGAAAAGAAGCAGATAGTAAGAAGCATTCTTTATTAATTAATAAGGGAATATGTGCCCTAAAATGCCCGAGGGTTGGGCTAGCCCCGGGGGATAATCTCTAACAACCATGGGGTTTACATCCCTTGAATGAAGAAAAAGATTTCCTAATGACTAGGGTAGCTCTTGACGCTTGCACCCCTCCACTTCGGAAAATTTGCTTGAGTGTGCGGAGGGGAGACTTCCCTTTTCCTCGTTCTGCTCGGCCCTTAGTAGGGTCAAATCCTAGACCATGCTTGAAAGGAGTATCTTGGAATTCTGGGGGTTCCCTTATGCCTTGGGAGTCTGCCCCCAGTCCTTGGCCAGGATGGTAACCATGTTTCATCATCATGCGGGCTACCTTTGTGTTTTTGGGAAGTCTTTCTATACTGGCAATTTTGACCGCTTGAAAAGATGTTTCAAGGGCCTCTTCAGCCGCATCCACATAAGGTTGGGTGGACGGTCCACTGATCAGGATATCATCTTCTGCTTGGACCGTGACCAATTTGTCGTCCACTATGAACTTGACTTTCTGGTGGAGCGTTGAAGGTACTGCCTTAGCGTCATGAATCCAAGGCCTGCCGAGGAGACAACTGTATGCTGGAGTAATATCCATTATGTGGAAATCGACGTTGAAGATAGTGGGTCCAACTTGGATTGACAAATTAACTTCTCCCACTACTTCTCGCTTTGATCCGTCGAAGCCTCGAATGATAGTGCTGCTTGGGCGCAGACGGGTCCCTTGGATAGTCAACTTTTCTAGTGTGCACTTGGGCATCACGTTCAAGGATGACCCGTTATCCACAAGAACTTTGGCGATGAGGTACTCCTTGCACTTGATCGAGATGTGCAAGGGCTTATTGTGGTTCGACCCCTCGAGGGGTAGTTCTTCCTCTGTAAAGGTGAGGTGATCGCTTGCCGTAATGTGACCAACGATCCTCTCAACCTTTTCTTGGGATATAGTGTGAGGTACATGCGCTTCGCTCAAGACCTTCAGCAGGGCGTTTTTGTGCGGTTCCGAGCTCATTAATAGAGATAACAATGTTATCTTTGCGGGTGTACGATTGAGCTAGTTTATAATGGAATACTCGCTTTGCCTTATAAACTGGAGTAATTCCTCTGTCTCCTCCTTGGATTCCTTATTTTCTTTTTCCTTTTCGGTTTTTTTAGTTTTCCCTTTATTTTTGGGGACATCTTCATGTGAGTCCTTGGGGGAGTAAACTCTTCCTCTTCTAGTCATGCCCCCAATGCCGGCTATATTCGTGATGTCCTCTTTTATTGGTGAAGATTCCCCGTATCTCCACGGTACAACTTTATTTGACTCGTAAGGGAAAGGACGTGGCATAAATAGTCGCACTGGTGTCCTTGCCCCCTCTTCCTTATTTTTGAGGACCAACGGTCGAGGCTTATTTTCCCCTCGTGATGAGTCGACCGTTAAAGAAAGCTTGATTAGGAGTGGCTTTCTCTCCATTCTTCTGATTTGGAAGACGTGTCAGTTAATCCTTCCTTTTTATTATCTTATTTATTAAGCGTGAAAGGAGGGGAAATTGAATATGCAGATGAATGATATGCATGCAAGTAGACAATTGTTGAATAAAGGAAAATTTCATTTATCCGTTAGAAGGTGTACATTCCCCTACTCCATACTATGAAGCAACTTTTGGCAAAAATGGAAAAGCCTAAAGAAACCCACAGGCGGGTCTTGATCTCTATGTAATTCTCTTTCGGCGTCCCGGACGTGACGAGCAAGTGCTTCACTTTGCTTCTGGACTGCCTGGCTCATATCTTCACTGTACCTTTGAGCCTCTTTGATCTTCGCCTCTTGATGGACGACCAAGGCTTGTACTTCATCGAGTATTGCAAGGGCTCGATCCTTATCTTGTAGTACTTGGCCGTACTGAGCTAGCCCGCTCTTTCTTTACAGCGTAGCTCAGTGAGACTTCCATTGAGTCTCCGATTGTCCTCCCGCTCTCGGCGTATTTCTGACCGAGTCTTGGTGAGTTCTTGCAACAACTCCTTGATCGTCTGAGCCTGTTTTGCTGATTCGGCCTCAAGGCGTGCTGTCTTGGTAGTTATCTCCTGAAGTTGGCTATCCGAGCTGGTTCTGGCAGTTTTGGATGCTCGGATAGCTTGCTCATTAGAGTTAGCACACTGGTCCTTGAGGCGCTCTATTTCATGATCCTTTTTCTTGCATTGCCTTTGCAGACCATCAATGGTGAGGATAGATTCCTACTCTCTCTCTTCAAGGGCCCTCATCTGGGCTCCCATGATTTCTATCCTCTGGGTCAAGGCATCGACTTGAGCCTGCAGCTCTTCACTACTGGCGCTTGTAATGAGTGAGGTGGATGGTTGAGACATCCCTCTTCTTTTTCTCCACACCTCATAGTCACTGGAGACAGCCACTCGAGCTTTTCCTAGCTCTCTATCTCCCATAAAGAAAGGTTTCTCCCATGCTTTTCTCATGGCTAGTGAGTTGGCGATTGTGCATGGGTCTCCGAAGAAACACAGTCCTCCGAGTTCCCCTTAAGAAATGGTGGTTTGGGTTCTCATGAGCTGCCTCATAGCTACTCTAGGTGAGTAGGATATGCAACCCCTGAGTCCTATCAAGGCTACGTTCGGATAATCTCCACATCTGATGAGGACTGGACTGGGTCGGAACCAAGGGCAGACCCAGGATAAACTGTTGGCGTCCCATTGTTCCAACTCGTCCTTCCATTCTGAAGTTAAGCGTCGTTGGAGAGGGATTTTGGAGAAGCTCCTTAAAGGGTCGGGGAACATCCCCATATGACTAGACGCGTAAAAATGTGTAATGCCCCACACAAAGAGTAGTGAAGAGCAGCAACGAAGTGTTTTTCCTTGCTTCTGGTGACAGATTCCACCGAGAGCAAGGTGTCGGCAAGAATTGCAGGCAAGGGACTTTTCGAGTGCACGTCCCAGGCGAAGAAGGCGTCCATGACGACTTGATCCACTGTGTCGAGGTGGAAGGGAAACAAAATTGTTCCGAATATTATTAAGGCCAGGGTTTTGTTGAAAGCGACCCATTCTGTCCTTTCAGCCAAATCGGATAGGTGGTCTTCTAACATTGAGACCTTCCAACCCTGGACGTTCCCTTTTCCTATTAGGGTAGTCTGCTGGAACGCTAGTTGAATGATGGCAGCGACTTGTGCTGCAGGAGTATATGCCCCGTGGCGTATATGGACCCCAGCTGATTTGGGCCATTTTAGCATGATTTCGTACTCCTCTAAGGTGGGCACCATATCAAACTGCAGAAATTCGAAGCAACGCAGATTGGAGTTCCAAAAATGAACTAATACCTTGACAAAAACTTGGTCGACACAGATCTTTAACAGGTCGAGAATCCGTCCATAGGATTTTTCGAAGTCGGAGCAGACCTCTGGTGGCATTACCGCGCAAAGCTGTTCCAATTTTTCAGCACGGTATCGGGGAATGTCCACCTTCTTCAATTGTCTACTAGCCCCCTCCATTTTCTAAAACCAAAATGCATGTTTTATGAAAATGATGCTTATTGAATGAATGCGAGTGTTTATTTTTATTTATCATGTTTTGTATGATGCATTTTTTTTTAGAAATAAACTACTTATATGGGGGTAATATTTTTGAACCGGGTCCCATTTATTGTTTTGGAATCAGATTTTTTTTTTATCTTTATTTTTTATTTTATAGCCTTTTATCTCTTTTGTTAGACCGCGTGGCTAACTAGCTTACAAAGAACCTGAAACCAGACTAGCTAAAAGGCAGACTGTCCGAGATAAAAAAAAATGGCTTTATGCGAAAGAATAATTAATGTCCCTTATCTCTTCTGTTGGGCTGCGTGGCTACTTAGCTTACAAAGAACCTGAAACCAGGCTAGCTAAAAGGCAAACTGTCTGAGATAAGGGTGTTTATTGCAAAAGGATTTTTTTGATTTTTGTGATTTTTTGTTGTTTGGTAATGCTATGCAACAGACAAATGCAACAAACAGATGCACACAATTCGATCATCCACGAGCAGGCGAGAAGTCATTTTAATCACAAGGTAGGGTTTTCCTGCAGAAAAGTGCATTGGCGAAGGTAGGTTCTAATAGTTCTCACGAAGGTTTAAGGCCCCCAAGGTGACCCCATTATAGGGTCCCCACTCTCTAGCCTTCCGACCATGCTTAACACTAAGGCCATAGTCAGTCTTTGTGCCAAAAGAGGAAGGTTATCACCTTGAGTGGTGGTTTCCGATCACACTGGTGGGCACAAGGCCATCACTACAGCGAACCGTACCTGCCACCCACTCCCTATGGATTTCTCACTTGCCCCAGGGTATAGAGGGAACTGTTGTGTGCAAGGGTTTGGGTATAATTTGTATTTCAAACAATTGCGTAAGTATAAACAAACAACAGTTATTAAAGTCAAGCATTAAAACATGTTATAATACAAGGTAGGGTAAAAGCGTTATTTTCTTGGTTTATTTATTTTTAGCTGGCCCATCACTAAATGGGATCAACTCTCTAGGCTTCCCCAGTGGAGTCGCCATCTGTCGCCGCCGTCAAAACGAGGGCGATCGGAGCGACGCGATGGTTTCGACTTTCCATTTTTCGCATTTTTATTGGTGTGGTTACAACGCCTTTAGGTTGTCCGATAACCGGGCTGAACCTAGGGGTGAGGTTTTCGAAAGGGCGTTCTTGGATTGTCCGATAACCGGGCTAAACCAAGAATTGGTTTTTGAAGGGTTCTTCTGGAGTCACCATCGACATTTTTACCGGAAACATCGGAAAAGAAGTTAAAAGGCGTTGGTTTTTGAAAAACCAACTTTGGTCATTAGAACCAGAGTTGGGTAAGGGAGTTAGTTACGTGTAAGGGAAGTGTTAGTTCCCTTACGACGCCCCTTTCGGGTTCCCTATGATGGGCTAGCTACTTTGGATAAATAAATAAACAGGTGAAAAATACGCTTTTACCCTTTATTTTACGGAATTTAAAATTATGACTACATGGCCCTAGTTTCTATTGCGTAATTTAAAATTAAAGCGGTAACAATAGAGAGAGAGAGAGTGAAAACCTCCAAAGCAAGCTTTTCTATTGATCTTTTGTAATTAGGGTGCTTTTTGGCAGCCCTTCACTCTTTTACAGCGCCGGAATCTCTAAAAAACGCTCTTAAAACACTCTAGAAAACTCTCAGAAACTCCGGAAATGCTTTGGAGGGGTTCTAGAAAGAGAATTTGATGAAAAGTCTTGAGAGAGAATGGAAGAACTGTGTAAAATGAGGGGAATGGTGCTCCTATTTATAGGGATTCGCGCCTGTCAGGTCGAGACGGTCGTCTCGCCTTGCAGGAATGGCGAAAATCCTTATTTTTGAGCCAAAAATCCCTCCTATCCTAGTATGGGGCCTAATAGTCTCTCCTAGTGGATTCTTAGGCTTCATCCATCTTCGAAAAGGAGGTCTTATGGTCTTTATTATGAGGCGGGGCAAGATTTGGGGTCTACACCGAATAAACTATATTGCTAGGTTCATCGCACAACTGATAGACAAATGTATACCCATCTTCAAGTTGTTGCGTAAAAACCAACCAACGGTGTGGAATGAAGAATGTCAACAAGCGTTCGATAAGATCAAGATATGCTTGACCAATCCACCAGTATTGGTGCCACCTGTTGAAGGAAAACCTCTGATCTTATATCTATCAATACTTGAAGAGTCCATGGGATGTGTGCTTGGTCAGCAAGATGAAACAAGGAAAAAAGAGCGAGCCATATATTATCTCAGCAAAAAGTTCCTAGACTATGAGACCCGTTATATACCATTCGAAAAAAATGTTGTGCATTGGTCTGGGCAACTCAACGTCTCCGACAATACATGGCTCGACACACAACATGGTTGGTCTCCAAAATGGACCCAATCAAGTACCTCCTCGAAAAGCCCATCTTGACCGGAAGAATAGCTAGGTGGTAAGTGCTCCTCTCAGAATTCGATATCATTCATGTCACCCAGAAAGCTATTAAAGGTAGTCCCCTAGCAAACTATCTAGCACATGGATCAACGAACGAGTAGCAATCCCTATAAGACGACTTTCTCGATGAACATATCATGCACATTGAATATGAAGAGACCAAAGAAGATGGATGGATTATGTTTTTCGATGGAGCCTCAAACATGCTTGGACATGGGATCAAAGCCACTTTGATATCCCCAGAAAAGAAATATATCCCGGTAACGGCTAGGTTAAAATTTTACTGTACAAATAATATGGCCGAATACGAAGCCTGTGCATTGTAAATCCAAGTAGCTCTAGATCATGGGGTGACAAAACTCAGAGCTTTCGGCAATTCATCCCTTGTCATCTATCAACTCAAGGGTGAATGGAAAACCCAAAATTCCAAATTAATCACATCTCTAGAGCATATTCGCGATTTGATTTTGAGGCTGGAAAGCGTCACTTTCAAGTATATCCCTCGAGAAGACAATCAATTTGCAGACGCCCTCGCTACTTTATCATCCATGTTCTCTTTAGACCAAGAGCATGAGATGCCGACTATTCAAATCAAGCTACATGACAAACAAGCTTTTTGCATGATAGTAAATAGCGAGCAAGACAGAAACCCTTGGTATCATGACATTAAGCGATACCTCACGAAGGGTGAATATCCCGAAGGAATCAGTGATAATGACAAAAGGACCATCCGGAAGAGGGCCACAGGGTTTGCAATGATTGGAGAAACCCTCTATAAAAAGAATTTCGACTCCATTTTGCTAAGGTGTGTGGATCATGAGGAGGCTCAAACCCTGATAAAGGAGATTCATAAAGGAGCTTTTGGGACCCACGCACCTGGTCATGTCATGGTAAAGAAGATCCTAAGGGCAGGGTATTTCTAGTCCACAATGGAAAGTGATTGTCACCAATATGCTAAAAGATGTCACAAGTGCCAAGTCTATGCGATAATGTTCACGTTCCGCCTGCACCTCTCAACACCCTGGCTACACCATAGTCATTCTCCATGTGGGGCATGGACGTCATCGGACCCATCGAGCCCAAAGAATCTAATGGTCACCGTTTTATCTTGGCGGCCATTGACTATTTTACCAAATGGGTAGAGGCGGCACCATACGCACACGTGACTAGAAAACTGGTGACCACCTTCATCAAGAGGAATATTCTATGTCGGTATGCTATCCCTCATTGGCTCATTACTAACAACGGGACCAATCTAAATAATAAGATGATGGAAGTATTATACCAAGATTTCAAGATTCAACACCACAATTCCTCTCCATACCGACCTCAGATGAACGGTGCAGTAGAGGCAGCCAACAAAAAAATCAAAAAGATCATCCAAAAGATGGTAATAACATACAAGGATTGGCACGAAATGATACCCTTCGCCTTGCACAAATATCGGAATTTCGTATGGACCTTCACCGGGGCCACCCCATTCTCCCTCGTATACGGCATGGAGGTTGTATTGCTAGTAGAAGTTGAAATACCCTCCCTAAGAGTCATTATGGAAGCAAAGCTAACCAAAGCAGAATGGGTCCAGAATCGGTACGACCAGCTTAACCTGATCGAAGAAAAATGGATGGACGCCATATGTCATGGGCAGGCCTATCAAAAGAAGATCAAGAAGAACTATGATAAGAAGATCAATCCCTGCCCATAGTAATAAAGAAACTGCTTTCCGCCCTAAAAGATAAACTTGGAAAATGGGCAGAAAACTATGAAGGACCCTTTGTGGTCAAATGAGCTTTCTCAGGAGGATCCCTTATCCTCAATAACATGGCCAGAGAAGAGCCTCGACACTCGGTCAACTCAGACACGATGAAAAAGTGCTACGCTTGAAGACATTGCTCATGACCCGTCAGGACGGAAACTCGCAAAGAGCGTACTAGGCAAAATATAGGGTCCATATTCCTCGGTAGGACACGTCCTAGGAAAAAGTTAGAGGTTTAAAAAAAACAACAAAAACAAAAAAACAAAAAAAATCAACAAAAACAAAAAAACAAAGAGCAATGATTACCATAGCCGAAAACCGCAAGGCGGCTAAGGTAATGTCCTTCCAGAAGCAAGCAGGTTTTGCATAGTCTTCACTCCGGGCTCGAGCATCTCAACTGAAGCGACTGGGAAAAATAGAGAGACAGATGTTAGGGACATGATTGCTAAAGCTCATACAAATGTAGCCAACCTTGGCCAGACATGCTTCTAAATCCCCTTGTAAATCCTTCTATAAAAATGAACCATTTGTTTATATCAATAAAATTGTCTTTTACTTCTTTTCTCTTGACCAAATAACGAAAATGCCTTTGTATTAATGAAACATTAGCATGCATAAAGAACCAATACAAGAAAGCATAAGAAGGGAAAAGAAAAGGAAAAATAAAGAAGAATGATGCTTGCTAGGAGATTCTTAGGCAAAAATTAGGGCAACCTGCTAAATCGAAAACCTGCAAAGGGCGGTTTAGGCAAAAGTAGAGGAACTAATAAAAAGGAAAAGGTCCGCTAAGATGTCCTAGGCAAGAATTAAGGCAGCCCGCTAGATCAAAACATCAAAAGGAAACTTAGGCAAAAGATAGGGCTTAATAAAAATGAATAAAAAGAAGAGCCCATCAGAGTAATCACGAAAGATCAACAGAAAAATGTCAGTCACTTTCTAGATGCATCAAATAAAAGTAGATTACATTTAAGGCATCCACACAAGTAGTCGCACGAAACAACTTTGTAAAGATCAAAAAGCAAAAAATAAAGAATCACTTCAGATAAATAACAAAAAACGCAAAGCATTCATGCATATAAGGAGAATAGCTCCATGTTTGCATTTGAAAATAGGAAGCACTCAAAAGCAAGCCTCCAAATAAAGCTCCCCTCAAGAAAACAATGCGAACCGAAAACCTTCACTTTTGATGAAGCATCTGCCTGCTCAGAGGCATCATCAAAATCAACAAAACCCCAACACTAATTTAGCGGGAAGAAGATAAAAAATCCCCGACAACCAGTAAAGTTGGATGAACACTACAAAAAAGATAAATCAAAGAATCCACAACAACCGACAAGTTAGATGGCTATCAGAAAAAGCCAAATCAATAAATCCCCGACACACCGGACGACTACAAAAACCAAAAACATTTACCAAAGTGGAAACACTCCCCATGGAATCGGCGCATGAGCTAGATCAGTAGGCCGCCACCATAACTTCGAGACAAGGAAGGTCCCGAAGATAAATACCTGCACACAGGCAAAATTACTGCGCATGAGCCAGAGCAGTAAGTCGCAACCAGTCCTACAAAGTGGACTTTCACACTAGATGGGGGTGCGTACTCATCGGGCCTTACAAAAGGGGGCTTACCAGACAGGAGTTCATACTCATCAACACCAGATGGGGGTGTGTACTCACCAGGCCTTACAAAAGGGGGCTTACCAGACGGGGGTTCATACTTGTCAAACCAGATGAGGGTGTGTGCTCATCAAGCCTTACAAAAGAGGGCTCAAACCAAATGGGGATTCGTACTCATCAACTGAAGGGGTCAGCTACCACATCAAAGGAGCATCCCGGAGGATCATATTTAGCGTCCAGAAGGTTGGCAACCACAACCAGGAAAGCAACCGAAGGATAACCGGGCAAGAGGGTTAACTCCTTCACCCTCCAGCCGATCTTTTTGGCATATTGAGCCAAAAGTCGGCTAGTCAGGTGAAGGGGGGCAGTTGTAGACCCCAAATCTTTCCCGACCTCAAAATAAAGAGTAGAAGACTTCCGTTCGAAGATGGGAAAGGCCTAAAAGGTCCCAAGGATTGATCAATAGGCCCCATATTAGAATAGGAAGGTTTTTTGTATGTGAAAAATAAGAAATTTCACCTAAAGGGCCGAGACCACCATCTCGTTTGGCGAGACCGCCGTCTTGCCATCGGCTAAGGGCGAGACCGCCGTCTCGCCAATCACCAATGGCAAAACCGCCATCTCATTTGCCGAGACGGCAGTCCCAACCTTACATGCACGAATTTCTATAAAAGGGGGGGACTTCCTCATCCTTTGGACAACATTCTTCCACTTTCTCTTCTGCAATTTCTTCAAATTATTCTCCTAGGATCCCTCTGAAGCATTTCCAGAGTTTCTTAGTATTCTTAGAGAGTGTTCTGTAGTGTTGCGAGGAAGAGCAACCAACATTGTAGAGCGGGGGATTGCCAAAAAGCACCCTATTTCAAAGAATTCATATAAAAGCTTGCTTCGATGGTTCCTATACACTCTCTTCTCCACTTTACTGCTTTTTA
Organism: Sphenostylis stenocarpa; assembly: GCA_963425845.1. Classification (NCBI taxonomy): domain Eukaryota; kingdom Viridiplantae; phylum Streptophyta; class Magnoliopsida; order Fabales; family Fabaceae; genus Sphenostylis; species Sphenostylis stenocarpa. Next base: position 74,012,318 of record OY731403.1, read on the forward strand.
GATAGTATTGTTGTGCATTATTTACTTAGGGCTATGTAGTCAATATTTTTATTTTCGCAATAAATAAATAAAGGGTAAAAGCGCAATTTATAGATTTTATTTCTTCATATAAACAGTTCATCATAGGGAACCCGAAAAGGGTGTTGTAGGGAAGCTAATACCTTCTCTACACGTAACTAACTCCCTTACCCGACTCTGGTTGTAATGGCCAAAGTTGGTTTTTCTAAACCAATGCCTTCCTTGTTCTTCCTTTTCCTATGTTTCTGGTAAAAACATTGGTGGCAACTCCTTGAACCCTTCAAAAACCTTGCCTTTAGGTCCAACAGGTTATCGGACAACCTAAAGGCGTTATAACATCACTTTTAAAAAAAAACACAAGTCGAACAAAACCATCGCGTCGTTCTGACCGCCTCTTTTGACGACAGCGACAAAGAGATAAGGGGATACAAAACCAAATTTTCATAATAAACAACTTTATATCGGACAGTCTTCATTTTAGCTAGCCTTATTTCAGGTTTTTCATAAGTTAAGTAGCCATGTTGACCGACAAAAGAGATAAAGGGTTATAAAAAAACAATTTTAAGTAATAAAAAATACCTTTTACAATAAAAAGAATTTTGACAAAGTCGTATCATTCATATCGCATCATTTCATAAGCAGAAAAACCAAGAGAGAAAATAAATGCATGTATACAAATCATCTTAATAAATCTCTCAAAAAATGGGTCTTAGGAGCATTTTTTGGGAAGATTTTTGGGCAAAATCCCCTTCTGCACTCACCACCTGTTCTTCACTTTTTCCTCTTCGTTTTGATATGTTTTGCATCTAAATCCGACATCCCAGTCAAAAGTTATCTCACTTTGAACATCTGCCGCCTTTTTGTACTAGTTCATGCATAAATACATTCATTCTAGGGGGCATTACATATCCCTAAGACAAAGGCGAAAGAGGCCCTAGTGCGCTTGTAATCTTCCATAAGGAAGAGACAATTGTGTTATGGTATATGGTGACCTTTATGAGGAAGGAACCATTATACCAAAGTGGGTATGGTGCTACGTGAAGCGTGAGCTTTAAGAGGATACCAAAGCCATTGTCTTCAGGCATATCTATCCTACATTAATCATTCATTTCATTTCAAAATAAAAATAAACGTTCATAAATTGTTTTTTCATTCTAGAAAGCGGTTGGTATTCTTCATGCCTTCATCCATCCCAAACACTATCATACATCATGTTAGGAAATAAAACATGATAATGTTTAGAAAAAAATAAACACTTGCATACATACATCCACCAAACTTCTCCCTCATAACATGCATCTAGTAGTAGGCAGTTGAAGAAAGTGGATATTCCTCAATACCATGTAAAGAGGATAGGGCATTCGCATGCCATGCTCGGGAAGGAAAAAAAAAGAGAGAAAATACATAGAATTCTAACCCGCCTATGGGTTCCTTTAGGCTTTTCCACTTTTAAAAAAAAATGTACTTTGAAACATTGCATTGAGGAATGTACACTGTCTGGATGAAACAAATAAAATTGCTTGTTTTCATCATCTCTTCAAACATCTATTACATGCATAAATTGCATTCATTCATTCTCACTTTAATAATAATAATATAATAAAAAGAAAGGATTAATTGATGTGCTTCCCATGAATCAGAATAAGATGAAGAGCAAACCTTTCGTCGTCACGTTCTCTCCAATGGTTGATCCGCCTAAGGAGGATAATAAGACTCAACCATTGGATATCCAAGTTAATAAGGAAGAGGGGGCAAGGATGTCGTTACATTTGTTCATGCCTCAAATCGAATAAAGTTGTACCATGGAGATACACAAAAACATCGCCCATCAATGAGGATATCTCCAACATAGTCGGTATCGGGGGCAGGATTAGAAGTGGAAGAATCTATTCCCCCAAGGAGCTATAAGATGACGCTCCTAAGAATAAAGGAAGAAATAAAAAGACCGAAGAAAAACATAATCCAAAGATTTGGATTCACGACACTAAGGCAGTTCTTTCAATGCTCTGCCAAAAAGACAAACTCACGGTAGGCAACAAACTGGTCATGGTTCGAGCTAAAGACGACATTTGGATCATCAAGCCGTCTGCCCTACCTGAATGGATGCGGCTGAAGAGGACCTTTGAAATATCTTTTGCCAATATAAAAAGACTTCCCCAACAATATGAAGGTGACCCACATGATGAGGAAATATGGATACCGCCCAAACCAAGGACTCATTCGAAACTCTCAAGGAATAAGGGAGCCACAAGATTTGAAAGACAATCCTTTGAAGCATGACCCTACAAAGGATCAAGCTGCACGGAGAAAAGGGAAGTCTCCCCTCCACACCTCGAATCAGATTTTCCCAAATGAAGGGGTCCAACCGTCGAGAACGATTTTAGTCATTAGGTATTCTTCTTCCAATTTTAAGGGATGTAAACCCAATGACTATTAGAGATTACTCCTCGGGGCTAGTCCGACCCCCGAGCATTTTTAGGACACATATTCCCCTCTTAATTAATAAAGAATGTCATTCTTACTATCTGCTCTCTTCTTGTTATTCATGTCTAAACCTTATAATAACCATGTTTAAGCAAATGTTTTCAAAAGTGCGTCAAAATAATCAAAATGCGCCATCGTCAAAATAATCAAACCACTCATCATCACTGAATGACTAAGAAACACAAAATAAGGTTTACCTCATCATAATAAAGTTGTGTTTCGCCAATGTTGTGTACAAAGAAAACAAAACAAAAATCAAAAGAAGCCCATAGAAACTAAAGGCCAAAAAGAAAAGGCAAGATACCCGGTAGGAAACCCATTAAGGGGGCTCCGCAAAAGTTAGGGTAAACCTGCTAGGAGACCTGAACAATAATAAAGGGTAGCCTAGGAAAAAATTAGGATTACAAAATAAAGTCTACTAGGATTCCAAAAACAAGAAAAGAGGAAACCTAGACAAAATTTAGGACATAGCATAACATCCTAGGCTGAAAACCCAAAGGGCAGACTAGGGAAGTTAATCAGTCATGATAGGAGCCATCGAATAATCATTTAAGATGCCACCTCATAAACAAAATGTTTGTCTAAACTAGCCTAAACACTCTAACCAATATTGGCTAGCCGTGCTTACAAAAATCATTTTTGTCAAAAATAAAACACTTCCAAAACACAAGCCTTTGAATAAATAACTTTCCTTCTTTTCTCTTGACCCTTATCACTACGACATTCTAGTAATTAGTAGGGAAATGTGGATATAGTAATCAATATGAGGATTGACATCCCCAAGAAAAGGGAGGGGCGCATTGACATGGCAAGTCGCTTTACAATCAAAACAACTATTCTTCGGACATGGCAAATTCGAAACGGCAAAGTCGGTATAGCTAAGCATGATGTCAGAAGCTCATCAGAAATAAAAGTACATTGGTTAATCCTTTTGAAAAATTACCTGAAATAGTATTATAGGATGCATATCACGAACATTGCATGCATGAATATGGGTCCTTTCTCGCGAAAAAAAAATGAGAGAGAATAATATCTGCTAGGAGATTCTTAGGCAAAAGTTAGGGTAGCCCGCTAGATCGAAAACCCGCAAAGGGAGGTCTAGGAAAAAGTCAGGGCATTCATAAAAAGGGAAGAGCCTGCTAAGATATCCTAGGCAAAAATTAAGGCATCTTGCTAGATCGAAAACTCCAAAAGGGCGGTCTAGGAAAAAGTTAGGGCTAAACCTAAAGAGAGGGGCCCATCAGCATATTCATGAAAATTCAGCGAGAGAATGTTGGTTACTTCTCTAGATGCATCAAATAAAAGGATAGATTGGATTTAGGACATCCATACACCAGCAGTCGCATAATACGACTCTATCAAAATCAAAAAGAAAAAATAAAAAAAAATCTATGTAAGTAAATAAACAAAAATAATACTAATGCATATAAGGAGACTAGCTCCATGTTTGTGATTGAAAACAGGAAGCGTAAAAAACAGGTCTCCAAATAATGCTCTCCCTCAAGAAAGTAGAGCAAGTTGCCACCAATAATTGAGCGACTCAGAGCAAAATAAGAGCTTCCAGAAGTTAAAGCTCCAACCGCTATCTTTTTACCTAGAAAAGAAGGCACAAAGAAAATAATAAGTCTCTAAATATTGCTCTCTCTCAAGAAAGAAGAACCAGTTGTCATCATCAAAACACTAAGAAGAAATAAGAGCTTCCTGAATCAAAAGCCCCAACTATTCTCTCCTTCTACCCCAAGCTGACGAAAAGGCTTCAATATCCCCAAATGGATCCTTGCCTACTCCAAAGGCAAAACAAATATTACCCCATGGGTCAACATCCCCATCATATGAGTCACCAAGCACAAAACCTCCATACCCTCAAGGGTCCAACAAGAAAATAATAAGAGAAAAGAAAATCCTTCATCTCCAACAGATGACTAAAACAAAAGGCCACAACAAAGAGGGTCGAATAAAATTCCCTAGCAGATCATACCAAAATATATACAAAAAGGAAGAATTAGAAATTCCCATCCCCCCAGTTGAATAAGAGCTTCACAAGGTCAACTCACATCAACATCAAGATCGGATCCCCAAGAAGTCAACTAATCCCCTGGTAGATCACCAAAAAGAAAACCCTTAATCCCTTGCGGTTCCCCAAAAAAGGAAGAGCCTGCGTGCATGAAAGAAACTAGGAAAAAAAAGGCACACACATCATTTTGAAAAAGCCAAATTTCAAATCGCGAGAAAAAAGAATAGATTGCCGAAAAAGGCGAAATTAACCAAGAGCTTTCGGAAGCAAATAAGCTCTGACAAAAAGGCTCAATCCCCAAGCGGATCATCGCCCACTCCAGAGGCAAACAAAAATATCTTCACACAACTCACCATCATTGCCACAATGAGTCATCAAGAAGATTCACCCATTCTCCACCACCATCAAAAGGGAATAAAGGCTACACAAAAGCCTATCACCAATACAATCAAGGAGCCAAGACTCCATTCCCCAGAAGGCAACCAAAATTTGACCACCGAAAAGTTAATCAAGCCCCCAATGGATCAACCAAAAAAGAGAGAGAAAAGAACCTATCCCCAGCGACCCTACCACAAAGGCCATTTTCAAAGACCCATCCTCAAAGAGTCGCTCGCCTACGTATAGGGAAAACCTGGCAAGAAAAGAGCCAGCATTCCCAAAAGGGAATATTAGCCTATTCAGAAGCAAAGAAATGAAAACGCAAAGTCTTCATTACCATTGAAGTATCTGCCTACTCAGAGGCATCATCAAGAGCCAACATCCTGTTCATAGGCAAAACAATTCAACCGAAAGCCTTCACTTCCGATGAAGCATCTGCCTACTCAGAGGTATTATAATCCCCTGTGAGTTCCTGCCTACTTTAGAGGCATTTAACAAAGAATCCACAGCAATCAACAAGTTGGGATGGCTATTGGAAAAAGCCAAAAATCAAAGGATCCCCAGCGCACCAGATGACTACAAAAAGTCAAAAACATTTTTCAAAGCAAGAATCACTCCCCATGGAGTTGGCGCATGACCAGAAGCAGTAAGACGCCAACACATTTTTAGGTCCAAAACAAAGGACTCAGAACCAGATGAGGGTTAATACTCATCAGCCTCAAGATCAACTACTAGAAAAAGTATCTTGTAGTCTCAAGATTATCAACAACAAGAGCCTTACAAAAGGGGGTTCAAAACCAGATCAGGTCCTACAAAAGGGGACTGATCAAGAGGGTCTTACAAAAGGGGATTCCTCAAACTGGCAGAGTCTTACAAAAGGGGGCTCGTCGACTTACAACTTGGTGGGGGTTCAAACTCACAAGAGCCTGACAAAAGGGGGTTTGAAACCAGATCAAGTCTTACAGAAAAAGACTTAAAAATTGGCACATGAGCTAGAGCAGTAAGTCGCCACCACAACTTCGTGACAAGGAAAGTCCCGAAGACAAAGACCTATATACAAGCAAGATCATTGCGCATGAACAAAATCAGTAAGTCGCACCAGTCCTACAAAGTGGACTTCCAAACCAGATGGGGGGTTCGTACTCGCCAAACTAGATGAGGGTTCGTACTCATCAACTAAGGGGTCAGCTACCGCATCAAAGGAGCATCCTGAGGTTTCCAACTTGTCAGCTATAGGGTTAGCTACCGCATGAAAGGAACATCCCAAGGCTACAACAACCAAATGGGGGTTCGTACTTGTTAGAAATGTAGGCTGAGATCAAGAGGGGGGGTGAATTGATCTTTGAAAGATTTTCGCAATTTACAGATTATCTATTTCAAAGATTAAGATTTCTAACTAGTTCTTGAATCACATACAGCAAGCAATCAAAATAAAAATAGTGATAGAATTAAAAGAGAAAGGTTTAGAAAGATACAACCAAGATTTATACTGGTTCACCCAATCCCAGGGCTACGTCCAGTTTCCAGCTAAATTCCAGCTGGGTTCCACTAGATTGAACATTTTACAGATTACAACTTTAATCTCACACTCAATCTACCACAAGAACCACAATTCAAGTTCCTACACCTAAACCTTCACCAAGAACCAAATTCTAGTTCTTGACCAACCCTGCAGCCAAATTCCAGCTACAGAAACCAGTGTCCACAATTCCAGGCACCCATAATACAGTAAAAGAAAGTAAAGAAACAAATAGAAGAAACTTAGAATGCTCAAACCAGATTTATGCAGTTCTACAGTATGTGTTTCTTCTTCAAAAGAATGCAATTTTGCCTCAAGAAAGAACTTTAATGAACTTCACAAAAACTAGCGTGATTCTCTCTTGAAAGTAGCACTTATGATTGCTTGATTGATTGCTAAAAGATGATATTTAAAAAGTTCAAGCAACCCTATTTATATAGAAGATTTTCAAAACTGCTGGTTTATTTAATCTGTTAAAATAATCTTTTAATCTGTTAAAAGTCTTGTTTTAATCTGTTAAAACTTCTTTTAATCTGTTAAAATGCTCTTGATTATTTTCCAGATGTGTTTTAACTGATACGACAACGTTTATATCAATTAAAACTCTTTGTAAAAAATCTTTCAAACTGTTTTAATCGATTGTTTCATCTTTCAATCGATTAAAATACTGCAAACCATTCTTATAATCTTTTCTAAGTGATTTTAACTGATAACAATCTATTTTAATCGATTAAAATGCTTAGTAGAAATTTTATTAAGTTATTTTAATCGATTAAAATGTAGTTTAATCGATTAAAAATATTATGATCGATCAAAAAGTCATTCTGATCGATCATATACTCATTCTGATCAATCATATGCTGGATTACATCGATTAACAAATACTCCAAGTGGTTTTAATCGATTATTTCGAAGTTATATCTGTTAGAATCGCGCAGCAGAATGTTCGCGTGGTCGGACAAAAACCAAGAGGGGGGTGAATTGGTTTCTTAATAAAAATTAGGTTTTCAAAATTTTCCCCAAATTTTACCGATTAAAAACTGTGTAAATGTAAATAGAGAAGGGATAGAAATCTTACACAGGAGATTTATACTGGTTCGGATCAAAAGACCCTACGTCTAGTTGTTAATCACTCAACAGAGGATTAACGCTGTCAGTATAAACAAGTTTGTTACAACAAATTACAATTGAAAAGATAAAGATAAAGATAACACCTCTCTTGAAACCCACAAGAGATGAAGAACAGCTTTCCCCAGAGACGGCACAACATACAATCCACTAAGAACTCCACTTAGTGATTCTTATCGCTTCTAGCCCACATCAGGTTCCAAAAGCCCCCTTTCCTTGCAACAAACAGTTCTCTGGCACTCACAGCACTTAACTTTTGTATGGAAAAGGTTGTTCTTCTTTTCTGAGTGCCAAAGGAGAGTTTAAGTAGGGAAATTAGGGTTTAGAAATTGGGGATTTCGAAATTAGGGTTCTTGGTAATTGGATTTTCGAAAATAGGGTTGATTTGAAATTTAAAAACAAAAGCAGACTGAAATAATCGATTAAATGGAGTTATAATCGATTAAAACAGAGCCAAAAACAACAGAACCCAAAACCTCTCTGTTTTAATCGATTATTAGACGTTTTAATCGATTATTAGACGTTTTAATTGATTATCAGACGTAATAATCGATTATTTTGAATTTTAATCGATTAAAGCAGTGAGTTTATACAGAAAATGGTTTTCTCACTGTTTTAATCGATTATTTCCCCATATAATCGATTAAAGCCGAGCCTGGATGATATATTTGGGCTTTTTGAAGCTTCTAAGTTGCAGACTATGTACCGGCTATCTCAAACTCTAAAATTACAGACTCAATCTAATCAAAACAGAGTTATTACACTACAAAACAAGTCTTCAATACTCTAAGTCTTTGAGTTCTTGAATCATCATCAAAATCATCAATCTTCATGTTCATCAAGTGCAACATCAAGTCCTTGAATGTTCAACAATCTTCCCCTTTTTGATGATGATCAAAATTATCTTTTTAAAGCCCTTGTAATAACCTGTTTTATCTGTCATACTAACAAACACATCAAACATACCAGATAATATTTAAATGTAATTCATAAGAGGCTTTAAATTTTTCTCCCCCTATTTTGATTATAATAAAAAAGAACTCTGCAATAACAATCATAAGAGCTCCCCCTCAAAATATGCATAAGTTGGAGAAGACTCCCCCTCAATCAAAGCATTAAAGAAACATCATATTTCATTTCAAAAGTGTCAATACAGTACATCATAAAAGAAGACAATCAACAAATTTAAAATTCTTCACTATCATCATCATTAAAGTGTGCATTAAATCTATTTTCTAAACGGCACACTTTTTCATCTACATCAGATATACGGCGAATTAATTCCTCATGTCGTACACCAGAAAGATTGAAGAATGATTGCATCCTCTGATTCATGTCAGATAACATATCTTCCATGGATTGTCTTGGTTCATGATGAGTAGAGGAAGTTCCAGCATCTTGGATTTGGTCAGAGGGAAACTCAACAGCTGGAGGCATATCTTCATCAGAATCATCATTAGCATCCCCTTGATTAGGAACGTCATCTTTGTGAACATAAATATCATTGACTCGCACCATTTGAAGTTGAGTCAATGTGCTATCTAGCATGCGGTTTAAGTTGTTTGTTCTAACTGCTTGCTCACCTTCAACATTCACTCCTTTATATTCAAGAATACGGGAGACAAGGAGGGCATATGGAATTTTGAAGGTAGGATGACGTTTTGCTTTAAGCATGGTCATTGTGACAAGAACACCCCAATCTAAAGGTTCATTATTCATTATGGCATGAATAATTCGAAGATCAATGGAAGAGCATTGGGCATGATTCGTAGCCTGGGACATAAGATCCATACAAGTAAATGTAGAAGCATGCGTTCTTCCTTCTTTAAAGGTCCAAGCATGAAGGATACGTCCAATTTCCATTGAGGGATTCCGCAGAAAAGAGCGATAAGCTAGGAACCTGTCAAAGTCATCTAGCTCACCATATACGTTAATAGCATCTTCTCTAATTGGAAAGTGAGCAACATTCTCCCAAATATCATCATCAAGAATTATTGTAACCCCTTTTACACGGGATGTAGCAATTTGATCTCTAAATTTGAATCTAGAGTAGAATACCCTAACCAAGTCAGGATAGTACGTACCTTGCATTTGGATAAACGGCAGAACTCCTTGAATTTCAAGAAGATTAGGAAAATTGAATCCCCTATGAATGAATTGCTCTCCTATAAGAAATTTGGGAGAAATAATAGCCTTTTCCTTCCAAGTAGGTTAGAAATTCTTGTTGGCCATCTCGCATCGAGATCCATCCTTCTACGAATTAGGACGGGGATGAGAGGAGGGTGCAGATCTTCTTCTAGTTGGGATCTTAGAGCGAGAAGATGAGGCCATTTGAAATAGTAGATGAATATCAAGAAAATCTAGAAGGACAAGTGATGGAATAAGGTGAAAGAGAGTATAATAAGGTAAGAAAGCTTGATTTCAAGAGTTAGAAGTGAGTAGAAGTGAACTAGAGGTCTCTATATATAGCAAAATCATGTCCAACGTTCATATAGAAGAGAATAAAGGCCAAAAGATCCGTTGGCAATGGCTAGAAGGCAAAACTAGTCGGGTTTAATCGATTAAAATTCAGAATAATCGATTAAACCAGTATCAGTTACATTTAATCGATTATTTTCAGCTGATAATCGATTATCAGCTGGTTTTAATCGATTATTTTGCGAAATAATCAATTATTCCAGAGGCAAATACCCTATTTTGGATGTTTTGAGTGAAAATAATCGATTATAATTCCCAGTAATCGATTATTCCAGAGAGGAATGCCCTGTTTTGAGTGTTTTAACACATGATAACCTATCAAACATCCTAACCCACGAATTATAACATTAAAATCATCCAAAAACAGTCAGATTAAGCAGAATTTAAGCTATTTCTAATATCCCTAAGTCTCTTCTAAGATCATAGAATCTATCCTTGGGTAGAGGCTTAGTAAATATATCTGCTAATTGACGTTTGGTATCTACATACTCTTCTTCTTTAATAAAACCATTTAAAAATGCACTCTTTACATCCATTTGATATAGTTTAAATTTCATCATAGATGCATAAGCAAGAACTAGGCGTATAGCTTCTAACCTGGCAACAGGAGCATAAGTTTCATCATAATCTATACCTTCCTCCTGACAATAGCCTTTTGCAACAAGTCTGGCTTTATTCTTTGCTATGTTTCCATCTTCATCAAGCTTATTTCTGAATACCCATTTAGTTCCAATAACTTGATGTGACTCTTCTCTTGGGATTAATTCCCAGACTTGATTCCTTTCAAATTGGTTAAGTTCTTCTTGCATGGCTATGCACCATTGATCATCTTTAAGTGCTTCCTCAATATTTTTAGGTTCAATCTGTGACACAAAAGCAACAGACATATAGAAATTTGTCATATTTCTAGTTCTTACCCCTTTTGAGATGTCACCTATGATGTTGTCCATTGAGAGTCCTCTAGGTGATTGCCATTCTTTTGCTAATTGAGGAGTTTGAGAAGGCTCATTATTTTCCAAGTATAGTTCATCAAGGGCTTCTCTTATATACTCATCATCACCTGCAAGTTCTTTATTTGACTCAAGAGGATTTCCCCCAAGGTCTACAATCTCATCAAAGGTAACATGTATAGATTCTTCTATATTTAAAGTTCTCCTATTAAACACTCTATATGCCTTGCTATTTAATGAATATCCTAGAAAAATGCCCTCATCGGCTTTTGAATCAAATTTTCTTAGATTGTCCTTTCCATTATTTAGCACAAAACATTTACATCCAAAAATTTTCAAATGGGCAACATTAGGCTTTCTACCATTAAACAATTCATATGGAGTAGATTTAATAATAGACCTAATGAGCATTCTATTCAAAACATAACAAGCAGTACTAACTGCATCAGCCCAAAAATATTTAGGAACATTAGATTCATTTAACATAGTCCTAGCAAGTTCCTCTAATGACCTATTTTTCCTTTCAACTACACCATTTTGTTGGGGAGTCCTAGGAGCAGAAAAGTTATGTAATATTCCATTTTCTTCACAATAATTCTCAAACTTTTCATTTTGAAACTCACCACCATGGTCACTTCTTAAAACTTTAATTCTTAGGTCTTTCTCATTTTGAATTTGTTTAGCAAACTTTCTAAAGACCTTAAAAGCTTCACTTTTCATAGTTAGGAAAAATGTCCAAGTATATCTAGAGTAATCATCAACAATTACAAGTCCATAATAATTTCCACCAAAGCTTTTTATCCTAGAAGGTCCAAATAAGTCTAAATGTAATAATTCTAGGGGTTTTGAAGTGGAAATAACATTCTTTGATTTAAATGATGATTTTACTTGTTTACCCTTTTGGCATGCATCACATAATCTATCTTTTTCAAATTTTAACTTAGGCAATCCAATAACTAATTCTTTTCAGATCAATTTATTCAAATGATGCATATTTATATGAGCCGCTCTCTTATGCCACAACCAAGGGTTCTCTTCCTTAGCAACTAAACATGTTATACTTGACTCATGCAAACAATCCAAATCAATCAAATATACGTTGTTATGCCTAATGCCTTTCAATGCTACATTTTCGGAATCTATCAAGTGAATGGTGCAAAATTTACTTTCAAAAATTACCTTGAAGCCTTTGTCACATAATTGACTTATACTAAGGAGATTATGCTTAAGTCCATCAACAAGTAGCACATCCTTGATCTCCAAAGTGTTTGCACCACCAATGTTTCCAATTCCAAGGATCTTCCCTTTGTTGTTATCCCCATAAGTCACATATCCTTGTTCTTTGGCTTTGAAACTCACAAATTTCGATTTATCTCCAGTCATATGTTTTGAGCATCCACTATCAAGATACCACATAGACTTCTTTGATTTGGAAGTTTCCTACAAAACAAGAACATAGTAAAATTAGGTCCCCATAACTTTTGGGTCCTTGGGGTTAGAGACAAACAAAATTATTTAACAATTGGAACCCAAATGTATTTACCTTTAGGAACACCAAAATGTTTAATTTTACATCTATTTGAGGTATGACCTTGTTTCATGCAATAAAAACATGCTTTTGATGTAGCTATGGAATAAGATGCATTATTTACCAAACATGCTCTAGATCCTTTTTCTACCCATACTCTTTTCTTTTTAGTTTTACCCTTTTTCAAAGGAACTCGTTGATTTACATTATTTTGTGCAAAATTAGTTTTATCCTTCTTAAGATTACTTATTTCCATTTCGGCTTTATCAAGTAGATGATTAAGGATATCTATGTCATATTCATGCTCTTTACAAGTTTCACAAGCTAAATTCTTATCCTCATCTAAACATACAATTTTCGTATTAGCTACCTCCTTTTCTTCTAAACATGCAATTTTCAATTTTAAGGACTCATTTTCCTTTTCCGATCTTCTTAGATTTTTCTTTACAACTTTATATTCATCTTTCAAATTCTTAAAGGCAATAAATAATTCATTGTAAGCATTTTGCAATTCATCATGGTCATTTTCATCACTAGAAGATGAATCGGAATCACTAACCTCAAAATCCGAAGATATGTTGTCATTTTCCATTAAGCAAATGTTTGCTTCTATTTCCGAGTCGCTTGATTCCGAACTTGAATCATTGTCGTCCCAAGCAATATAGGCTTTCTTCTTGAATTGCTTCTTGCCCTTGTTTTCATCGTTTTTCTTGTTTGGGCATTCGGTCTTTACATGCCCTGCTTCACCACAACCATAACATTTTATATTTACGGAAGTATTTTCTTTTACCTTTCCCTTACCTTTGAAAGGATGTCTTCCTTTTGCTTTCATGAACTTGGTGAACTTTCTTATAAAAAGACTCAACTCTTCTTCATCATTTTTCGAGTCTTCTTCTTCTTCCTTTTTATGTTTACCTTTAGAAATCTCAGTTTTGAAGGCTAGGTTCTTCTTTTGGTATTGACCTTCTTCCTCATTTAGCCTTCCAAGATCAAGCTCATGTTCTCTAAGCTTTCCAAATAACGCCGCCATGGACATTGTGGCAAGATTTTGTGACTCCGAGATGGCCGTCACCTTAGGTTGCCATTTCCTATCCAGAGATTTCAAAATTTTAACATTTAATTCATCAACGTCAAAAATTTTACCTAGTCCGGTGAGATGGTTCACGATATGAGTGAAACGTTTTTGTACGTCAAATATCGTTTCGCCTGGTTGCATCCGGAACATCTCGTATTCTTGGATTAAAGAATTTTTACGTGCTCTTTTGACGTCGTCAGTTCCTTCGTGGGTCACCCTTAGCATTTCCCACATTTCCTGTGCACTTTTACAAACTGAAATTCTATAAAACTCGTCAAGGGTTAGAGCAGATGAAATTATATTTCTAGCCCTAACATCAAATTGTGCTTTTCTACTTTCTTCGGCAGTCCATCTAGAAAAAGATTTGGGAACGTCAACACCGTTCTTAGTTACTTTAGGAATATATGGACCGTTTAAAATAGCTTCCCAAATGCCTCTATCAATAGACTCTAAAAATATTTGCATACGTACCTTCCAAAAAGGATAATTTTGACCCGCAAAAAGTGGGGGTCTGTTGATAGACGCACCTTCGGCAAAAGTTTGATTTTGTCCGGCCATTTTCGAAAATTTGAATGACTATCAAAGCAAGCTCTGATACCACTTGTTAGAATCGCACAGCGGAATGTTCGCGTGGTTGGATAAAAACCAAGAGGGGGGTGAATTGGTTTCTTAATAAAAATTAGGTTTTCAAAATTTTCCCCAAATTTTACCGATTAAAAACTGTGTAAATGTAAATAGAGAAGGGATAGAAATCTTACACAGGAGATTTATACTAGTTCAGATCAAAAGACCCTACGTCCAGTTGCTAATCACTCAACAGAGGATTAACGCTGTCACTATAAACAAGTTTGTTACAACAAATTACAATTGAAAAGATAAAGATAAAGATAACACCTCTGTTGAAACCCACAAGAGATGAAGAACAACTTTCCCCAGAGACGGCACAACACACAATCCACTAAGAACTCCACTTAGTGATTCTTATCACTTCTAGCCCACACCAGGTTCCAAAAGCCCCCTTTCCTTGCAACAAATAGTTCTCTGGCACTCACAACACTTAACTTTTGTATGGAAAAGGTTGTTCTTCTTTTCTGAGTGCCAAAGGAGAGTTTAAGTAGGGAAATTAGGGTTTAGAAATTGGGGATTTCGAAGTTAGGGTTCTTGGTAATTGGATTTTCGAAAATAGGGTTGATTTGAAATTTAAAAACAAAAACAGACTGAAATAATCGATTAAATGGAGTTATAATCGATTAAAACAGAGCCAAAAACAACAGAACCCAAAACCTCTCTGTTTTAATCGATTATTAGACGTTTTAATCGATTATCAGACGTAATAATCGATTATTTTGAATTTTAATCGATTAAAGCAGTGAGTTTATACAGAAAATGGTTTTCTCACTGTTTTAATCGATTATTTCCCCATATAATCGATTAAAGCCGAGCTTGGATGATATATTTGGGCTTTTTGAAGCTTCTAAGTTGCAGACTATGTACCGGCTATCTCAAACTCTAAAATTACAGACTCAATCTAATTAAAACAGAGTTATTACACTACAAAACAAGTCTTCAATACTCTAAGTCTTTGAGTTCTTGAATCATCATCAAAATCATCAATCTTCATGTTCATCAAGTGCAACATCAAGTCCTTGAATGTTCAACAATATCGATTAAAATGCTACCAGAACACTTCCCTGAACATTTTAAGTGATTTTAATCGATTATTTCGAAACTATATCAGTTAAAACACTGACAGAAGGTTTTCAAAGCTTCCTTTAATGAAAACAATCGATTATTTCAAAAAACATATCAGTTAAAAACCTGTTACAAAAGTGTTAAGAACATTTTAGTTGATAAAGCTTATATGATATTAGTTAAAATAGCTAATTAAAAAACCTTTTATCAAAATACTTTGTTTTTAACCGTTTAAACATTTTTTAGAGGCATTTTCAAAATCTTTTAAATGAAGAAACCTCATGCAGCAGAAAGATAAAAATGATTATACCTAAGCAAAGATGCAAACTCACTAATCCCACTACCCTTTTATCTAAGTGACCTTTGACTTCACAAAGTAGCTCTTGACTTCATTTTTGACTTCATTAAATCAACAAGATCTTTGCCAAAGTAATTCAATAAGATCTTCATCACTTTAAGTCTCCCCCTATTTGATGAAGACAAACACCTCTTTGAATAATAACTATGCAGAAGAAGTCACTTGAATATAAAGATTAGTGAGTAATAAAAAATTAATCATTTTCCCATTTCTCCCCCTATATTGCTGCTCCCCCTAAATAAGGAAAATCAATTATAAAGCAAGCAATTATTTCTCCCCCTTTTGACTTCATCAAAAATAGGGAACAGAGGAACCTTACTAAGTATGATATGTACCAAATTGTAGATTTTGAAAACAGTAAAAAAAAATTGAATACGATACCTTACTCATGTAAAGACCAATCAAAGTTGATTCAAACTTATCTTCATTAACACATTTGTAATGAATACAATTAACACGTGTAAAGATAAGGGAACCACGCTTTAGAAGCATGTTACAAGAACAACCATTAACTAAAGCCTTTAATTTTTCTTTCCAGAGTAATAATCGATTAAAAACAGGACAAAATCGATTAAAAAGTTCTTATTAATGGTTTTAATCGATTAAAATAATGTTTTAATCGATTAAAACAGTGATGAAATTCGAAAGTTTGAAAATAAGTTGATTTAATCGATTAAATCGACATTTAATCGATTAAAACAGTAAGAGAAATGTTGTATAAGTGCTTTTAATCGATTTAAAGCTTGTTTGTATCGATTAAAACAACCAGTTTTGAAAACTAAGTAATGTTTGATGCATCTAACATGCCTAATTCAGTTTGGATTTTGTAAAAACGATCATTTAGGAAAAATGTTTTAAGATAATATCAACTAGATTGAGTAAGTTTTAACCAATAGATCCATCAAAATCAGAATAGTATCTTATTTAGCTGATTTAACTGATGTAAACTAGTTTTAGTTGATACAAACACATGACATACAGGTTTTAATCGATTAATACGCAAATTAATCGATTATTTTGATGTGAATTTCCTATGTAAGTGTTTCTTTTAATTGATTTAATCGATTGAATCTATTTTTTATCAGCTAAAATTATGAGAGAATTATATTAGATTCTATCTAGGCTCTCTTAATTCAACTTAAACCTACATCATATTTAGCAAAGTTAAAAAGATTATTTTTGGTTTACAATCAGTTAATATTACAGACCAGAATTAGAAATTAGCAGTAAAAGAAATATAAGAAAAAGATAGGAAGGGACCCTTTTTGTCCAAAAACTCAATCATCCCAATTCCCTTGGTTGAGCTGCATATCTTCCAGTTTGGTGTAAATATTTGCAATCTGGTTACCAAGGTTTGTGAACTGATTATTGGTCTGCTGGAAATGTTGATATGTCATTTGCATATGCTTTCTTTGATTTTCCTGCATTGTGCCCATTTGAGAAAGTATGGACCTTTCAAATTGAGACAGAGGAGTCCCACGGTCAGGCTGCTCCATGTAGGGAATGATCTCCATATTCTCATATGAAGCTTGACCACTGGTGGATTCAGGAACCTCTGCAGCAGCTGAAGAGGAAGGAATTTGACCTTGCTCACCTTCTTCTTCATCTTCTTCCTCATCTTCAGACATCCCAGCATCAACTTTAGAGATCCACTCATCATCAATTTTAATAAACCCCATTTTCCGTAAAGTTGAGTCATCAATCTCATTAGATGCTTTCGGAGTTTCCACATACTCCCCTTCTAAATCTACTGCAAAATGTATAAAAATTTTGTTGATTAACAAAGCATAAGGCAGTTTATAATCAGCAAGCCTCTTGGCTTTTACCATGTGATCTTTAATAACATAGACCCAGTTAACACGAATCCTATTTTCAATGCAATACATGAGAGCTAAATCACCCTCATTGAGTATAGCATGATTACTCACCCTTGGAGTAAGCATCCATGCAATAATGAAGGCAAGAATTCTTGATTCAAGCCTCATCTTCCCAGCATTGAAAATTCTTACCGAATCACCTTGATCTTTGAGACAGGTACGAAAAAATTGAATTTTGTTAAACTCTGGCAATTCAACAATATTACCTCTAGAGACTTTTACACCAACATCTTTGAGGCCAGCAACTTCATCCCAAATATCAGGAGTTATGACCATATTAACTCCTTTCACCTGAGATCTTAAAGTGGAACCACTGACAGTGAGATTTGCATAAAACACTCTTACCAAATCTGGTTGAATGTTGCCAGTATATTCTAGAAAATTCTTCAGTTTTTGATTCTTATGTTTTCCTCTCAACGAAGTGAACCCTTCTTCATCTAGCCAAGCAAACCTTATGAATTTGGGAATTACAAGTTGCTTTTGACTGAAATGAGTGATGAAATTATTCATCTTTTCTATATCACCACTGAACCAATTTTCAAGATGACCTCCTTGATTTCCAGCAGAGGAAGACTCTCCCTTTTGTTTCTTCCTTGATTTTGATCTTTTGAACATGTTTGTAGCGAGAGATTCGAGAGGAGATTTTGAACAGTAAGAAAGATGATAAGTTGAGAAATGGTTGGGTAAGTACAGAACCTGGTTTGATGAAGATCGGATTTCAAATTTTTGAAATCCAAAGAGACGAACCGCAACGTTTCAGCTTTAAATGCAATTGTCCCCTTGACCAAAGACAGAGGCACAGTGTTTCGGATGATGGGTACATCAGCCTATTTTGTTCTTTGATAAATTTTTGACTTGGTCAACAGATGCAATAAATGTATTATGCAGATTTTGATTCACACAAAAAACTTGGATTTTTGACTCGATTTGCTCGACCAATTTTCAATTGGATGTTGTAAAAATGATTTTCAAGAACAAATTAATCGATTAATCAACAAATTAGCCTATTAATTTGATCTTTAATACTAGGTTTGAAAATGCAATAGTGAAATAATCGATTAATACATAAAAGAATCGATTGATTTTGTACTGGATGAAATTAATAAAATGATAACAGAATTTTAGTCGATTAAAACGAAGAAGAATCGATTAAATTTGACCTTTAGTGGTTTTAACTCGATATAAATCCCTTTTAATCGATTAAAACAAGCTAAACTAAAATTCTCGAGAGTATTTTAATCGATTAATTCGTATTTTAATCGATTAAAATTGTACGGATAGCTTTTCTGGTTTTCTCTGTAAGTGATTTTAATCGATTAAAACTGTTTTATATAAATTAAAACATTCAGTTTATGAAACCAGAACCGAACTTGCTGTTTTGAACACAAAAGGGACTTCCAGATTTTGTTCCTGCAAAACAAATTTAGCATATTTCTGGTACCCTTATTATAATCACTGGGTCCAATCAGGTTATTTGAAATGAATTTTTAGGAATCCACTTCATTCTACCTCTAGGAATAGCATACTTCTTAATTCTACAATATTTCACACAATGACCTTTTTTCATGCAGTAAAAACATTTAATCATAGATGATGAGTATGATTTCCTGTTTAAATTTTTTTCTGAATTTCATGCTAGATGTAAATCCAATGCCAGATTTGTCAAAAATAAGTTTTTGTGACCCAAGAAGAACATCAAGATTAGCTTGACCTTGTGTAAACTTTGAAACAATTTGTGATAAAAAAATCAATCTTCTTTTGTAATTCTGAACAATTATTACATGGTTTATTACATACACAATCAGAATTATCATGGATTAATTTTAAAAATTCAAGATCAGTTTCATCTTCAAGAATTTTCTTTTCAAGAGAATCTACTTTATTTACTAACCAATTATTCATGCCTTTTAGTCTATTATTTTCTTTTTGCAGTTTCTTAGTTTCTTCATGCATTTCATTAAATGCTTCTTGTAATGAATTATAATTCACTAAATTTGAAGAAGAGTTAGAACTTACACTGCTAGTTTGATGATTTTGATTTGCCATTAGACACAAGTTGGCTTCTTCATTATCAGAATTTTCTGTTGATGAAGTATCATTATCATCCCATGCTACATATGCTCTTCTTTTGCCTTTTTCCTCTTTCTTATCATTGTATTTGTTCTTTTCTGGGCACTCCATTCTTACATGACCCTGCTTACCACAACCATAACATTTATAGTTAAAAGAATAAGATTTTTTCTCATACCTTTTGTGTTTTTCTTTATCTTGAATATTTTTCTTGAGAAATTTGTTGAACTTTCTGACAAGCAGTCCAGGATTTTCACTTTCCTCCTCTGATTCTTGACTTCTTTCTTCATCCTTGAGTTCTATACTTCTACCTTTTTTCTCAGAGACTTCTTTCTCATTGAATCTGTTAATTTCCATTTCATGTTCTCTAAGTTTGCCAAACAAGGAAGCTGTTGTCGTGACAGATAAGTCTTTTGATTCTGAGATTGTTGTGACCTTAGGCTGCCATGACCTGTCAAGACATTTCACAACTTTAATATTTAATTCTTCTTTATCAAAAGTTTTACCTAAGCCCATTAGATGATTGATGATATGAGTGAAGCGCTTCTGCACATCTGCAATATTTTCTCCAGTTTGCATTTTAAACAACTCATATTCTCTTATGAGAGTATGTTTTCTAGCTCTCTTTACATCAGTTGTTCCCTCATGAGTAAACTCAAGAACTTCCCACATTTCCTTGGCAGATTTGCATTGGGAGACCCTGAAAAACTCATCCATATTTAGTGCAAAAGTAATTATGTTTTTAGAAGTACAATCACTTTGAACTTTTTTCTTTTCTTCATCATTTAAACTAGACCATTCTTTTTCTGTAATTAATGGACCATTAGCAATTACATCCCAAACATTTCTATCAATAGATTCAATAAAGATCTTCATCCTAATCTTCCAAAGTGGATAATCTGTTCCACAAAACAGTGGAGGTCTATTAATAGAAGCCCCCTCAGAAAAAGGTAATTTGTTTTCAGCCATAAAAGATTTGGACCGAAAGCCTTGAGTATTTTTCAAGACCCTTGCTCTTGATACCAATTGTTAGAAATGTAGGCTGAGATCAAGAGGGGGAGTGAATTGATCTTTGAAAGATTTTCACAATTTACAGATTATCTATTTCAAAGATTAAGATTTCTGACCAGTTCTTGAATCACATACAACAAGCAATCAAAATAAAAACAGTGACAGAATTAAAAGAGAAAGGTTTAGAAAGATACAACCGAGATTTATATTGGTTCACCCAATCCCAAGGCTACGTCCAGTTTCCAGCCAATTACCGGCTGGGTTCCACTAGATTGAACGTTTTATAGATTACAACTTTAATCTCACACTCAATCTACCACAAGAACCACAATTCCAGTTCCTGCACCTAAACCTTCACCAAGAACCAAATTCCAGTTCTTGACCAACCCTGCAGCCAAATTCCAGCTACAGAAACAAGTGCCCATAATTCCAGGCACCCACAATACAGTAAAAGAAAGTAAAGAAACAAATAGAAGAAACTTAGAACGCTCAAACCAGATTTATGCAGTTCTGCAGTATGTGTTTCTTCTTCAAAAGAATGCAATTTTGCCTCAAGAAAGAACTTTAATGAACTTCACAAAAACTAGCATGATTCTCTCTTGAAAGTAGCACTTATGATTGCTTGATTGATTGCTAAAAGATGATATTTAAAAAGTTCAAGCAACTCTGTTTATATAGAAGATTTTCAAAACTGCTGGTTTATTTAATCTGTTAAAATAATCTTTTAATCTGTTAAAAGTCTTGTTTTAATCTGTTAAAACTTCTTTTAATCTGTTAAAATGTTCTTGATTATTTTCCAGATGTGTTTTAACTGATACGACAACGTTTATATCAATTAAAACTCTTTGTAAAAAATCTTTCAAACTGTTTTAATCGATTGTTTCATCTTTCAATCGATTAAAATACTGCAAACCATTCTTATAAACTTTTCTAAGTGATTTTAACTGATAACAATCTGTTTTAATCAATTAAAACGCTTAGTAGAAATTTTCTTAAGTTGTTTTAATCGATTAAAACGCAGTTTAATCGATTAAAAATATTCTGATCGATCAAAAACTCATTCTGATCGATCATATACTGGTTCTGATCGATCATATGCTAGATTACATCGATTAACAAATACTCCAAGTGGTTTTAATCGATTATTTCGAAGTTATATCTGTAGACCCCTAATTTTTCCCGGTCTCTGAATAAAGGCTAAAGGAGACTTCCTACAACAAGATAAAGCTCGCCTGACATCTCAATAAAGGCCAAGAAGACTTCCTATATGAAGATAAAGCTTCAACGGGCGTTTATAGGCATCAACCGACGTCCGAATAAAGAAAGGAAAGCTTCCTAGGGGTCCCAGAACACAAAAACTGGCCGAAACAGGTCGAGACGGTCGTCCCAAGGTTGAGACGGCCGTCCCAACCTTCCCTGGCCAAGTGGGATGGCTGTCCCAAATGGGACTGCCAGTCCTAGCTTTTCAGGGGGTCCCAGTCTTCATAAAAGTTGCAGTTGGGACGGCCGTCCCAACCCAGACGACCATCCCAAATGTGCAGGCAGCGAAAACTATAAATAGGAGGCTCATTTGCCACTGTTTCACAGACCAGACAACTCCCAGTACTTGTCTATTCTCTTCCCTCTTTGAATGAACTCTCTGATTGCCTTGATAAGGTAACAATTAGTTAAGGAATCATATTCCAGCATTCGATTCTTCTATAAAATTGAGTCGAGTCGATCTTGTATTTGGAGAGGAGAGTCTTTGTAGAGCGAAGGATTGCCAAAACGCATCCTCACGATTAAAGATTCGTAATACAAAGCTTGCTACGGAGGTTCTGTTCAATTCTCTTCTCTTTTACTGCTTTATTTATTGCTTTCTGTATGCAATAAGAAATAAAGTCATGTAGATAGCCATTTTTAACATTATGCAATAAAATAGGGTAATCGCGTAATTTCTCATAATCTTCACTTAAATGAATTAATCCGTCATAGGGAACCCGAAAGGGGCGTTGTGGGGTGCTAACACCTTCCCCACACGTAACTAACTCCCTTACCTAACTCTGGTTATAATGGCCAAGTTTGGTTTTTATTAAAATCAACACCTTTTTATCCTTTTCCAATGTTTATGGTCAAAACATTGGTGGTGACTCCAAAAGAACCCCTTTTCGAAAACCTTGCTTTTATTAGAGGATAGTTCAGTTGTTGAGCACCTCGGAAGCAATGATCATATTTTAAACAAAAAACGCAAGTCTAAACCATCTTTTCGCGACCGCTCGCATAAACGTTCGAGATGTCCCTGGACGTCGGAACGGACGGCGGCGACAGATGGCTACTCCGCTGGGGAAGCTAGAGAGTTGATCCCATTTAGTGACGGATAAACAGATGGCTCTGCTCGTGGATGTATGAATTGTGTGTGCATTCGTTTGCTGCATTTGTATTGATGCATTAGCATAGGGTAATCATACAACAAAAATAGTGAAAAACCCTAAAAATCATAAAAGTGATAAGATAAGCCAACTTTATCTCGGACAGTCTTCAGTTAAGCTAGCCTGGTTTCAGGTTCTTTGTAAGCTAAGTAGCCACGTTGACCGACGTAAGAGATAAAGGGTCATAAAAAATATAAAAACGAATTAAAGCCATAAAAATGCCTTTATAAAATAAAAAAATTCTTGATAAAGGTCTTATAATTCATACAACCTTTATTCATAAAAATAAGAGAAGAAAATAGGACTCTCTTCATCAAAATCCATAAACATCCATATAGATAGCTTTCTTTTTAAGAAAAACCAAGTATTACCATGTATCATATTAGGAATAAAACATGATAATACTTAGAAAAATAAACACTTACATGCATTTACAAGGACTCATCCTCATATCATGCATTTTCATTTCTTTTAGATAATGGAGGGATCCGAGTAATAGACGAGTTAAAGAAAGTGGAAATCCTTCTATGTCGTGTAGAGAAGTTAAGGCGCTTGAGTACGTATATGCCACGGAGGTCGAGTGCCAATTTTGAGAAATCTTATGGAAGAATTCTTGACCTCTTGAAAATCAAGCATCGATCCAATCTTTGTTAGAGCATTGGTCCACTTCGGAATCCCGATCTACACCGCTTTAAGTTTTCGCAGTTTGACTTAGTACCAACCTTAGAAGAATATGAACTCATGCTTAGATGACCTCAATCAGTCGGGGTCTATGTCTGCTCAGGAGTATATGTGGCCGTGAGTAAGGTTGCTACTATCATACAACTGCCTCCTCATCAATCCATCCTAGAAGGAAAAGGGAACATCCGAGGTTGGAAAATGTCCATAATAGAAGACCACTTAATCTCTTTGGCTGAAAACAAAGATTGGTCTACCTTCAACAAAACTCTAGCATTGGCAATGTTCGGAATCATATTATTCCCATTTCATGTGAACGTTGTGGATCATGCTGCAATAGATGCATTCTTTGCCGGGGATGTATACTCTAAGAGTCCTATACCTGCAATTCTCGCTGATACCCTGCTTTCAGTAGATTTTTGCCGACAGAAACAGGGGAAAACACTTAGATGTTGCACTTCATTGCTATATGTAAGGGGCGTCACTCACTTCTACGCTTCAAGCCACATGGGCATATTCCCTGATCCTTTGAGAAGTTTTGTAAAAATTCCTCTTCAGCACCGTCAAGCTTTAGAATGGAAAACCGAGTTAGAAAATTGGAACATAGAGAATGTATCATGGGTTTGCCCTTGGTTCCGACCCGGTTATATTCTTATACAATGCGGAGATTACCTGAGAATACCATTACTAGGCCTCAGGGGTTGTATAGCTTACTCTCCTAAGATAGCTATGAGACAACTCATGAGAACCCAGACTGTGCCAACTCAAGAAGAGCTCAGAGGGCTGAGTCTATGCTATTACTCCCATAGCTTTGAAGAAGTATCCGCTGTCCGGAAAGCATGGGAAAGACCAGTCTATATAGGGGATAAAGAACTTGGAAAGGTTCAGGTGTCTACATCCCATGAATATGAAGAATGGAGAAAAAGTAGAAGGATACCCCAACCATCTGCTACATTCACGACAACATTAGTCAATGAAGAGCTACAATTGCAGGTCAATGCCTTAAATAAAAGGGTAGAAATCATGGAAGCTCAACTGAGGGCCTTCGAAGAAAAAGAGCAAGAAGCAACCCTTACAATAGATGGTCTAAAAAGGCAATGTAAAAAGAAGGACCATGAAATAGAGCGCCTTAAGAATGATTGTGCCGATTATCAAGAAGAGACTAAACAAGCACTGAAAATTCCAAGGCTTGAACAAGATAGTCTATTCCGGGACATGAGTGACGAAATAGCACATCTTGAGAGTGCGCTTGCGAACAGTGCAAAAACGATCAAGTTAATACAGGATGACCTAGCAAAAACTCGGTCAGAAGCACAAAAGTGGTGGGAAACCACTGAAAAATACAGAGAAGACCTAGAGGAGCTACATGACAAAGAAAGAGATGGATTAGCTCAGTATGGTCAACTACTTCGTGAAAGAGACCAAGTAATAGAGAGGTCTGACCAACAACATGCCTTGATCGTTCATCAAGAAGAAAAGATAAAAGAGGCTCGTCGATATAGTGAAGATATGAGCCAGGCGGTACATGAGCAAATCAAGACGCTCAAAAATCATGTGAGAACAGTTGAAGATGAATTACGAAGAAAGCCTAATTTACCCATAGGATTCTTCAAGCTTCTCCGTTTTTGTCAACACTTGCTTCAAAGCATTGTATAGAAGGATAAACACTTTCTATTTGAAATAAAAAGTTTTTTTTCCTTAAACTATCTATTGCATTCATAAGTTGCATACATTCATACATCCCTCCTCATTTTAATAACAAAGATAATAAAAAGGAAGGATTAATTGATGTGCTTTCCACAAATCAGAATAAATGGAAAAGAAGCCTTTCGTCATCAAAATCTCTACAACGGTCGATAGACCAAAAGAGGATAATAAACAAGCATCGTTGGTTATTCCAATCGATAAAAGGGAAGAGGCAATAACGCCTGTACGTTTATTCATGCCTCGTCCTTTCCCTTATTCATCAAATAAAGTTATACCTTGGAGATATTCAGAAGAATCATCACAAGATATCTCCAACATAGTCGGTATTGGGGGCATGACAAGAAGCGGAAGAATATATTCCCCCAAGGAATTACAAGATAACATTCCTAAAGATAAGGCAAAAGATAAGGCCGAAGAGGAAAAAGAATCCAAGGAGGAGACAAATGAGTTACTCCAGTACATAAGGCAAAGCGAGTACTCCATCATCGATCAACTCAAACGCACTCCTGCAAAGATAACCTTGTTATCACTCATAATGAGTTCGGAACCGCATCGAAACGCACTGTTAAAGGTTTTGAATGAATCATTTGTCCCGCATGCAATATCCCAAGAAAAATTTGAAGGAATTATTGGTAACATTACAGCCAATAATCATCTTACCTTCACAAATGAAGAACTCCCTTTAGAAGGGTCAAATCACAACAAGCCCTTGCATATTTCTGTCAAATGCAAGGAATATCTCATTTCCAAAGTTTTGGTGGATAATGGGTCATCCTTAAACGTCATGCCTAAAGGCACACTTGACAAGATAACAGTGCAAGGAACCCACATGCGCCCGAGTAATACAATTGTTCGAGCCTTTGATGGATCAAGACGTGAAGTAGTAGGAGAAATTAGTCTACCAATTCAAATTGGCCCTACTATCTTTAACATAGACTTCCACGTGATGGATATCACGCCAGCATATAGTTGTCTCCTTGGTAGACCTTGGATTCATAGCGCTAAGGCAATACCTTCAACGCTCCACCAGAAAGTCAAGTTTGGGACAAATGATAAACTCGTCACAGTTCAAGCTGAAGAAGACTTTCTAATCAGTAAACCGTCTATCCAACCATATGTGGATGCGGCTAAAGAGGCTCTTGAAACATCTTTTCAAGCACTCGAAATTGCCAACATAGAAAGACTTCCCAATAATACAAAGGTGGCCCATATAATGAAAAGATATGGATATCGCCCAGGACAGGGGCTCGGAAAGAATATTCAAGGAATAAAAGAGCCACTGGAGTTCAAAGATAATCCTTTAAAGTATGGTTTAGGGCATGACCCCACGAAAGATCAAACCATACGGAAAGCAGGGAAGTCTTATCCCTCAAAGACGATATTCCGAAAAGGAGGGATATTAGCGCAAAGGGTAGCGTTAGTCATTAGGTGTCCTTCTTCCAATTCGAAGGGATGTAAACCTAGTGACTATTAGAGATCACTCCTCGAGGTATGCCCGGACCTCGAGTATTTCTAGGGCACACATTTCCCCGAAATTACAAAAGAATGCTATTCTTACTATCTGCTTCTTTTCTTGCTAATTATGTCTATACCCCATTTGTAATAAACAAGGTTTAGATAGACGTTTTGTTCCAAATGCATCAGAACAATCAAAGCGTCATAAAGCAAAGTCAAATATGATTGATTAACTAGAAACACGGATAAAATTTATCTCGATAAAATCAAGTTTCGACAATGTTATGCAAAAAAATAATATGTATATACAAAAAATAGAGCCCGTCAAGGCCAAAGGCCAAGACAAGAAAATAAAAGGGCAAAATACCCGGCAGGAAACCCACAAAAGGGGGCTGCGCAAAAGATAGGGTAAACCCGGCAGGAGACCCGAACAATAATAAAGGGTAGCCTGGGCAAAAGTTAGGGCTATAAAAGTCCGCTAGGTATTCCTAAAAAATAAATAAAAAAGGGGAAACCTAGACAAAAGTTAGGACATAAGCATAACATCCTAGGCTGAAAACCCGAAAGGGCGGACTAGGAAAGATAATCAAATCACAAAAAGGCGCCACAAATCAGTAAAATAAAGACGCCACATCATAAGAATGAAACGTTTACCTAAACTAGCCTAAGCACAAACCAACCCTGGCTAGCCATTCTTACAGAAACCTCTATTACGAAAAATATCCCTCTAAAACACAAGCCCTTGGTGTAAATCCTTTTCTTTCTCTTCTCTTGACCATTTCACTATAAAGCATTCAAGTAATAAGGGGAATGTGGAAATATAGTGATCAATAGGAAGGTCGAAATCCCTAAGGAAAGGAAGGGGGGCATTGACATGGCAAATACCCTATGAACAACAGATTGCTCTTCGGCTATAGCAAGAAAAAGTCTAAGATGGCAAATCAGGTACAACCAAGCTTGTTAATCAAAAGAAACATGATGACAGAAAGGTACAACAC
Organism: Sphenostylis stenocarpa; assembly: GCA_963425845.1. Lineage (NCBI taxonomy): Eukaryota > Viridiplantae > Streptophyta > Magnoliopsida > Fabales > Fabaceae > Sphenostylis > Sphenostylis stenocarpa. The sequence continues at coordinate 74,040,144 of OY731403.1, forward strand.
CAAGAATGCGCCCGAAGTCAAAGCACATATGTTAAAACTTTCGAAATATTAACTGAAATAAATCATAGGACACATATCATGAAACATTACATGCATTAAAGCATCAATGAATGGAGTCCTATCCTTTTTCTGAACAAAAAAAATAAAAAAATCCACTCAGAAAGCTCGAGACGGCCGTCCCAAAGTCGAGACGGCCGTCCCAAGTTCCCAATTTCAGTTGAGACGCGCGTCCCAGGTGGGACGACCGTTCCACTTCTCTGCTGATGGACCATGAAGGGAAATTTCAATTGGGATGGCCGTCCCAACCCAGACGGCCGTCCCAAGTCTCTTGGCGTCCCCTATATGTATTATGCGCGGATTTGGCCTTTGGTACCCCATTCCAAGCATTCCACCTTGCTTCTCTCCCCTTTTAACACACTCCTAGCATTCTTAAGTGAGTACTACATACAATGGAGCATGGAGAAGCCTCATCTAGGAGAAAACGCACTAGAAACCCTGCTAGAGGAACTCCTACTACTAGCACTCTACTAGCGTAATCACATCAACGACGACTAACAAATATCCAAGCAATATTCCCGGTATCCTACACTCGCGGTTGGATTTTGAAATCCTAGCTACATTTGGCCGGGAACAAGACGTCGAAGGTTCATCCACAACATAGGATGGGACTTTCTCGCTCCGAGAGCCACCTACTCGGATCCACCGCACTACTACACCGGAATTTCTTGCCTCGATCAACAAGGTGGAAATGTCGTCCGCAATTCCCGGAGTGCCACCGACTCGGGCCATCTCCTACCGGATGGATGGAGCCTACCGGACCACCGTTCCGGATGACTTTAATGTCATAATGGGATTCACGCCAATGGCGCGATACAAGAACACCGAATATCGGTCCGCATATTTGGAAAAACCTGCTGCTCTCACCACCACTAGCATGTGGAGAGAGATCACTGGAGCACACACTCTGTCGTCGAACCTGAAGGGTGCAGCTTTCTCTCCTCCGCTCCGCATATGCCATAAGTTGCTAGCTGGGACTATACACAGCCGAAAGGAGAGCCAAGGGAGGTAACGCTAGCCGACCTCTTCATTGTTTACTGTATGCATCAAGGGCTGCAATGCAACCCAGGATATGCCTTCCTGAAAGCCGTAAAAGATTACTGAACTCGCGGCTTAGCAGGAGCCATCATAATAGCTCCCTTTCTCACCCCTTTAGCTGAATATTGGGGATGCACTGATGGAGAAGATCTCCCAGCTAGCCTCCGACCAGAGCGGATTAGCGGAGGAATGGTGGTTCATATGAACATCCTCAGTCGACAGGGATCAGGGTTTATCTTAAACCCCATTATCTCGATTTCCCTGGATATGCGCGATTTCGACATGCCTCAGGACATCCCTTCGACTATAGAATCACAGCAGCAGTCATATGATCCAGACTTCGCCGGTTTGTACCGACGGATAGACGACGAGCACGCCTAAATGGAAGGAGAGTTCCAGTTCATACGGCAGTAGTTCAGTCAGCTGACTATGAGGCAAGATAGGACGGACCAACAGATAGAGAATCTGGTCCAGACCCAGGCAAGGTTTCAGCGCCGCTTGCTCCACCGCATCCCTTCGCCAGCACCATCTGCCCATTCCAGTCCAGAGGCAGATGATTAGGAGATAGTTTCCTTTTAAATATTTTCTAGTAATTTGAAAATGTTTTATTTCAAAAAAAAAAAAAAAAAAAGAGAAGTAATGAATAAACATTGTTATTTCTGTTTACATTCCAAAAGCCCACGTGTACAAAAATTATAAAATAAAAGGCACACATGATAAAAGCCAGATTTCAAATAACTCGCGATAAAAATTAAAGTCGCGAAAGAAAAAGGCAAAATCAAAATCATTCCAGCAGAATAAAGAGCTTCAAGAAAACTAGTTCCAACCTTCTACACTAATAAAAGAAGGTACATCGAAGAAAAAAAGCCAACGGAAAGGCTTGATAATCCCCAAGCGGATCCTTGCCTACTCCAAAGGCAACACAAAAATTGTTTCATGACTCAGCATCACCACATGAGTCATCAAACATAAATCATTTGAAGCCTCAATCAACATCCTTCCACTAATAAAAGAAGGAAGCCATCAACATGAAAAAACCAACGGAAAGGTTTGGTCATCCCCAAGAGGATCCTTGCCTACTCCAGAGGCAAAAACAAAAAGATTACCTCACGACTCAACTACGTCGCCATATGAGTCATCAAGCAAACTCATGCAAGAGTCTCCGCTTCATTCCCCAAAGAAAAATAAGGACTACACAAGAGTCCATCAAAGAAAATACGGAGTCAAAACCTCCATATCACCAGGGAGCAACAAAAAGAAAGAAAATAAAAAACTTTCATTCCCCAATAGAGGCCACAACGAAAAAGGCCAAATAAAAAATCTCCAAGAAGAGTATATCAAGAAAAGTCTACAAAAAGACAAAAAGAGGAAAACAAAATTTTTTTCCATCTTCCAGCTCAAATAAGAAGCTTCATAAAGCCAGGAGCCAAGATTCCATCATCAAAATTGGATCCCCAGGAAACCGACAGACTCCTCGGTGAATCCCAAAAAAGAAAAAGAAGAAAAACTCTTCATTCCGCTCAATAAAGAGCCTCACAAAAGTCGGAGCCAAGACTCTATCATAAAAAATCAAATCAAGGATTGGATCCCCAAGAAGTAAAGGAAAAATTCCCCAGGGATCACCAAAAAGAAAAGAGAAAAAAATGTCTTTTCATCCAAAGAAAAAAGCCAATGTGCATAAAAAGGCGCACATATGAAAAAGCCAAATCACGAAAAAGAAATTCAAATCGCAAGGAAAAGATAAAAACCCAATTCTCCAGCAGGAATAAGAGCATAGGCAAGGCCAGCTCAAACAACAACATCCAATAAGGAGTCAAAAACTCCATCACTCCTTAGGGGGCAATTCAAAAAGATCCCCAGAAAACGATCAAATCTCTGGTGGATCACCAAAAAGAGAAAAATCCCCAGCAAGCCTACCAGCAAAAGGCAAAATACAAAATTCATATCCTCAGGGAGTTAATCACCTGGAACACCCAATATGGATATCCCCAGTGAAATGCAAAGTCTTCACTCCCAAGAAAGCCTCTGCTTAAGGTAAGCAAAAAACCGATATCCCCAAGAAATGGGAAATCAACCTATAAGAGGTAATACAAATCCAAGGCATAAAGCTTTCAATAAAGCATCTGCCTACTCAGAGGTATTCTCAAGAGCAAATATCCTCAAAACGAGCATCAGCGTATTCAGAGGCAATAAACATAAAGCCTTCACCACTATTGAAACACCTGCCTAAAAACAAAGAGGCACAACCAACAAAAATCAACAAATCCCCAGTGGATTCCCACCTAAATAAGAGGCAACCAACAAAGGAATCCCCGGCAAAGCGGGATGGCTAAACAAGAAAAGCCAAAAACAAGGAATCCCCGGCAAAGCCGGATGGCTAAACAAGAAAAGCCAAAAAACAAAGAATCCCTGGCCAAGCCGGATGGCTAAACAAGAAAAGCCAAAAACAAAGAATCCCCGGTAAAGTCGGATGACTAAACAAGAAAAGCCAAAAACAAAATTCCATGGTAAAACAGGATGGCTAAAAAGAAAAGCCAAAAACAAAGAAATCCCCGGTAAAACCGGATGACTAAAAAAGAAAAGACAGAAAAGTCAATCATTCCCCATGGAATAGGCGCATGATCAAAGACAATAAGCCGCCAACACATCTCCAAAAAACCGGATGAGGGTTTGTACTCATCAATCAAAAGACTGAATGCAAAAAAGAGCATCCCAAGAGCCTTGTAGAACAGGGTTCGGACCAGGTGGGGGTAGGTACCCATCAGAGCCTTGTAAGACGCAGATTCCTACCGAGTGGGGGTAGGTACCCATCAGAGCCTTGCAAGACGCAGGTTTGTACTAGGTGGGGGTAGGTACCCATCAGAGCCTTGCAAGACGCAGGTTCGTACTGGGTGGGGGTAGGTACCCATTAGAGCCTTGCAAGACGCAGGTTCGTACCGGGTGGGGGTAGGTACCCATCAGAGCCTTGCAAGACGCAGGTTCGTACCAGGTGGGGGTAGGTACCCATCAGAGCCTTATAGAATAAGGCTTGTACCGGATGAGGGTAGGTACTCATCAAAACTTAGCAGAATGTATTAGGTGGAGTAAAATACTCACCTAAACATTACAAAAACGGGTTGCAAAGACCTTACTTTTATTAGAGGATAGTTCAGTATTGAGCACCTCGGAAGTAAGTACCCACAAGAGTTTAGCAAAATGCGAACTCATACCGGGTGAGGGTAGGTACTCACCAAAACCTTGCAAAAACAAGGTTCATACCTAGTGGGGGTAGGTACCCACAAGAGTCTAGAGAAACACAGACTCGTACCGAGTGAGGGTAAGTACTCACTAGAGCCTTATAAAGTAAGGCTCAAACCAGATAGGGGTTGGTACCTATCAAAAATATTTATCATCCGGAGGATCAGCAAAGAAGCATCCGAAGGATAACCGGGCAAAAGGGTTAACTCCTTCCCCTACCAACTAATTTTGTCGGCATGTTAAGCCAACAGATTAGTCAGGCAGGTGAAGGGGGGGCAACTGTAGACCCCTAATTTTGCTCGGTCTCTCAATAAAGGCTAAAGGAGACTTCCTACAACAAGATAAAGCTCGCCTGACATCTCAATAAAGGCCAAGAAGACTTCCTATATGAAGATAAAGCTTCAACGGGCGTTTATAGGCATCAACCGACATTCGAATAAAGAAAGGAAAGCTTCCTAGGGGTCCCAGAACACAAAAATTGGCCGAAACAGGTCGAGACGGCCGTCCCAAGGTTGAGACGGCCGTCCCAACCTTCCCTGGCCAAGTGGGACGGCTGTCCCAAATGGGACTGCCAGTCCCAGCTTTTCAGGGGGTCCCAGTCTTCATAAAAGTTGCAGTTGGGACGGCTGTCCCAACCCAGACGGCCATCCCAAACGTGCAGGCAGCGAAAACTATAAATAGGAGGCTCATTTGCCATTGTTTCACACACCAGACAACTCCCAGTACTTGTGTATTCTCTTCCCTCTTCGAATGAACTCTCTGATTGCCTTGATAAGGTAACAATCAGTTAAGGAATCATATTCCAGCATTCGATTCTTCTGTAAAATTGAGTCGAGTCGATCTTGTATTTGGAGAGGAGAGTCTTTGTAGAGCGAAGGATTGCCAAAACGCATCCTCACGATTAAAGATTCGTAATACAAAGCTTGCTACGGAGGTTCTATTCAATTCTCTTCTCTTTTACTGCTTTATTTATTGCTTTCTGTATGCAATAAGAAATAAAGTCATGTAGATAGCCATTTTTAACATTATGCAATAAAATAGGGTAATCGCGTAATTTCTCATAATCTTCACTTAAATGAATTAATCCGTCATAAGGAACCCGAAAGGGGTTGTCGCCGCCGTCTGAAAAGAGGCAGTCGGAGTGACGCGATGGTTTTTTCGACCCTTTTCATTTTCGCGTTTTTTATGGGTGGTTACAACGCCTTTAGGTTGTCCGATAACCGGGCTAACCTAGGGGCGAGGTTTTCGAAAGGTGTCCTTGGGTTGTCCGATAACCGGGCTAACCCAAGGACTTATTTATTTTGGGTTCTATGGAGTCGCCACCGATGTTTTTACCGGAAACATCGGAAAAGGTTTTTAAAAGGCGTTGGTTTTCAAAAACCAACTTTGGTCATTAGAACCAGAGTTGGGTAAGGGAGTTAGTTACGTGTAAAGGGAGTATTAGTCCCTTTACGACGCCCCTTTCGGGTTCCCTATGATAGGCCAGCTTTTATTGTTAATAAATAAACTGGAAAATACTCTTTTGCCCTTTTTATTGTGCAGAATTTGAAGTTATGACTACATGGCCCTAATCTATTGCATAATTTAAATTAAAGCAATAAAAGTAGAGAGGGAGAAATTAAACCTCGGAAGCAAGCTTTATTTTATATTTCTTTAAAATAAATGGGTGCTTTTTGGCAGCCCTTCCCTCTACAAGACGCCGGAAACTCTTCTGGACGCTGAAAAAATGCTCTCAAAGACACTCAGAAACTCCGGAAATGCGTCGGAGGGATTCTAGAGAGAAGTTTTTAGAGAGAAGGCAGAGCTAATGCTTGAGGTGTGTGGAAATGAAGGGGGGAGGACCCCTATTTATAGGTTTTCGCGCCTGGCAGTGGCGAGACCGCCGTTCTCGTCTGACAGGGACGAGACCGCCGTCTCGCCAAACGAGACCGTCGTCTCGTCCTGCGCAGGTGGCGAGACTGCCGTCTGGGATAGCGAGATCGCCGTCTCGCCATTTGCAGGTAGAGAGATCGCCGTCTCGTCAAACAAGACGGCGGTCTCGCCACTTGCCTGAGGCGAGACGGCGGTCTCAATTTCGAGAAGGCGATCTAGTCCCAAAAACGCGAGAAAACTTATTTTTTGTACAAAAAACCCCTCCTATCCTAGTATGGGGCCTAATAGTCTCTCCTAGTGGCTTGTTAGGCTTCGTCCATCTTCGAGTAAGAGGTCTTCTTCTCTTTATTTGGAGGCCGGGCAAGATTTGGGGTCTACAGCTGCCCCCCCTTTACCCGACCAGTCGACTACTGGCCTTTTGTGCAAAGGTGATCGACTGGAGGGTAAAGGAGTTGACCCTCTTGCCCGGTTGCCCTTCAGATGTTCCGTCTTTGCGGCGGATGATCCTCTGGGGAGATGTTGTGTTGTGCGCTTCTGGGATGCTCCTTTATCGCGGTAGCTGACCCCTTCGGTTGATGAGTACGAACCCCCACCTGGTTTGACGAGTATGAACCCTCGCCCGGTAAGCCCCCTTCTGTAAGGCCTGATGAGTACACACCCCCATCTGGTGTTTGACGAGTATGAACCCCCACCTGGTAAGCCCCCTTTTGTAAGGCCCGATGAGTACACACCCCCATCTGGTGTTTAGCCTCCGGATGCTCCATCTTGTGGTAGCTGATCCATCTTGCGGTAGCTGATCCTTTGGCTGTGGTGGCGGCTTACTGATTCTAATCACGTGCCGACGTGAAACCTTGGGATGCTCCTTTGACGCGGTAGCTGACCCCTTGGTTGACGAGTATGAACCCTCGTCTGGTTAGGTGCCTCTGGATGCCCCTTCTTGCGGTAGCTGATCCTTTGGCTATGGTGGCGACTTACTACTCTAGCTCATGCGCCTACGTGAAACCTTGGGATGCTCCTTTGACGCGGTAGCTGACCCCTTGGCTGACGAGTATGAACCCTCGTCTGGTTATGTGCCTCTGGATGCCCCTTCTTGCGGTGGCTGACCCTTTGGCGATGGTGGCGGCTTACTGATTCTGATCATGCGCCGATCAGACACTCCTTGGGGAGTGATTTCCGTTGGTCGGTAGATTCTCTTGGACCTCTTTGAATGGTCATTCGGGTTGTACCGGGGATTTTGTGTTTCATCCAGCTTTGTTGGTTGCTGGGGATTTTTGTTTTTGACTTTTGGTGGCGACTATTCGACTCTTGCTGGCTGGTCAGATTGAGTCTTGTTTTCTGTTCAACTTTGATTTGGTAGTCGAAATTTTATTGGTTGAGATCCTGCCTTTTTTCTCGCGGTTTTATCTCTTTTTTCTCGCGATTTAGGATTTTGGCTTTTCTTATTGAGCGTATGCCTTTTTCCTTTTTAAGCTTTTTTCTCGTTACGCTAGCTTTTGCAAAGGGCGGCAAAGAGATGCATGAAATAAAATTTTATTTATGGGGAAATTTTATTACAACCACTTTTTGTTCAGGCAAGTATCGTCCCTAAGGGCTATCTTATGGAGATGATCCGCGGGCGAATTGCTGGTAGACGTGATATCGGAAGTCCGCTTGCTCTCGGACTTCATCGCGGTATTCTTGCTGGAATGTCGTCCATTCCTGTCGCATCTCCTGCTGATGCTGGTACATCTCCTCTTGCCGGGTATGGTAGGTCTCTTGCCGCACTGTCATTTGGTCGAGTTGTCGGCGCAAATCGTTCACGTTGCGGTTCATACCGGCGAAATCATCCGTGTACGGTGGTGGTTGTTGTTGTTGTTGCCGCTGCCGTCGCTGGAATTCGGGGGCATGGGGATATCCTCGCATTGCCACCAGCCCCCGGAGATCTAGTGCGAAATCCAGTGTAGGATGGAGGGCCACTGGGTCCCTCTACGGATCAGCATTCCCATGCCGACCAAGATTGACCCACCGATGGATTCGGTCGCAGGTCGTGGGCCGCCTCTTCCCGGCCAGGGCACCCCCATCTTTCTCGCTAGGGGAGTGATGAGGGGAGCCACAAGAACGGCCCCCGCCGATCTGTTCCCGAAGTCTTTGAGGGCTCTCGTGAAGAAGTAGCCGGGCTGCGCCGCCGCTCCGGCTCATGCAATAAAGTACGAAGAGGTTAGGGAGGGAGACCTTGCCCCGACTCTCTTTTCTCCCATGGATGGTTCCCGCGCCAGCCTTGTGGCGGATGCGGAGTGTCGGGGGCAGCGCGGAGCCCCTCATCGCCGTGGGCAGCGTGGTGGCTCCCGTGAGCTCGTTCCACATCTCTGGCAGCAGTGAGCTTGGTGGGCCGGGAGCAGCATGGCCTCCCGTATTCCCGGGTCACCGTGTCCTCGGCCGGACGAACCCGATGGCCATGTTGAACTCGTCGAGGGTGGTGGCCTCGGTAACTTCCACCCATGAAGTAGGTCACCATCTTAGTGGGCGATAGGCTCGGGACCGTGGAGGGGACCTCGGAGTAGGAGACCGAAGCCAAGAATTCTAGTACCGCCTGTGGGAACACATGTGTGGGTGGTGGCCGCAGCAGAAAACCCCACCCGATGCCGTCAATGTGGGCCCGGACGTCATCCTCCCATCCAAATTCTCGCCAGAGGCTGAAGTCCAGCTTCAGCATCGGGTGCCACGCATAGGTCCGGATGTTGTCAAGGCGGGCCTCGGTGCCGCGGTGATAGTTGCGAAGGATCTTGGGGTGGCGGTGCTGCAGAACTGCTGGCACCAGCGGTGCTCCTTCTCTTTCTAGAAGCGCTTCTGCCAAACATTTTGACTATGGGGTGCTTGGGAGAGCAAAAGTTGAGAAAGGGAGGTTCTGGAGGCAAGGAGAGTTGTGAGAAACCCCCCAAGCGCGCCCCCTATTTATAGGATTTTTTTCCAATTCGAGACCGGCGTCTGGGAAGGCGAGACGGCGGTCTCGTGTCTCCTCCAAATCGAGACGGCGGTCCGGTCCATCGAGATGGCAGTCTCGACGTTGGGCTTAACGAGACGGCGGTCTCGTCGAGCGAGACGGCGGTCTCGTTTTCGCCTGAGTCGAGATGGCGGTCTGGTGGGTCGAGACGGCGTTCTCATCTTGAAGGGTAACCGTGACGGCGGTCTGGGATAACCAGACGGCGGTCTCGATTTACGGAAGGGTTTTTTTTTTTTTTTGAAAAGAAAATAGGACCTGGTTCAAAAACATTTTATGCATGCAATGTTTTTATGTTTTGATGTCCTATAATGCCTATTTTGATTAAGCTTTCAGAAGGATTTAACCAACGTGACTCGTCGCGCTAAGTGCCTCCTGACTTGTTGCGTTTACTTTTGGCTATACCATATCGGACTTCTTGTGACTGAAGGGTAATTTCTTTCTTTCTCTATTTTCTCTTTTTCTTCTTTTTCTTTTGTAGAGCACCTTTTGTCACATAGTGTCCCTCTTTCTTTGCTTTAGGGATTTCAATCCTCTTGTTGACTATACGCCTCCATATTCCCAAATTAATTATTAGAATATTGTCGTGAGGGTCAAGAGAAAAGAAGTAAAAGGGTTAAAATCAATGGTTTGTGTTTTAGAGGGTTGATTTTTATTGATAAAAGGGTTCTGTAAGAATGGCTGGTTGAGGTTAAGCTTGGGTGTTTAGGCTTTTTCTAAGCAAACATTCTTCCTTTCTTTTTGTATTTGCGCTCTTTGGTTTTATTTCCATTGCTTTTTAAATGGCTAGCTGATTTCCCTAGATCGCCCTTTGGGTTTCCGAACTAGGATACTGTGTGTTGGCCCTAACTTTTGTCTAGGTTCCTTCTTTTGTAAAATTTTTGGAGAAATCCTAGCGGACCTTATTTGTAACCCTAACTTTTGCCTAGGCTACCCTTTATTGTTTTTTGGGTATCCTACCGGGTCGACCCTATCTTTTGTGTAGCCCCCTTAGTGGGTTTCCTACCGGGTAATTTGCCCTTTTCTTTGGCCTTTGGCTTCTCTGGGCTTTTTCTTTTGTGGATTTATTTTTTGTTAACAGTATTGGCAAAGCATGACTTTCTTTATGGGTGAGGTGAAGCCTTATTCTTATGTGCTTCTAATCAACTAGCTTGATGACAATAGCAATGGTAAATGTTGATTATTTGGAAGCGCTTTTTATTCTTCTTCTTTTTTATGTTTACTTAGACAGGGTTATTCACGTGGTCTAGTCAGAAGTAGAAAGAAGAGAAGCAGATAGAAAGAATCATTCTTTATTAATTAATAAGGGAATATGTGCCCTAAAATGCCCGGGGGTCGGGCTCGCCCCGGGGGATAGTCTCTAACAATCATGGGGTTTACACCCCTTAAACAAAGAAAAAGATTTCCTAATGACTAGAGTGGCTCTTGACGCTTGCACCCCTCCACTTCGGAAAATTTGCTTGAGTGTGCGGAGGGGAGACTTCCCTTTTCTCCTTTCTGCTCGGCCCTTAGTACGGTTATATCCTAGGCCATACTTGCAAGGATTGTCTTTGAATTCCGGGGTTCCCTCATGCCTTGGGAATCTGCCCCGGCCCTTGGCCGGGATGGTAACCGTGCTTCAACATCATGCGGCTACCTTTGTGTTTCCGGGAAGTCGCTCTATGCCGGCAATTTCGAGCGCTTGAAAAGATGTTTCAAGGGCCTCTTCGGCCGCATCCACATAAGGTTGGGCGGACGGTCCACTGATCAGGATATCGTCTTCTGCTTGGACTGTGACAAGTTTGTCGTCCACTATGAACTTGACTTTCTGGTGGAGCGTCGAAGGTACTGCCTTAGCGTCATGAATCCAAGGCCTGCCGAGGAGACAGCTGTATGCTGGAGTAATGTCCATTACATGGAAATCGACGTTAAAAGTAGTGGGTCCAACTTGGATTGGCAAATTGACCTCTCCCACTACTTCTCGTTTTGATCCGTCGAAGGCTCGAACGATGGTGCTGCTTGGGCGCAGACGAGTTCCTTGGATAGTCAACTTGTTCAGTGTGCACTTGGGCATCACGTTCAAGGATGACCCGTTATCCACAAGAACTTTGGCGATGAGGTACTCCTTGCATTTAACCGAGATATGCAAGGGCTTGTTGTGGTTTGACCCCTCCAGGGGGAGTTCTTCCTCTGTGAAGGTGAGGTGATCGCTTGTCGTGATGTGACCAACGATTCTCTCAACCTTTTCTTGGGATATTGTGTGAGGTACATGTGCCTCGCTCAAGATCTTCAGCAGGGCGTTTCTATGCGGTTCCGAGCTCATTATCAAAGATAGCAACGTGATCTTTGCAGGTGTGCGATTGAGCTGGTCTATAATGGAATACTCACTTTGCCTTATAAACTGGAGTAATTCCTCTGCCTCCTCCTTGGATTCTTTATTTTCTTTTTCTTCTTCGGTCTTTTTATTTTTTTCATTATTTTTGAGGACCTCTTCTTGTGTGTCCTTGGGGGAGTAGATTCTTCCACTTCTAGTTGTGGCCCCAATGCCGGCTATGTTCGTTATTTCTTCTTTTATTGGTGAAGATTCCCCATATCTCCATGGTACAACTTTATTTGACTCGTAGGGGAAAGGACGTGGCATAAATAGTCGCACCGGCGTCCTTGCCCCCTCTTCTTTACTCTTGAGGACCAACGGTCGAGGCTTATTTTCCTCTTGCGATGAGTCGACCGTTGGGGTGAGCTTTATTAGGAGTGGCTTTTTCTCCATTCTTCTGAGTTGGAAGACGTGTTAGTTAATCCTTCCTTTTTATTATCTTTATTTATTAGGCGTGAAGGAGGGGAAATTTAAATATGCAAATGAATGCTCATGCATGCAAGTAGACAGTTATTGAACAAAAGGAATTTTATTTATTCAAAAAAGGTGTACATTCCCCTATTCTATACTGCGAAGCATCTTTTGGCAAAAGCGGAAAACTTTAAAGAAACCCACAGGAGGGTCTTGATTCCTCTGTAGTTCCCTTTCGCCTTCCCGACATGACGAGCAAGTGCTTCGCTTTGCTTGCGGACCGCCCGGCTCATATCTTCACCGTATTGTTGAGCCTCTTTGATCTTCGCCTCTCGATGAACGACCAAGGCTTGTAGTTCATCGAGCTTTTCAACGGCTTCGGTCTTTCTCTTGAAGTACTTGGCTATATTGAGCTAGCCCTTCTTTTTCTTTGTGGCGTAGCTCAGAGAGACTTTTGGTGAGTCTCCTGTTGGCCTCTCGCTCTTGGCGGATGTCTAACCGAGCCTTGAGGAGCCCTTCCGACAACTCCTTGATCGTTTGAGCCCGCTTAGCCGATTCGGCCTCAAGGTGTGCCATTTTGGCGGTTATCTCTTGCAGCTTGGCTATCCGAACCGGTTCTCGCGCTTTGGATGTTCGGATAGCTTGTTCGTTAACGTCGACACATTGGTCCTTGAGGCGCTCTATTTCATGATCCTTTTTCTTGCCTTGCCTTCGCAGACCATCAATCGTGAGGATAGATTCTTGCTCTTTTTCCTCAAGGGCCCTCATCTGGGCTCCCATGATCTCTATCCTCTGGGTCAAGGCGTCAATTTGAGTCTGCAGCCCTTCATTTTTGGCGCTCGTGGTAGGTGCGGTGGATGATTGAGCCACCCCTCTTCTATTTCTCCATGCCTCATAGTCACTGGTGACAGCCACCCGAGCTTTTCCTAACTCTCTGTCTCCCATGTAGACCGGCCTCTCCCATGCTTTTCTCACAGCCTAGTGAGTTGGCGATGGTGCATGGGTCTCCAAAGAAGCACGCTCCTCCGAGCTCCCCTCGGAAATGGTAGTTTGGGTCCTCATGAGCCGCCTCATAGCTACTTTAGGTGAGTAAGCTATGCAGCCCCCGAGTCCTATCAAGGGTACACTTGGATAGTCCCCACATCCGATGAGAACCGGTCGGGCCTGAACCAAGGACAGACCCAGGATATACCGTTGGCGTCCTTGCGTTCCCACTCATCCCTCCATTCTCGAGGTCGACGACGCTGGAGGGGGATCTTGGAGAAACTTCTCAAAGGGTCTGGGAATATCCCCATGTGACTCGGAGGCATACAGGTGAGTGGCGCTCCACACAAATAGCAATGAAGGGCAAAGAACGGAGTATTTTGCCCCGCTTCGGTGACAAAATTCCACCGAGAGCGAGGTGTCAGCAAGAATAGCAGTGCAGGGACTTTTCAAATTCACATCCCGAGCGAAGAAGGCGTCCATGACGGCCCGATCTATTGTGTCGAAATGGAAGGGGAACAAGACTGCTCCAAAAATTATGAGTGTCGTGGTTTTGTTAAAGGCAACCCACTCGTCCGTTCAGCCTGGTAGGACAGGTGGTCTTCCAACATCGTTACTCTCCAACCGTGGGTGTTCCTCTTCTTTATCGTGGTACTCGGCGGAATGGCAACCGAATAAGGGCAGCGACCGGTGTCGCGGGAGTATATGCTTCGTGGCGGACGTGGACCCCTACCGATTTGGGCCACCTCAACATGGTATCATACTCCTCTAGGGTGGGCACCAAGTCGAACCGCGAAACTCGAAACATCGTAGATTTGGATTCCAAGTAGTGGATTAGTGCCCTTAGGAACACCTCGATCGACACATATCTTTAGGAGGTCTAAAATCCGTCCGTAGGATTTTTCGAAGCTCGACGCGACCTCGGATGGCATTATCTGTGCTTAGCCGTTCCAACCTCTCGCATGGAAACTGGGAATGTCCACCTTCTTTGTCTCGCCTACTTGTCCCCTCCATTTCTAAAATCAAAATGCATTTTTGATGAAATGGATGCTTATTTGAATGTATGTGAGTGTTTATTTCCTATTTATCATGTTTTTCTACATGATGTTTGCGTATTTTGATTTTGAAAGAATAAACTATCTATATGAATGTTTTATGAGTATAATATTTTTGGACCAGGTCTTATTTACAGACTTTGGAAAAATGGATTTTATTTATTTTTGTTTGTTTATTTTATATCCTTTTATCTCTTCTGTCGGAACTACGTGGCTACTTAGCTTACAAAGAACCTGAAACCAGGCTAGCTAAAAGGTAGACTGTCCGAGATAAAATGTGGCTTTATGCGAAAGAATATTTAACGTCCCTTATCTCTTCTGTCGGAACTGCGTGGCTACTTAGCTTACAAAGAACCTGAAACCAGGCTAGCTAAAAGGCAGACTGTCCGAGATAAGGGTGTTTATTTGTGAAAAATATATTTTGGTTTTTGTTGTTTTGTTGTTTGTTTATGCTATGCAACAAACAAATGCAACAAACAAATGCAACAAACATATGCACACACAATTCGATCATCCCCGAACAGGCGAGATTTCGTTTTTATCTCGAGGTAGGGTTTTCCTGTAGAAAAGTGCAGTGGCAAGGGTTGGTTCTAACTGTTCTCACCAGGCTAAGGCCCCCAAGGTGCCCCCATTATAGGGTCCCCACTCTCCAGTTGTCCGACCATGCTTAGCACTAAGGCCATAGTCAGTCTTGTTGCCAAAAGAGGAAGGTTATCACCTTGAGTGGTGGTTTCCGATCACACTGGTGGGCTCAAGGCCCTCACTACAGCGAACCGTACCTGCCACCCACTCCCTATGGTTATCTCACTTGCCCCCGGGTATAGGGGGAACTGTTGTGTGCAAGGGATTGTGTGCAGTTTATATTTCAAGCAATTGCGTAAGTATAAACAAACAACAATTTATTAAAGCCAAACAGTAAAACATGTTATAATACAAGTTAAGGGCAAAAGTGTTATTTTCTTGGTTTATTTATTATTTAAGCCGACCCATCACTAAATGGGATCAACTCTCGAGGCTTCCCCAGTGAAGTCGCCATCTGTCGCCACCGTCTGAAAAGAGGCGGTCGGAGCGACGCGATGGTTTTTTCGACCCTTTTGATTTTCGCGTTTTTTATGGGTGGTTACAACGCCTTTAGGTTTTCCGATAACCGGGCTAACCTAGGGGCGAGGTTTTCGAAAGGTGTCCTTGGGTTGTCCGATAACCGGGCTAACCCAAGGACTTATTTATTTTGGGTTCTATGGAGTCGCCACCGATGTTTTTACCGGAAACATCGGAAAAGGTTTTTAAAAGGCGTTGGTTTTCAAAAACCAACTTTGGTCATTAGAACCAGAGTTGGGTAAGGGAGTTAGTTACGTGTAAAGGGAGTATTAGTCCCTTTACGACGCCCCTTTCGGGTTGCCTATGATAGGCCAACTTTTATTGTTAATAAATAAACTGGAAAATACTCTTTTGCCCTTTTTATTGTGCGGAATTTGAAGTTACGACTACATGGCCCTAATCTATTGCATAATTTAAATTAAAGCAATAAAATTAGAGAGGGAGAAATTAAACCTTCGAAGCAAGCTTTGTTTTATATTTCTTTAAAATAAATGGGTGCTTTTTGGCAGCCCTTCCCTCTACAAGACGCCGGAAACTCTTCTGGACGCCGAAAAAATGCTCTCAAAGACACTCAGAAACTCCGGAAATGCGTCGGAGGGATTTTAGAGAGAAGTTTTTAGAGAGAAGGCAGAACTAATGCTTGAGGTGTGTGGAAATGAGGGGGGGAGGACCCCTATTTATAGGTTTTCGCGTCTGGCAGTGGCGAGACCGCCGTTCTCGTCTGACAGGGTCGAGACCGCCGTCTCGCCAAACGAGACCGCCGTCTCATCCTGCGCAGGTGGCGAGACCGCCGTCTTGCCATTTGCACGTAGAGAGACCGCCGTCTCGTCAAACGAGACGGTGGTCTCGCCACTTGCCTGAGGCGAGACGGCGGTCTTGATTTCGAGACGGCGGTCTCGTCCCAAAAAGGCGAGAAAACTTATTTTTTGTACAAAAAACCCCTCCTATCCTAGTATGGGGCCTAATAGTCTCTCCTAGTGGCTTGTTAGGCTTCCTCCATCTTCGAATAGGAGGTCTTCTTCTCTTTAGTTGGAGGCGGGGCAAGATTTGGGGTCTACAGGGGCGTTGTGGGGTGCTAACACCTTCCCCACACGTAACTAACTCCCTTACCTAACTTTGGTTATAATGGCCAAGTTTGGTTTTTATTAAAATCAACGCCTTTTTATCCTTTTCCAATGTTTATGGTCAAAACATTGGTGGCGACTCCAAAAGAACCCCTTTTCGAAAACCTTGCTTTTATTAGAGGATAGTTCAGTTGTTGAGCACCTCGGAAGCAATGATCATATTTTAAACAAAAAACGCGAGTCTAAACCATCTTTTCGCGACCGCTTGCATAAACGTTCGAGATGTCCCTGGACGTTGGAACGGACGGCGGCGACAATATCGATTAAAATACTACCATAACACTTTCCTGAACATTTTAAGTGATTTTAATCGATTATTTCGAAACTATATCAGTTAAAACACTGACAGAAGGTTTTCAAAACTTCCTTTAATGAAAACAATCGATTATTTCGAAAAACATATCAGTTAAAAACCTGTTACAAAAGTGTTAATAACATTTTAGTTGATAAAGCTTATATGCTATTAGTTAAAATAGCTAATTAAAAAACCTTTATTAAAATACTTTGTTTTTAACCGTTTATCTAAGTGATGCAGAGATGCAGACTCACTAATCCCACTACCCTTTTATCTAAGTGACCTTTGACTTCACAAAGTAGCCCTTGACTTCATTTTTGACATCATCAAATCAACAAGATCTTTGCCAAAGTAATTCAATAAGATCTTCATCACTTTCTGTACTCGCCAAACCAGATGAGGGTGCGTACTCATCCAGTCCTACGAAGTGGGCTGAAAGTTTTACAACAACCAAACAGGGGTTCATACTCATCAAAACTAGATGGGGTGCGAACTCATCAAGCCTTACAAAAGGGGTCTTAAACCAGACTTTACAATCAAAGGGGTTAGCTACCGCATCAAAGGAGCATCTCGGAGGATCACACTTAGGGTCTAGAAAGTCGGCTACCACAACAAGGGAAGCAACCGAAGGACAACCAGGCTAGAGGGTCAACTCCTTCACCCTCTAGCCAATCTTTTTGGTATGTTGAGCCAACAGTTGGCTAGTCAAGTGAAGGAGGGCAGCTGTAGACCCCAAATCTTGATTGGCCTCAAAATAAAGAGCAGAAGACTTTCGTTCGAAGATGGGCAAGGCCTTAAAGGTCCCTAGGATTGATCAATAGGCCCCATATTAGAATAGGAAGACTTTTTATACACAAAAAATAAGAAATTTCACCCAAAGGGTCGAGACCGCCGTCTCGCCACTTGCCAAAGGCGAGACCACCGTTTCACTATTTACCAAGGCGAGACGACGGTCCCGAAAGTCAAGACAGTGGTCTTGACCTTGTCAGGCGAGACGGCGGTCCCAACCTGACAGGTGCGAATTTCTATAAAAAGGGGGGCCTTCTCCTTGTTTTCAACAACTTCTACAACTTTTCCAACTACATACTCTTCAAAATAATCTTCTAGAATCCCTCTGAAGCATTTCCAGAGTCTTAGAGTTCTTAGAAAGCATTCTAAAGTGCTTCAAGAGAAGAGTGAGCTGCATTGTAGAGTGTGGGGTTTGCCAAAAAGCGCCCTTTTCAAGATCATTTTATAAAAAAGTTTGCTCCGAAGGTTCTTTCATATCCCTTACTCTATTTTATCGCTTTTATTAGTTACTATCTCTGTGCATTAGTTATTAAGGGTCATGTAGTCAATAATTTAAATTTTGCAATGAATAAATAAGGGTAAAAGCGTAGTTTTAATGTTCTTATTTCTTTAAAAAAATAGTCCATCATAGGCAACCCGAAAGGGGCGTCGTGGGGAAGCTAATACCTTTCGTACACGTAACTAACTCCCTTACCTAACTCTGGTTGTAATGATCAAAGTTGGTTTTTCTTAAAAACCATCGCCTTCTTTTCCTTTTCCAATGTTTTTGGTAAAAATACTGGTGGCGACTCCAGAACCCATTTATGAAAACCTCGCCTTTAGGTCTTGCCTGGTTATCGGACAACCTAAAGGCGTTGAACCACTTTTTTCAAAAAACGCGAGCCATCAAAACCATCGCGTCGCTCCGATCGCCTCTTTTGACGTCGGCGACAGGGCCTTATAATCTTTTTATGTTGCCTTTAGTAAAAACCAAAAAATATTTATAATAATATGTGAATAATAAAAAGGCATACGCATCATCCCAAAAAATCCAATTTTCAAATCGCAAGAGAAAAGAATAAACCGCGGAAAAAGGCGAAATTAACCAAAAAACTTATGGAATCAAAGAATCTCTGACTATCATCCTTCCGCCAAAATAGAGG
The DNA here is from genome assembly GCA_963425845.1 of Sphenostylis stenocarpa. Taxonomy (NCBI): domain Eukaryota; kingdom Viridiplantae; phylum Streptophyta; class Magnoliopsida; order Fabales; family Fabaceae; genus Sphenostylis; species Sphenostylis stenocarpa. The sequence continues at coordinate 74,058,576 of OY731403.1, forward strand.
GCAACTTCCAAACAAAGCCGACGGAAAGGCTCAAATCCTCAAGCGGATCATTGCCTACTCCAGAGGGAAGCAAAAACATCTTTGCACGACTTAGCATCATCGCCATAATGAGTCATCAAGCATAATTCATTCTCCATCGCACCCGCCATGGGAGAATAAGGGCTTCGTAAAAGCCCATCATCAACACAATCATGGAGACAAGGCTCCATTTCCTCCTCAGAGGACTATTAAAATTAGATCCCCAGGGAAGCATAAATTTCCTAAGGGATCGCCAAAAAGAGGAATTCATCCCCAGTGAGCCTACCACAAAGGCGATCTCCAAAGACTTATCCTCAGTAAGTCATTTGCCTACGCATAGGCAAAACTTGGCAAGCAGAGAGCCAACATCCCCAAAGGGAATATCAGCCTACTCAGAGGCAAAACAATACAAGACAAAAAGCCTTAACTTCCGATGGAGCATCCGCCTACTCAGAGGCATCACTCAAAATTAGACATACCCTCAGTGGATTCCTGCCTACTTAAGAGGCATTCGCCAAGAATCCCTGACAAATAAAGTCGGATGGCTACGTAAAAAGCCAAGATTACTCCTCATGGAGCTGGCACATGAGCTGGAGTAGTAAGCTGCCACCACCCTCTCTATCAAAAGGATCAGTCACACAGTAAAGGGACATCTAGAAGATAAAGAACCACACATCGTTCGAAGGATCAGCTCCGCTGCAAAGGAGTATCTGGAAGACATAATCCGTCGTCATCGCCTAAAGGATCAGCTCCATTGCAAAGGAGTATCTCGAAGGAAGGATTTACATCGTCCAAAGGATCAGCCCTGTTGAAAAGGGGTATCCGGAAGACATAACCCACCATTTACAGCCAAAGGGTCAACTACCACGTCAAAGGAGCATCATGAGGCATCACAACCATCCAAGGGGTCAGCTACCGCATCAAAGGAGCATCCCAAGGGAAAAACTTCAGCTAAAGGGTCAACTACCGTAGCAAAGGAGCATCTGAAGCCTCACAACCTATCGTCTAAAGGATCGGCCTTCGCAACAAGGAAGTCTAACCCCCCTTATAGATTACATTTATTAATCCTAATATATTATCTAAGTTAGTAATATTTTCAATATTCATAGAAGGTTAATAGAAAATATACCAAGTGAAACAATTAATTTAGGTAAAGTTTTATATTAAATCAAGCAACAAGTTCTAGTACAATGCTTTCAAAATATTACAAGTCATAAAGTTATACTTATATGTTATACAATTCCCAACCTAAGCTCTGGATTTTTGCATCTGACATCTATCTCTTGAAATATTACAAGTCATAAAGTTATACTTATATGTTATACAATTCCCAACCTAAGCTCCGGATTTTTGCATCCGACATCTATCTCTTGAACTATATATTCCTTCATCACACGTCACCAACATCTAGGATTGAAATATTTATGGGGTTAGACATTTAATTTTATTCACAGCAAATAAAGCAAACATTCATACGATAAAATCAACCAATGAAACATTCCTTCTAATAAGTTCATAACTACATATAAATATACAACCATATATAATTTAATTTGAAAAGTAATTATGAGAAACAAATAAATCAATCATGGAATCATAATAGAAAATATCATACAAATCATGAATAATCTACAATTTCATCATGCAATATGTTTATGATATGCACATGTGACTCAAAACGAAAAACTTAAAAATCATGCTTTTGACTCAAAATCTAAAAATTATCTTTGACTCAGTGCTCCATGGAGACTCATTTGAGAGTCTAGTGGAACCAGAGCTTAACATCACTCTGTCCGATGATTCGGCAATGCCCCACTAAACGCGAACAAGTAGACAATAGTCGGAGTGTCAGTGTACCCGGCAGGCTACCACGACACAGAATCAAATAAAGACTGACCACTTATAGAATTGCCCATGCCCAAACAATCCCTAGACCAGAGGTCCATCCCCATAGACCAGAGGTCCTGTCTTACCTATTCTACTCCCCCCATTTACTATCAGAGATTCTGGTAGCTCGATTCTCAATAATTCATTCTCATACATTCTCTGTCTCATTTGGTCGGCCATTTTCATAGTCATATTCCACTACCAGATGCTCTTAATATTAAATTGACTCACAGAAATATTTTCAAAATTCTGTTTTGCACATCATTATTACTACCAACCGTCCTTGGTAGCAACTTAAGAGAAATTTCCAAAAAATTTTCTGTAAATACTTTTCTGTGAGTTCCAGAAAACATTTCATGCACTATGTTTATGCCTTGTATGAAATGAAATAATCTATCATCAATTAAGTACTTAGAAACATCTCATTCATATATTAAAAATTTCAATTGAAATTCATAATTGTTTCAAACAAAAGTTTCTATTAATACTCTATTTCGTAGGGTTCAGTGTTTTGTCCATATCTCAAGTTCTAGACCTCCTTTTAAGATGATTCTAATTGTGTTGGAAATTCAAGACAATAAGCTATAACTTTGATGAAGGCACTATCCTTAAATTCAAATGTTTACTAAGTCATTATCATAGTAAACAAAAAGGGGATAATATACTATTTGACTCTATCTCGATTATACCCTTAACCTTTTTCAAAATTCCATTTATTTCCCTAGGTTGTAAAATGACCATTTTACCCTTGAACATTTCCTATTGTAGACCCCAAATCTTTCCCGACCTCAATATAAGAGCAGAAGACCTCCTATTCGAAGATGGATAAAGCCTAAAAAGCCACTAGGAGAGACTATTAGGCCCCATATTAGAGTAGGAAGGATTTTTGGTATAAAAATAAGGATTTTCGCCTTTAGGAGTCGAGACCGCCGTCTTGCTTTTCGGGACCGCCGTGTCGCTTATGGGAAGTCGAGACCGCCGTCCTGAATGGCGAGACCGCCATCTCGACCTTTCCAGTCGAGACCGCCATCTCCACCTGACAGGCGTGAATCCCTATAAATAGTGAGCGCTCCCCCCTTCATTTCACGTAGTTCTTCCACTTTTCCTTCTACACTTTCTTCAAATTCTCCTCCTAGAGTCCCTCCGAAGCATTTTCGGAGTTTCTGAGTGTCTTAGAGAGCTTTTTATAGCGTTTCGAGAGCGATTTTCGGCGTTGTAAGAGCGAAGGGCTGCCAAAAAGCACCCTATTTTCAAGAGAATTAATCAAAAATTTTGCTTCGGAGGTTTCTTCACTATCTCCCTCTCTTTTACTGTGTTTTTATTCATAATTAAATTGCGTAATAGATATTAGGGCCATGTAGTCATCATTCTAATTCCGCGAATAAAAGGGTAAAAGCGTCTTTTCAAAAGTTTATTTATAAAATAACTGGCCTGTCATAGGGAATCCAAAAGGGGCGTCGTAAGAGAACTAATACTTCCCTTACACGTAACTAACTCCCTTACCCTACTCTGGTTTTAATGACCAAAGTTGGTTTTCGAAAAACCAACGCCTTTTCTCTCCTTTTTCGATGTTTCCGGTAAAAACATCGATGGAGAATCCATAAGAACCCTTTCAAATTAGTTCTTAGGTCAGCCCGGTTATCAGACGATCTAAGAACACCCTTTCGAAAACCTCACCCTTAGGTTCAGCCCGGTTATCGGACAACCTAAAAGCGTTGTAACACCACCAATAAAAACGTGAAAAATGGAAAGTTGGAACCATCGCGTCACTCCGACCGCGTCTATTTGACGGCGGCGACAGATGGTGACTCCACTGGGGAAGCCTAGAGAGTTGATCCCATTTAGTGATGGGCCAGTTTAATAAATAAACTAAGAAATTTTGCTTTTACCCTACCTTGTATTATAACATGCTTTAATTGCTTGGCTTTAATATTTGTTGTTTGTTTATTTTATGCAATTGGTTGAAATACAAACTGTACACAAACCTTTGCACACAACAGTTTCCTCTATACCCGGGGGCAAGTGAGAAATACATAGGGAGTGGGTGGCAATACAGTTCGCCGTAGTGATGGCCCTAAGCCCACCGGTGTGATCGGAAACCACCACTCAAGGTGATAACCTTCCTCTTTTGGCACGAAGACTGACTATGGCCTTAGTGCTAAGCATGGTCGGAAGGTTGGAGAGTGGGGACCCTATAATGGGGGCACGTTGGGGGCCTAACCCTTGGTGAGAACAGTTAGAACCTACCCTTTCCAATGCACTTTTCTACAGGAAAACCCTACCTCGTGATTAAAATGACTTCTCACATGTTTGCGGATGATTGAATTGTATGTGCATTTGTTTGTTGCATTTGATTGCATAACATAACCAAACAACAGATAAAAACAAAATTTTACAATAAACACCCTTATTTTGGACAGTCTACCTTTTAGCTAGCCTGGTTTCAGGTTCTTTGCAAGCTAAGTAGCCACGCAGTCTGACAGAAGAGATAAGGGACGCTAATATTATTCTTTCGCAAATAAAACCATTTTATCTCGGACAGTCTGCCTTTTAGCTAGCCTGGTTTCAGGTTCTTTGTAAGCTAAGTAGCCACGCAGCCCAACAGAAGAGATAAAAGGCTCTAAAACCAAAATAAAATCAAATAAAGACCTAAATCAAAAATAAATAAGATGATTTTTGACAAAGTCAAAATATTCATGTCACATCATACCATGAGTGGAGAAAACCAAGAGATAAAATAAAAGGAAAGATCACATTAGCATCATATAAACGAAATCTCTCATACATAAACATATCCATACTAGTCCCACACTCAACATTCATTAATAAACTCCTTTTGGGAATTCTAGAAAGTGGCTGGTCCTCTCCCTATCCGAACCCGTGCGCAGAAAGCAAGAACTATGGAAAACCTGGAGGAACAAAACCGTAAGCTCACCGCAAAGGTTAATGCCCTCCGGGAGAAAATGTCTCAATTGATGGAGGCCATGCGCCAAGGTCAAAACAAGGGCAAAGCCCAAGCTGAGCATGCCTCTCGCCATGAAGAGGAAGAGGAAGAGGAATTCTTCTACGATAAAAAAGCGCATCTCCAATCCGACGCTCGGACCGCGCGCATCCACACCCCAGAGGTATCTAAGCAGCAAATCTCCGCCCTAGAGGAGAGACTAAAGGCGGTGGCAGGGCACAATTTCGATGTCAAAGAGGTGGCAGATATGTGTCTGGTGAAGAATATCCATTTCCCTCCTAAATTCAAAATCCTGGACTTCCCTAAGTACGCTAGGCTGACCTGCCCCAATAACCATCTTACGATGTATTGTCGTAAGATGGCCGCACATGCTGAGAATGAGAAACTCCTGATCCACTGCTTCCAGGAGAGTCTAGCTGACACGACTCTCAATTGGTACATGCAGTTGGAAAGAGGGTAGGTCCAAAACTGGAAATAGTTGGCTGACACTTTTCTTCGTTGCTACCGATACAACATCGATTTGACCCCCGACAGGTCAGATCTTAGGACCCTAAGCAAAATGAACGACAAATCCTTCAAAGTGTATGCCCAAAGATGGAGGGAAATGGCCGCCCAAATAGAGCCTTTGTTGATGGATAATGAGACGATGGTTACGTTCATAGATTCACTGACTGGAGCTTACTACGACAAGGCAATAGCCAGTACCTCCAATCTTTTTTCGGACATAGTCACTGTAGCGGAAAGAGTGGAGCAGGGTCTGAGAAGTGGGAAGATAGCACAGTCTTCCCATACTGGTGTCTCATTCAGAAAACCCGCCAGCAAGAAGAAGGACGAAGTTGTGCATGCGATTAACTTCACTACTCCATCTTCCGCTCCACAAGCGGCTCGGAAGCCTCGCAAGAAAGAAAGGAAGTTCACTCCCATCTCAACTTCCTATGGTAAATTGTTGCCTCAGCTGCTGGAGGCCAAGCTCTTGACATGTGTCCCTCCCAAGAAGCAAATAGTGAAAGTGATGAAGATCTTATTGAAATACTCTGACAAAGATCCTGTTGATTTGATGAAGTCAAAGATAAAGTCAAACTCAACTTTGTAGCAGTCAATAGTCACTTAGATAAAAGAATAGAGAGATTAGTGTGTCCGCAGTTATGCTTAGGTATAATCATTTTTATCTTTTCTGCTGCATGAGGTTTCTTCACTTAAAAGATTTTGCAAAATGCCTCTGAAAACATTTAAGCAGTTAAAAACAAAGTATTTTAACAAAATCTTTTTTAAACAAGTTTTTAACTGATATAATTTCGAAATAACCGGTTGTTTTCATTAAAGAAAGTTTTGAAAACCTTCTGTCAGTGTTTTAACTGATAAAGCTTTGACATAACCGATTAAAATCACTTAAAATGTTAAGAGAAGTGTTTTTGCAGTATTTTAATCGATACAACTTGGTTTTAATCGATTAAATTCACTTAACATTCAGGATGATCGATCAGAATGCAATTATGACCAATCAGAATCAGATATGATCGATCAGAATTGAGTTATGACCGATCAGAATCAGATATGATCGATCAAAATTGAGTTATGACCGATCAGAGCTTTTTCAATCGATTAAAACACGCTTCAATCGATTAAAATAACTTAGAAAATTTCTACACAGCGTTTTAATCGATTAAAACTTATTTTTATCAGTTAAAATCACTTGGAAAATTTTATAATAATGTTTTGCAGTATATTAATCGATTGAAACACGAAACAATCGATTAAATCAAATTAGAAGATTTTTTGTAAAGAGTTTTAATTGATACAAACGTTGTCGTATCGGTTAAAACAAATCTATTAAATAATCAAGAACGCTTTAATGGATTAAAAGAAGTTTTAACAGATTAAAACTACACTTTTAACAGATTAAAAGATTTTTTAACAGATTGATTAAACCAGTAGTTTTGAAAATCTTCTATAAAAACAGTTTGGCTTGAACATTTTAAACACAACATTGAACATCAATCTTTAGCAATCAAGCAAGCAAACTTTAGCAATCTTTCAAGAATGATTCGCGCCAGTTTTTGTGAAGTTCTTTGAAATTCTTTCTTGAGGCAAATTGCTTTCTTTTGAAGAAGAAACACACTGCAGAATTGCATAAAACTGGTTTGAGCATTCTAGTTTCTTCTTTTCATTTCTTTACATTCTTTTTGTATTGTTTGGTGCCTGGAATTGTGGGCACTTGGTTTCTCTCAGCACTGGAATTTGGTTGTAGAGGTTGTCAAGAACTCGGAATTTGGTTCTTGGTGAAAGGTTAGGTGCAGGAACTGGAATTGTGGTTCTTGTGGTAGATTAAGTGTAAGATTGTAATCTGTAAAACATTTGATCTAGTGGAACCCAGCTAGAATTTGGCTGGAGACTGGACGTAGCCCTGGTATTGGGTGAACCAGTATAAACATCGGTGATATCTTTCTAAACCTTTCTCCTTTTTTAATTCTATTGCTGCGTTTATTTTTTATTGCTTGCTTTGTGATTCAAGAACAGATCTGAAATCTTATTTTTACAAATAGATAATCTATTATTTGCGAAAATCTTTTAAAGATCAATTTACCCCCCCCTCTTGATCTAAAACTACTTTTCTAACAATTGGTATCAGAGTGAGGTGCTTGAAAGTTACTCAAGTTCTTCGATCCATGGCTGAAAACAGATTATCGTTTTCTGAGGGAGCTTCTATTAACAGACCTCCACTGTTTTGTGGAACAGATTATCCTTTTTGGAAAATTAGGATGAAGATCTTTATTGAGTCTATTGATAGAAATGTTTGGGATGTAATTGCTAATGGCCCTTTAATTACAGAAAAAGAATGGTCCAGTTTAAACGATGAGGAAAAGAAAAAAGTTCACAATGATTGCACTGCTAAAAATATAATTACTTCTGCACTTAACATGGATGAGTTTTTCAGGGTCTCCCAATTCAAATCTACCAAGGAGATGTGGGATGTTCTTGAGGTTACTCATGAAGGGACAAGCAGATGTAAAGAGAGCCGTAAAGCATACTCTCATAAGAGAATATGAGTTGTTCAAAATGCAAAATGGTGAAAGCATTGCAGATGTGCAGAAGCGTATTCACTCACATCATTAATCATCTAATGGGCCTAGGTAAAACCTTTGATAAAGAAGAATTAAATATTAAAGTCTTGAAATGCCTTGACAGGTCATGGCAGCCAAAGGTCACAGCAATTTTAGAGTCAAAGGATTTGTCCGTCATGACAACAGCTTCTCTGTTTGGCAAACTCAGAGAACATGAAATGGAAATTAACAGATTTAATGAACAAGAAGTCTCTGAGAAGAAAAGCAGAAGTATAGCACTCAAAGTTGAAGAAAGAAATCAAGAATCTGAGGAGGAAAGTGAGAATCTTGGACTGCTCGTCGAAAATTCAACAAGTTTCTCAAGAAAAAGATTCAAGACAAGGAAAAACATAAAAGGTATGAGAAAAAAACTGATTCTTCTAACTTTAAATGCTATGGTCGTGGTAAGCGTGGCCATGTGAGAATGGAGTGCCCAGAAATGAACAAATATAATGACAAGAAAGAAGAGAAAGTCAAAATAAGAGCCTACGTAGCATGGGATGACAATGACACTTCTTCAACAGACAATTTTGACAATGAAGAAGCCAACCTATGTCTAATGGCAAATCAAAACCTTCAATCCAGCAGTGTAAGTTCTAATTCTTCTTCAAATTTAGTGAATTATAATTCATTACAAGAAGCATTTAATGAAATGCATGAAGAGGTTAAGAAACTACAAAAAGAAAATGATAGGCTAAAAGGATTGAATAATTGGCTAGTAAATAAAGTAGACTCTCTTGAAAAGAGAATTCTTGAAGATGAAACTGATTGTGATTTCTTAAAATTAATTCATGATAATTCTGATTGTGCATGTAATAAACCCCGTAATAATTGTTCGAATTACAAAAGAAAATTGATTTTTTATCACAAACCGCTTCAAGATTTACACAAGGTCAAGCTAATCTTGACGCTTTACTTGGGTCACAAAAACTAATTTTTGACAAATCGGAATAGGATTTAAATCTAGGATGAAATTCAGAAAAACAAATGTAGATAGGAAATCATACTCGTGATTAAATGTTTTTACTACATGAAAAGAGATCATTCAAGAAAATACCGTAGAATTAAAAAGTATGCTATTCCTAAAGGTAGAATGAAATGGATTCCAAAGTTAAAGTCATTTCAAATAACCTAATTGGACCCAAGAATTATAAAGGGTACCGTAAACATGTTAAATTTGTTTTGCAGAACAAAATCTGGAAGTCCCTCGGTATTCAAAACTGCAAATCGAGTTCGCTTTCATAAACTGATTGTTTTAATTGATATAAAACAAGTATTAATCGATTAAAATAAATTACGGAGGATATCGGAAAATATGTCCGTACCATTTTAATCGATTGAAATGTGAATTAATCGATTAAAATGTTCTCGTGGATTTAAGTTTAGTTGTTTTAATCGATTAAAAAGAAATTTATATCAACTAAAAACACTAAGATGTTAAATTTAATCGATTCTTTTTCGTTTTGATCGATTTAAATTCTTTTATCATTTTATTAATCTCATCCTGTACAAGACTAATCGATTCCTTTATGAATTAATCGATTATTTCACTGTAACATTTTCAAACCTAGTATTAAAGATCAAATTAATAGGTTAATTAGTTGGTTAATCGACTAATTTGTTTCTGAAAATTAGTTTTACAACATTCAATTGAAAATTGGTAAGCAAATCAAAGTCAAAATCCCAAGTTCTTATGGTAATCAAAATCTGCATAATACTTTTAAATATTCTTTGACCAAGTCAAACATCTTCCCAAGAACAAGCTTTAGCCGATACACCCACCGTACAAGAATCTGTGCCCGTGTTCTCAGCCAAGGGGACATATGCAATTAAAGCTATTTTTGCAGTGTTCTGTTTAAAGTAAACCGCAATTCACGAAAATTGACATCCGTGAATCTTCGCTTTGTTCTCTTGTAGCTCATTGTTCTCATTCTTCTCTTCCTGGTTCAAAGTGCTTCTCCCTTCTTTCCTTGTACACACGTATCGAAACTCTTCTCTAAAAATACAACAAGATGCCGAGAAGATCTAAGTCAAGAAAGAAGCAAAAAGGGGAATCTTCCTCTCGTCGCAAATCCCTGTGGCCATCTCGGAAGCCCGGTTTGATGGAGATATAGGAAAGATGAACACCTTCATCTCCGAGTTTAGTCGAAACAAATTGTTATTCCAAAATTTATCAAATTTAGGTGGTCGGACGAAGAAGGTTTTACTAGTCTCGAAAAGAAAGTTAAAAAGTCAAAAGCCGAAAACCTTCATGGAATCCACAGTGGAATATTCAACCCGATCCGGTTCTGGTCTTCTACTCAAATTTAACGAGTGAATGGTTCTACAATCGTATCTCAAGTGAAGGGAGTGAATATGGAAATTACTCCCGCTATTTGGGAGCAAGTTGCCGGCCTTAAGGATAGAGGTGTCAAAGTCTCAAGGGGGAATATTTTTGAGATTCCCGAGTTCAACAAGATTCAGCTTTTTCCGGCCTTGCCTTAAGGATCCAAATGACTCTGTAAGAATTCCGAATGCCGGAAAACTTGCACTTGAACATAGATTACTTGCTTTTATTGTGGCATGGATGCTTACTCCAAGGGGGAGTAATCATGCTATTCTTAATGAGGGAGATCTTGCCCTCATGTATTGCATTTTTAACAATGTTCGGTAAATCGGGTGTATGTGATCAAAGATCACATGTTGAAAGCTAAAAGGTCGGCAGATTTCAAATTGCCATATGCTATGTTAATCAATAATTTCTTTAGATATTTTGAAGTTGATCTTTCTGGGGAGAGCATAGAAACCCCCAAAGCATCAAATGAAATTGACGACTCCACCCCGAGAAAAATGGGATATATAAAAGTTGATGATGAATGGATCTCCAAAATTGATGTCGGGATGTCTCGAGGGTGAGGAAGAAGATGAAGATGAAAATGAACAAGGTCAAATTCCTCCCTCTACAGCCTACCGCAGAGGTTCCAGAATCAACCAAGTGGTCAAGCCTCATATGACAATATGGAAATTATTCCCTACATGGAGCAAACTGACCGTGGGACTCCTTTATCTCAGCTTGAAAGAACAATGCTTTCTCAAATGGGTGTCAGTGCAGGAAAATTAGAGAAAGCATATGCAGATGACATTCCAACACTTCCAAAGAAACAAACAATCAATTCGCATCCCTTGAAAACCAAATTGTTGATATCTACACCAAGTCGGAAGATATGCAACTGAACCAAGAAAACTCGGGATGATTGATTTTATGGATTAAAAGGGTCCCTTCTTATCTTTCTTTTATTTCTTATTTTGATGCTAATTTCAATTTCTGGTTCTGTAATATTTACTCGGTTGTATACCAGTGTACAATATTTTTAGCTTTGGTTAATATAATGTAGGTTTTAAATCGAATCAAACTAGCCTAGATAGAATTTAACATAGATCCCCGATATTTTTAGTCGATACAGTAATGGATTTAATCGATTAAAGGAAACACTTTCACAACAAAATAATCAATTAGATCACAGATCAATCAATTAAAATCTATATAAACCAGCTTTACATCACCTAACTTAGCTAAATAAGATTTTATTCTAATTTTGATGGATCTATTGGTTAAAATTTAATCGATGTAGTTGATATTATTGTAAAGCATCTTTCTAAATGATCGGTTTTTCAAAACTTACACTCGGATTAGGCATGATAAATTCGCATAAAACATTACTTAGTTTGCAAATCTGGTTGTTTTAATCAATAAAAAATCTTTTAAATCGATTAAAAGAATTTATACAACATTTTTCTTTACTCGCTTTAATCAATTAAATGTCGAATTAATCGATTAAATGCACTTATGTTTCATACTTTCGAAGTCCTTCACTATTTTAATCGATTAAACCTTTATTTCAATCGATTAAAATCATTAAACAAGAACTTTTTAATCGATTTTGTCCTGTCTTTAATCGATATTTATTCTGGAAAGAAAAATTAAAGGCTTTAGTTAATGGTTGTTCTTGTAACATGCTACTAAAGCGTGATTCCCTTATCTTTACACGTGTTAATTATATTCATTACAAACGTGTTAATGAAGATAAGTTTGAATCAACTTTGATTGATCTTTACATGAGTAAGATATCGTATTCATTTGTTTTCTCAATTTTCAAAATCTCAAACTTATTACATACATTTGCATTATTTCTCTTCTGTTCCCTATTTTTTTTATGAAGTCAAAAGGGGGAGAAAAGTTGCTTTAGTTGCTTTACTTTTGATCAGAAATAATTCTTTATTTAGGAAGCAACAATTTAGGGGGAGAAATAGGAAAATAATTCATTTTTTATTTCTCACTAATCTGTTTTATCAAGTGACTTCTTTTGCAGAGTTATTATTCAAAGTGGTGTTTGTCTTCATCAAATAGGGGAGACTGAAAGTGATGAAGATCTTACTGAAATACTCTGACAAAGATCCTGTTGATTTGATGAAGTCAAAGATAAAGTCAAAGTCAACTTTGTAGCGGTCAACAGTCACTTAGATAAAAGAATAGAGAGATTAGTGTGTCCGCAGCTATGCTTAGGTATAATCATTTTTATCTTTTCTGCTGCATGAGGTTTCTTCACTTAAAAGATTTTGCAAAATGCCTCTAAAAACATTTAAGCAGTTAAAAACAAAGTATTTTCACAAAAGCTTTTTTAAACAAGTTTTTAACTGATATAATTTCGAAATAACCGGTTGTTTTCATTAAAGAAAGTTTTGAAAACCTTCTGTCAATGTTTTAACTGATAAAGCTTCAACATAACCGATTAAAATCACTTAAAATGTTAAGAGAAGTGTTTTTGCAGTATTTTAATCGATACAACTTGGTTTTATCGATTAAATCCACTTAACATTCAGTGATGATCGATCGAATGCAATTATGACCAATCGGAATCAGATATGATCGATCGAATTGAGTTATGACCGATCGGAATCGATATGATCGATCGAATTGAGTTATGACCAATCGAGCTTTTTCAATCGATTAAAACACGCTTCAATCGATTAAAACAACTTAGAAAATTTCTACACAACGTTTTAATCGATTAAAACTTATTTTTATCAGCTTAAAATCACTTGGAAAATTTTAGAATAAAGTTTTGCAAGTATATTAATCGATTGAAACACCTAAACAATCGATTAAATCAAATTAGAAGATTTTTTGTAAAGAGTTTTAATTGATACAAACGTTGTCGTATCAGCTTAAAACAAATCTGTTAAATAATCAAGAACGCTTTAATGGATTAAAAGAAGTTTTAACAGATTAAAACTACACTTTTAACAGATTAAAAGATTTTTTAACAGATTGATTAAACCAGCAGTTTTGAAAATCTTCTATAAAAACAGTTTGGCTTGAACATTTTAAACACGACATTGAACATCAATCTTTAGCAATCAAGCAAGAAAACTTTAGCACTCTTTCAAGAAAGATTCGCGCCAGCTTTTGTGAAGTTCTTTGAAATTCTTTCTTGAGGCAAATTGCTTTCTTTTGAAGAAGAAACACACCTGCGAATTGCATAAAACTCGGTTTGAGCATTCTAGTTTCTTATTTTCATTTCTTTACATTCTTTTTGTATTGTTTGGTGCCTGGAATTGTGGGCACTCGGTTTCTCTGCAGCTGGAATTTGGTTGTAGAGGTTGTCAAGAAGTGGAATTTGGTTCTTGGTGAAAGGTTAGGTGCAGGAACTGGAATTGTGGTTCTTGTGGTAGATTAAGTGTAAGATTGTAATCTGTAAAACATTTGATCTAGTGGAACCCAGCTGGAATTTGGCTGGAGACTGGACGTAGCCCTGGTATTGGCTAAACCAGTATAAACATCGGTGATATCCTTCTAAACCTTTCTCCTCTTTTAATTCTGTTGCTGCGTTTATTTTTGATTGCTTGCTGTGTGATTCAAGAACAGATCTGAAATCTTATTTTTACAAATAGATAATCTGTTATTTGCGAAAATCTTTTAAAGATGAATTCACCCCCCCCTCTTGATCTAAAACTACTTTTCTAACAAATAGAGCCTCCCTACCCCGAGTGGTATAAACCAAACAAGAAGTGCGATTACCACTCGAGTTCACTCGGGCACTCAACAGAAAATTGCTTGACCCTGAAGTATCGGGCCCAAGAATTAATCGATGTCGGGTGGATAACCTTTGATGCCTCCGCTTCAGATGTGGATGTCAAACCTCTGTCAAATCCAGAGTAGCAGAGAGGGAGGACTGGGAGGATCAACTCCTAGGGTTCCTTTTTTTAAGTTTCTTTTGTATCTCCCGCGGTCCTCGCTCATGGCCGCGAGAATTTTGACTAAAAGGGCTTGTACATACGCTTTCATTTTCCTTAATACATGAGGCATTTTCTTGTCATATTCATTGCCTTCATTCTTTTCCATCTTTTATTTATTATTCTTTCAAAAATAATTGAATAATAAAATATATGACTAAAACAGAACCTAAAACACATCATGTATGTGATTGATGAATCTTTGTGGACCCCGGAAGCTGAAGGCGAATGGGTCGAGTTTGACAGTGAGCAGGGGACCATTTGAAAGTGATGAAGATCTTGTTGATTTGATGAAGTCAAAATAAAGTCAAAGGCTACTTTGTTGCAGTCAAAGGTCACTTAGATAAAAGGGTAGAGTGATTAGTGAGTCTGCATCTTTACTTAGGTATAATCATTTTTATCTCTCTACTGCATGAGGTTTCTTCATTTAAAAGATTTTGCAATTGCCTCTAAAACATGTTTTAAACTGTTAAAAACAAAGTATTTTGTTAAATGGTTTTTAAGCAAATGTTTTAACTAATAGTATATGAGCCTTATCAGTTAAAATGTTCTTAACACTTTTGTAACAGGTTTTTAACTGATATGTTTTCGAAATAATCGATTGTTTTCATTAAAAGGGATTTTGAAAACCTTTTGCCAGTATTTTAACTGATATAGAATAGAAATAATCGATTAAAATGACTTAGAATATTTTGAAAAGTGTTCTGGCAGAATTTTAATCGATACAAACTCGAAATAATCGATTAAAATAACTTGAAGTGTTTTGAAAGTTGTTTTGTCAGTATTTTAATCGATACAAATGCGAAATAATCGATTAAAACAACTAAGAGATTTTTCCAGAATGTTTTAATCGGCTAAAACAAGTATGTTATCAGTTAAAATAACTTAGAAAGTTTTATGAAATCTTTTGGCAGAATTCTAATCGATTCAATCGATTAAAATAACTAAGAGGATTTTTTCCAAAGTATTTTAATCGATTAAAACAGATTGTTATCAGTTAAAATCACTTAGAAAGTTTTATGAAAACCTTTGGCAGTATTTTAATCGATTAAAAGGTGAAACAATCAATTAAAACAATTTGAAAGTTTTTTTTTACAAAGAGTTTTAATTGATATAAATGTTGTCGTATCAGTTAAAACAAATCTGGAAAATGATCAAGAACATTTTAACAGATTAAAAGAAGTTTTAACAGATTAAAACAAGTCTTTTAACAGATGAAAAGATTATTTTAACAGATTAAATAAACCAACTGTTTGGAAAATCTTCTATATAAATAGAATTGCTTGAACATTTTAAAAACATCTTTTAGCATTCAATCAAGTAATCATAAGTGCTACTTTCAAGAGAGAATCGCGCAAGTATTGTGATGTTCTTTCTTGAGGCAATTTTTGCATTCTTTTGGTGAAGAAACTCATTTTGCAGAGTTGCATAAACCTGTTTTGGGTGTTCTAATTTCTTCTCTTTGTTTCTTTACTTTTCTTGTCTATATTGTGTGTGCCTGGAAGTGTGGGCACTGGTTTCTGTAGTTGGAATTCGGCTGTAGGGTTATTCAAGAACTGAAAATTGGTTCTTGGTGAAGGTTTAGGTGCAAGGACTGGAATTTTGGTTCTTGTGGTAGATTGAGTGTGTGATTGAAGTTGTAATCTGTAAAACGTTCAATCTAGTGGAACCCAGCTAGAATTTGGCTGGAAACTGGACGTAGCCCTGGGATTGGGTGAACCAGTATAAATCTTGGTTGTATCTTTCTAAACCTTTCTCTCTTTAATTATGTCACTGCCTTTACTTTGATTGCTTGTTGTGTTTGATTCAAGAATTGGTCAGAACTCTTAATCTTTGAAATAGATAACCTGTAAATTGTGAAAAACTTTCAAAGATCAATTCACCACCCCTCTTGATCTCAACCTACTTTTCTAACACCATTTCCCCGAACATGCAAAGAATGTTGGAAAAAGAAGCGCACATTATACAACCACACCAAGAAGAAACGGAAACTATCAATTTGGGAGAAGGGGATGTTGAGAAAAAGATAAATATTGGCACCCAAATAGATAGTAGCATAAGGGATGGGTTGACACAACTTTTAAAAGAGTATATGGATGTGTTCGCCTGGTCCTATCATGACATGCCTGGGCTCGATACAAGTATAGTGGAGCATAGACTACCATTAAAAGAAGGATTCCAACCTGTGAAGCAAAAACTCAAAAGAATCAAGCCAGATTGGTCCTTAATGATTTAGGAAGAGGTACAAAGACAACTGGACACCAATTTCCTAGTAGTGTCCAAATACCCTGAGTGGTTGGCCAACATAGTGCCTGTCATAAAAAAGAACGGTAAGGTCAGGGTATGCGTGGATTATAGGGACCTCAATCGAGCAAGTCCAAATGATGACTTTCCCTTACCACACATAGACACACTAATAGACCATACCGCTACCAACACGCTTTATTCCTTCATGGACGGGTACGCGGGGTACAATCAAATTAAATTGGCCGTCGAGGACAGAGAAAAAACCTCTTTCATCACACCATGGGGTAGGTACCTTCTGCTATCGAGTAATACCTTTCGGACTCAAGAATGCAGGGGCTACCTATCAAAGGGCTATGGTCAAACTATTCCACGACATGATCCACAAGAAAATAGAAGTATATGTGGATGACATGATCGCCAAGTCCAGGAACGAGATGGACCACATTCAATATCTCAAGAAGCTATTTGATCGGCTACGAAAGTATCAACTCAAACTAAACCCGGCAAAATGTACTTTCGGAGTACGATCAGGAAAACTCTTGGGATTCATCGTCAGCAAAAGAGGAATCGAGGTGGACCCTGACAAAACCAAGGCGATCTTGGAAATGCCCCCACCAAGCACGGAAAAGGAGGTCAGAGGATTTCTGGGCCGAATCAACTATATTGCCCGTTTCATTGCACAGTTGACGGATAAATGTATACCCATCTTTAAACTGTTGCGCAAAAATCAACCAACGGTGTGGAACGAAGAATGCCAACAAGCGTTCGATAAAATCAAAACATGCTTAACCAATCCGCCAGTATTGGTACCACCCGTTGAAGGGAGACCTCTGATCCTATATTTGTCAATACTCGAAGAGTCCATGGGATGTGTGCTCGGTCAATAAGACGAAACTGGGAGAAAGGAGTGAGCCATTTATTATCTCAGCAAAAAGTTCCTAGACTATGAGACCCGTTATACACCATTTGAAAAAACTTGTTGCGCATTGGTATGGGTCACTCAGCGTCTTTGACAATACATGGCTCGACACACAACATGGTTGGTCTCCAAAATGGACCCAATCAAATACCTCTTCGAGAAGCCCATTCTGACCGGAAGAATAGCTAGGTGGCAAGTGCTCCTCTCAGAGTTCGACATCATTCAAGTCACCCAGAAAGCTATTAAAGGTAGCCCCCTAGCAGACTATCTAGCCCATGGATCAACAAATGAATATCAGTCTCTACAAGACAATTTTCCCGATGAACATATCATGCACATTGAACACGAAGAGACCAAAGAAGAAGCATGGACCATGTTCTTCGACGGAGCCTCAAACATGCTTGGACATGGGATAGGAGCTATTTTGATATCCCCAGAAAGAAATATATCCTTGTAACACCTAGGTTGAATTTTGACTGTACTAATAGCATGACCGAATATGAAGCGTGCGCACTAGGAATCCAAGCAGCTCTAGATCATGGGGTTACTAAACTCAAAGTCTTCGGCGATTCTCCCTTGTCATTTATCAACTAAAAGGTGAATGGGAAACCCAAAACTATAAATTAATCCCATATTTAGAGCACATACGTGATTTGGTTTCGAGGCTGGAAAGCGTCACCTTCCAGTATGTCCCTCGGGAAGATAATCAATTTGTTGACGCCCTCGCTACTCTATCATCCATGTTCTCTTTAGATCAAGAATATGAGATGTTGACCATTCAAATCAAGATGCACGACAAACAAGTTTTTTGCATGACAGTAGATGGCGAGCACGACCAAAACCCCTAGTATCATGACATCAAGCGATACCTCATGGAGGGCAAATATCCCAAAGGAATCAATGACAATGATAAACGAACCATCCATAAAAGGGCAGTAGGGTTCACGTTGATTGAAGAAACCCTCTACAAAAAGAGCTTCGATTCCACTCTCTTAAGGTGTGTGGACCATGAAGAAGCCCAAACCTTGATAAGAGAAATTCACAAGGGAACCTTTGGGACCCACACGCCTGGGCATGTCATGATAAAGAAAATCTTAATGGCAGGGTATTTCTGGTCCACCATGGAGGCTGATTGTCACCAATATGCTAAAAAATGTCACAAGTGCCAAATTTATGTCGATAATATTCACGTTCCGCCCGCACCTCTCAGCACCCTGGCTACACCATGGCCATTCTCTATGTGGGGCATGGACATCATCAGACCCATTGAACCCAAAGCATCCAATGGTCACCGCTTTATCTTGGTGGCCATCGACTATTTCACCAAATGGGTCGAGGCAACATCATATGCACATGTGACTAGAAAAGTGGTGACCACCTTCATCAAGAAGAATATACTATGTCGGTATGGCATCCCCCATCGGCTCATTATTGACAATGGGACCAACCTCAATAACAAAATGATGGAGGAATTATGTCAAGATTTCAAAATTCAGCATCACAATTCCTCTCCATACCGACCTAAGATGAACGGTGCAGTAGAGGCAGCCAATAAAAACATCAAGAAAATCATCCAGAAGATGGTAGTAACATACAAAGATTGGCACGAAATGTTACCCTTTGCCCTGCATGGATACCGAACTTCTATACGAACCTGCACAGGGGCCACTCCATTTTCCCTCATATATGGCATAGAGGTCGTACTACCAGTAGAGGTCGAAATACCCTCCCTACGAGTTGTTATGGAAGCGAAGTTCATAGAAGCTGAATGGGTCCAAAGCCGGTACGATTAGCTGAACCTAATCGAAGAAAAATGGCTGGACGCCATATGTCGAAGGCAAGTTTATCAAAAGAAGATCAAGAAAACATACGAGAAGAAAATCAATCCCTGCACCTTTCAAGAAGGAGATCTAGTAATAAAGAAATTGCTCCCAACCCAGAAAGATAAAATTGGAAAATGGGCAGCGAACTATGAAGGAACCTTTGTGGTCAAGCGAGCCTTCTCAAGAGGAGCCCTTATCCTCACCAACATGGACGGAAAAGAGCTTCGACATCCAGTCAACTCAGATGCGGTAAAGAAATACTACACTTGAAGACATTGCTCATGACCTGTTAGGATGAAAACTCGCAAAGAGCGTCCTGGGCAAAAGATAGGGTCCATATTCCTCGCTAAGATACGTCCTAGGCAAAAATTAGAGGTTTAGAAAAAAAAAAAAGAGCAATGATTACCTTAGCCGAAAATCGCAAGGCGACGAAGGTAATGCCTTCCCAGATGCAAGCAGACTTCGCATGATCTTCACTCTGAACTCGAGCATCTCAATTGAAGCAACCAGGAAAAACAGAGAAACAAAAATCACAGGCATGATTGTTATATCCTATACAGTTTAGCCAACCTTTGTCAGCCCTGCTTATAAATTCCTTTGTAAATCCTCCTGTAAAAATAAACCATTTGATTATATCAATAAAAATTGTCTTCTCTTCTCTTGACCTACTTGCGAGAATTCCTCTGTATTAACGAAACATGAGCATGCATAAACAAGCAATACAAGAAAGCATAAGAAAGAAAAAGAAAGAAGGATCAAAATAAGCAGCGTCTGCTAGGACATTCTTAGGCAAAAATAGGGCATCCTGCTAGACCGAAAACTCGCAAAGGGCGGTCTAGGCAAAAGTTAAGGCCTTCATAAAAAGAAAAAAAAGGCCCGCTAAGATACCCTAGGCAAGAATTAAGGCAGCCCGCTAGATCGAAAACCCGCAAAGGGCGGTCTAGGCAAAAGATAGGGCTAAAACAAAAATAAAAGTTCACAAGAATAATCACGGGAAAACAACAAAGAAAATACTAGTCGCTTTCTAGGTGCCCCAACTAAAAATAGATTGCATTAAGAGCATCCACGCACGAATAGTCGCACAAAAATGACTTTGTCAAAATCAAAACAAACAAAAATACTTCAAGCAAATAAAAACATTCATGTAAGAAAATTAGCACTGTGCTTGCATTCGAAAACAGGAAGCACTGAAAGGTATCCCGGTAAGAATTCACCAACTCTACCAAAAACATACATCAACCACAAGAGTTTTTTTCGACGAACAGACGTCGAACGACAAATAAACAAGGCTACCCAACAACCAACAAGTTGGATGACCACCAAAGAAATCCCCGGCACAAACCGGACGACCACTCCAGAAAAGTCAAAGAACCAAAGACAAGAGAAAGCATCTAAACACGGCGCATGAGTGACTGAGCAGTAAGCCGCCACCACAACAAGTCCTATGCAGTGGACTGTACAGCCTGATGGGGGGGTTCATACCCATCAACTTGTGCATGAAGTGTGCCTGATCTGCACGCGAGTCAGACTAGTAAGTCGCAGCTACCAACCTGATGGGGGGTTTATACTCATCCAGTCCTACGCACAGTGGACTACAACTACCAGCCCAATGGGGGGTTTATACTCATCCAGTCCTACGCACAGTAGGCTATAACTACCAGCCTGATGGGGGGTTTATACCCATAACCTGAAGGATCGACTACCGTCAGAAAGAGTATCATGAGGTTCTACCACATGTCAAACAAAGGGATCGACTACCATCAGAAGGAGCATCCTGGAGGTAGACAACACACTTTTCCCCTGAAGATCAACTGCCGCAAGACGGAACATCCGAAGGGTAACCGGGCAAGAGGGTCAACTCCTTTACCCTGCAGTTGATCTTCTTAGCACGACAGGCCAACAGTTGACTAGTCAGGTAAAGGGGGGGGGGCAGCTATAGACCCCAAATCTTGTCCGACCTCAAAATAAGAGCAGAAGACCTCCTCTTCGAAGATGGAGGAAGCCTAAAAAGCCACTAGGAGAGACTATTAGGCCCCATATTAGAGTACGAAGGATTTTTTGTATAAAAATAAGGATTTTCGCCTTTATGAGTCGAGACTGTCGTCTCACTTTTCGGGACCGCCATCTCGCTTAATGGCAAGTCGAGACCACCGTCTCGCCACTTCCCCATGGCAAGACCCCCCTCCCGTTTGGCGAGAAGGCCTTCTCGCCACTTGGCAAATCGAGACCGTCGTCTGGCCAAACGAGACCGCTGTCTCGACCTTGCCAATCGAGACCGCCGTCTCAACCTGACAAGCGCGAATCCCTATAAATAGTGAGTGATCCCCCCTTCATTTCACACAGTTCTTCCACTTTCCCTTCTACACTTTCTTCAAATTCTCCTCCTAGAGTCCCTCCAAAGCATTTACGGAGTTTCTGAGTGTCTTAGAGAGCTTTTTATAGCGTTTAGAGAGCGATTTTCGACGTTGTAAGAGCGAAGTGCTGCCAAAAAGCACCCTATTTTCAAGAGAATTAATCAAAAAGCTTGCTTCGGTGGTTTCTTCACTATCTCCCTCTCTTTTACTGTCTTTTTATTCATAATTAAATTGCGTAATAGATGTTAGGGCCATGTATTCATCATTCTAATTCTGCGAATAAAAGGTTAAAAGCGTTTTTTCAAAAGTTTATTTATAAAATAACTGGTCTGTCATAGGGAACCCAAAAGGGGTGTCGTAAGGGAACTAATACTTCCCTTACACGTAACTAACTCCGTTACCCAACTCTGATTTTAATGACCAAAGTTGGTTTTTGAAAAACCAACGCCTTTTCTCTCCTTTTTCGATGTTTCCGGTAAAAACATTGGTGGCGACTCCATAAGAACCCTTTCAAATTAGTTCTTAGGTCAGCCCGGTTATCGGACGATCTAAGAACACCCTTTCGAAAACCTTGCCCTTAGGCTCAGCTCGGTTATCGGACAAACTAAAAGCGTGGTAACAGCACCCATAAAAACCCAAAAAATGGAAAGTCGGAACCATCGTGTCGCTTCGACCGCGTCTTTTTGACGGTGACGCACCTATAATTCAATCCATGTGCCTAAAATGACTATTTTACCCTTGGACATTTTCTATAACTCCATCCATGTCCCTAAATGACTATTTTACCTTAAGACATTTTCTATAATTCCATTCATGTCTTGAAGCCATGATGAAATGACCATTCTATCCTTAATCTTTTTCAAAATTCCATTTATGTCCCTAAGATGTGAAATGACTATTTTACCCTTGGTCTTTTTCAAAATTCCATTTATGTCCCTAAGATGTGCAATGACTATTTTACCCTTGATCTTTTTCAAAATTTCAATTATGTCCCTAATATGTGAAATGACTATTTTACCCTTAATCTTTTTCAAAATTCCATTTATGTCCCTAATATGTGAAATGACTATTTTACCCTTGATCTTTTTCAAAAATTCCATTTATGTCCCTAATATGTGAAATGACTATTTTACCCTTGATCTTTTTCAAAAATTCCCACCTAGTCCTTTCTTCTTCCTTCGCTCCCTGTAAGCCATTTAAAAATCTGGATTTTCCAATTTCTTAGTTTAAAGCACCCAAATTAGTTCTAAATCAAAATTAAACATTCAATTTGTCCAAATTAAGTCAAAAACAACAATTTTACTATATAATTCATCCTTAATTTCAAGAATTTCATCAATATTTAAAACTTTGCAAAATATAAATAGTAATCACCTCCAGTACACCATTTTCAAAATCCAGATTTCAAATTTCTTAGTTTCAATCACCCAAATTAGTTCCAAATCAAAATTAAACCATAAACATGTTCAATTTAAGTTAAAAACACAATTTTATTATATAATTCATCCTTAAGTTCAAGAATTTCATCAATATTTCAAACTTTGCAAATGATGAATAGTAATCTCCAATTTCAAAATTCAGACATTCGTATGAATAAAATTAAACGTCTAACCCATACCTGGCTCCTTCAAAATCTTATTACTCTCTTAATTTCTTATGCTCCCCTTTCCTCCTTTCTCTCAAATTCTTCTTCTCAGAATTCTGGTGCCTCTCTGTTGGTTTTGTAAGTTACGGGAATTGTATGTTGGTGTAAGTTTCAAATTTCCTCTTATTTATACACTTATCTTACCGACTTATACTCCTTCTCGAATTTTCTTTAATTCTATTCTCCACCGCCTTATTTCATCGACTCAATTCAAATGTTCCACCGACTTAATCCAAAGCCACGGTTCCTGACTTTTATTTCTCTCTTTTCATCATTTTTTTTTTTATTTTTTTTCTTTTTTTTTCTTCTCATAGAAAGTTTACATAATAAATAAGTTCATTATTAATAATTTTTACTTATAGTATTAAATTCCTAAATATTTATTTATTCATTTATTTAATTTTATTATTAAAAATTATTAATAAATTATTATTTGACACAATATTAACCTTGGATTTTATTTTATAATTTTCTTAAGATAAAGTTACTATAAACAAAAATAATGTTTATTTTTATAATAACTCTACATAATATTCAAGTACATATGTATAACTTACAAAATTTATTTATATAATTGGTTGCAAAATTTAGGATGTTACAGGAAGCATCTTGAAGACGAGCACTCGAATGCATTCATCATCCTAAGGGTCGGCTACCACTTAAAAGGAGCATCCGAAGGACAACCGAGCAAGATGGTTAACTCCTTCACCCGCTAATCGATCTTATGGCACACCAACCCATAGTCATTTGGTTAGGTGAAGGGGGGGTAGCTGTAGACCCCAAATCTTGCTCGACTTCACAATAAAGCCAGAAGACCTCCATTCGAAGATAGGAAAAGCATCTAGGCTCCATAATTAGGATAGGAGGGCTTCCTATACACATAAAATAAGTGAAAATAAGAGAATTTTTCCCAGAAGCCCGAGACAGTCATCTCGCTTGGCCAAACAGTCGTCTCGCCTTACAAGGACAAACAACCGTCTCGCCACTTATAAGACAAGACAACAATCTCGCCACTTATAAGACGAGACAACCATGTCGCCACTTGGCGAGACGTCTGTCTCGACTTTCAAGTGGCGAGACGGTCGTCCTGATTGGCGAGACGACCGTCTCGCTTGACAAAAGTCGAGATGATCGTCTCGGTCTGATAGGCACGAATTCCTATAAATAGGGGTTCCCTCCCCCTCGTTTTAGACACTTTTCACCTGAATTCATCCTCTTATACTCTTCTAAAACCTCTCTGAAGCATTTCCAGAGTTTGAGTTCTCTTTTCAGACACTCTTTAGTTAGAGTCTTTCTATCGCTAGAAGAGTGAGCAACATTGTAGAGTAAGGGGATAGCCAAAAAGCATCCTCAAATCTTCAAGATTTTTAATACAAAGCTTGCTTCGGAGGTTTATTATCTACTCTCCTTTTTACTGCTTTCATTATCATTCCTCTTGTATGCATTAGATATTAAGGCCATGTAGACGTTTAAATTCTGCAAGTAGATAAATAAATAGGGTAAAAGTGTAATTTCTTAGTCTTTATTTTATAAACTAGTCCATCATAGGGAACCCAAAAAAGGTGTTGTGGGGTGCTAACACCGTCCCCACACGTAACTAACTCCCTTACCCAACTCTGGTTATAACGGCCAAAGTTGGTTTTTTAAAACCAACGCCTTTTTTTTCCTTTTCTGATGTTTATGGTAAAAACATCGGTGGCTACTCCATCGAACATTTTCAAAAACCTCGCCTTTAGGTCTAGCCCGGTTATCAGACAACCTAAAGGCATTGAACATCTTCTTCAAAAAACCCGAGTCAAACTAAACCATTGCATCGCTCTGATCGTCACTTTTGATGGCGGCGACACCCAATCCTAAGAGAATGAAGTTAGCCACTCATGATGGCCATTACAATGATCCAAATGAAGAAGAATCGAAGACAAATTGAAAATTGGTCAAAAACTCGATCAGTTGTTGCGCCTTTCTTCTCAAAACCCCCAACTCTCCTTTTGCAAAACACATCTTATATTTTTATAGGAAAATTTCGCGTCATTCGCTCAAGCGAATAATGATGATTTTTGCTCAAGCGAGAATTGTTTGCTTGAGCGATTGAATTCCCAAGAGCTTTAACATATTTTCGCTCAAGCGAGCGTCTATCTCACTCGAGCAAATGACTTCAAGAGAGCTTTAACGTATTTTTGCTCAAGCGAGCGTCTGTCTTGCTCGAGCGAATCTTAGACTGAAAATCTTCTTCCTTTTTCCAATTTTTCTTCAATTAACTTGAGAATTATGATCTTTGCTCTTGTACCCAGGTATTCTGCAAATTCATCCTACATTGGGAGAAGAATAGATTAGAATCAACATAATTAAAGTGGTTAAATAATAATTCAAAGCATAATTACATCAACTTTTGCCACTTAACAACTCCCCTCAACCTAGAATCTTGCTTGTCCCCAAGAAAAGTACTAATTTTTTCAAAACAAATTTTCATTTCCTATTGTCATTTTCTCTTCGAGAACCTCAACACAAAAATAACTTTTCTTCAAGATGCGATGCTCACAACTCCAAGACAAAATAGGATACATAAGCATTATAGTCACAAAAATGAACAGGGGAGAATTAATCATCAACTATCCTCAGAGAAGCCTGATCTCTCAAATAAAGTGATATATAATCATCTCTAACTCTCACGGGTAAGTGTTTATCTCATTCAATCACTTCATTTAGATACTCCAATATTGATAATCATCTTCAAGCAATCAACATTTGTTAAGCAAGACTTGAATCAAAAGATATTTTGAGGCTTGTAATGAGGTTGGGCTATCAAGAAATTCATTGGTTTTTCTATGATATACAAAAGTATTTGAGAAATCGAAATTATATCAATTATTCTTGTTTAATATTTCCTCAAGTCAGGTCTCAAACTTCATGCTTTTGCTCCAACATAATGATAGTGAGTTGACAATCTCACCATTTATCATTCACACCAATTTGAATTTCCTTTTTCTTTCCTCATTGTGCATTTATCATTTCATCTCGACTCACAATATTTATGCTTTTCTTTCCTTTTTCTCTACTCAACCTTTTTATTTTTAAGAATAACAATAAAAATAAGAAAAATAATAACATTCATAGTTATTTCATTTCTCAAATATAAGAAGGTGGATAAACATTGTTTAGGTTCAGGGATTCTGTTTCAAGAAACAATCTTGTTTTTGGCTCAAATGGGGTTCAAAAGGATTTCCTCTAATCAACGCATGGTTGGCTATTTGGCTCTAGGTTATTCTACTTTCACCAAACAAAAAATTGCCTTTATCATTTTCAAGTCTCGCTAACATGCAATCACATCAAAGAATCAATCAATACCAATTATCATCATAGAGTGTTGACACTCAATTTAACTTTTTTTTGGTTCACTCCTCTCTTGGGTTTCAGTTAGCTTCTCCAATTCAGTTAATTCCTAGTTCTCCTCGTCAATTCCTTTTTCACTTTTATACTTATCATCCCAAAACTCACTTGTTATTGGAAACAATCAAAATTATTTTTTCCAAGTTCCAGATTTGAATTAGACAACAAGCAATAATTTCATATATGGCTCTAACAGAAAATGTACGGGACAACAAAGAAATTTAGTAACATCAAATTAAAAACATTAAAACAAAGCAATAATTTCTCCCTCATTCCTCTTCACTTGATGTCTCTTCCACATCACTTGATGTCTATTCCTCATCTTGCGCTTCAGCCTCACCCCTCCCGGAAAAGTTGGACTGTCCCCAGGCCATTGGAGTAATGTCTCAAAGTCTTCTAGAGATGTCCATTGCGAACCTGGAGCAATCTGTAAAGAGTCTATGAAAATATGTATTAAGGTTGCATTGACCTTGGTGGGTAGCTGCTTGTTGCAGTGTCAGCTGCTCCATGTAATGCATCATCCTTTGCTAGACATCATCTTGATGTGGAGGTGGTGGTGCTGCCTGCCTGGGTCGACGTGGTTGGTGGGTGACTGTGGTGGTGCCAACTGTTGAACATACAAAGATATGAAGCTGGAAGATTTTGATGATGATTCAAGAACAGAGGATTTAAAGACTTATAATCATCTGTATTTACTTGTAATAACTCTGTTTTATCTTTTTAAGTCTATAAAATTAGAGTCCAAGATAGCCAGCACATAATCCATCCTCTGAAAGTTCATTTTTACCAAAACAACTCTGTAATAATCGATTATCACTCAGAATAATTGATTATCATGCTTTGAAACCTGTTTTCTGAAAACCTTGCTAGAATAATCGATTATCTAGGTTGATAATCCATTATCCCAGTTGGAAAGTTCTGGAAAAATCGATTATCAAGCCAGATAATCGATTATCCTGGTCCAAAACTTCTCCCCTGCGAAAATGGTTATGTAGTAAGGTTCTCTAAGGCTCTCTAAGGTTCTCTGCAAAAAACACAATCCTTTTTTATACAAAAGTTAAGAGCTGTGATTGCTAGATGACTTTTTGTAGGGAAGAAAAAGGGGCTTTTGAAAACCTAGTGTGGGCTAGAAGCGATAAGAATCGCTGAGTGGGTTTCTTGGTGGATTGTATGTTGTGCCGTCTCTAGGAAAAGCTGTTGTTCAACCTTTGTGGATTCAAAGGAGGTGTTCATCTCTTGTGTGACTCAAGAGAGGTGTCTTCTATTCCTTATCTTTTTCAATTAGTAATCTGTTGTAACCTGTGATTGTAGTGATAGCGTTAATCCTCTTTTATAGTGATTAGCAACTGGACATAGGGTCTTTTAATCCAAACCAGTATAAAACATTTGTGTAATCTTGTCATCCTTATCTCTTTACTTTACAAGCATTTTAATCGGTGAAATTTTGGGAAAAATTTCAAAACCCTAATTTTTTATAAGAAACCAATTCACCCCCTCTTGGTTTTTGTCCCTAAACGCGAACATTCCGCTGCATGATTATAACACCGACGCTGCTTCTTCCACAGGATTTAAGAAGTTCCATTCTATGAATCTCTTGTTTATTGGTGGCCAGATTTTCATTGAAGGGTTGACCTCCACACCATTTTCTGCACACAAAGCGGTGATGAGGGCTGGGAACCCTAGAGCTTTAGCTTATTCTATAGGTCGACCACTTTCCAGCACTACAAATTGATATATCTCTTCCAAAATAAGTGAAACAACATCAATTTGGATCCCCTCCAGAATGCACTTGATAATGTGAGAGCACGACATGTTCAAGTTTGAGTTGTGCTTAATTAGTACAATGTTGGCCAGCAGGAATGATGTCCAAATCTAAGTTAAGGTCGTCATATTGCCCCTAAGTATTCTCAGTGCCTTACCAGCACGGTTAGCTTCATAAGGTCTCCCTAGTATGCATAAGTCTCTAGCAGTGTCATCATCACCAAATTTAGATACGGTTAGATGCCTACTGTTCCTAATGGTCTTATAGGTGCAGATTTCACCTTCGTTCAAGTGGAGGGGGTTGCTTAGCAAATTGTTGATCGCATCTCGATCATAAGAAACCCATTGACCCCTCACCTTAGAATGAGATCAAAATGACTCTCCTGACACTAGTCGCGCATTAGCATAGAACTCCTTGACTACGTCTAGGTCAAATTTTTGCATTGGGAGTGCTAGTTGCCTCCAGTTTTGACGAGTGATTTTGTCATTGAATTCTGGGAATTCACCTTCATTCAGCTCCACTCGTCTTTCAGCAATGGAGCTCCACTGGCTAATTTTTTCAAATCTGTCTTGTCTCTCAATGTCCCTGAATTGGCTTCTGTCTCCATAGGGATCTTCAGGCTTAGTCCTGGGTCTCTTTTCAGCAACCCTTGAGGATGAGGCACCATGAGATTCTCTTCTTGGACCCATTTGCAAACATCATGATAATCAAAGATAATTAATGGTTAATTGAATATACTGATCCTGTCATGAATAAAATGAGACTTTGGGTCATGATCATGCATTGTGGTTTATGTCAGAGGGTCATTTTCAATAAAACAAAATATGGTTCATACTGAGACATTTCATCAAACAGTTGGTGTGCATCTAATTTTGGGACCATTATGACTCAAATTTCTAGCATGTACACTTTTCCAATGAAACATTTAAGCAAATCATGAGTAAACACAAGCTTAATATCACATAAAAAGTAAGACAATCACCCTGAGGCATTTCATCAAACAGTTGGTGTGCACTAGAAAATATAACAAATAGATATGCATTCTAACATTCAATTCTAGCCACAATCACAAATCATCATTCAAGAGTAATCAAAAACACCAAGAAGAGTTTCACATGTTACCTTAATTGTAGAATCATGCACAAACACAATGCAAGGAGAATGAACAGAGAAGAAGTGAAAATTTGGGATTTTCAATTGGTGGAATCTAGACAAAATCACCCAGAGTACTAAGAATGGGGTATGGGAGACTAAAATTAGAGTGAATTAGGCGTGGATTAGAGAGTGAATTAGACTATAACTTCTAGTTTTCTAGCTCAAGTGAAACAGTCTCGCTTGAGCAAAAATGCTCGCGTTTCAAGTTTGAGAAAATAATGGACATTCGCTTGAGAAAAATTTTATTCCCTTGAGCAAAATAAGACCCGAGAGGTTACACTGATTTTCTCTCAAGCGAAAAACCTGAGAGGTTACACTAATTTTCACTCAAGGAAATCCTTTGTCGCTTGAGTGAATGAAAACCCGAAAGGTTACACTAAATTTCGCTCAAGCGCATCCTTTGTCGCTTGAGCGAATGATGCAAAAAATTTTGAGGGTTTAGAGTAAAATTTGACTCTCAAACATGATGCCCAATGCGAAACTTTCAGTAACCAAACTTCAAAAATTATTTCCTCGCCCCCTTCTATACTGACTCAATCAATAACTTAACAACCAAACCACATATCGTTCAAACAAACCCAATTCAAAACTTCCTCAATTCACAATCAACTAATAATGCACCAAAAACTTAAAATGAAAAAAGAAAACAAATTCAAAACATTGGGTTGCCTCCCAGGAGTGCTTGTTTAACGCCTTTAGCTTGACGTCTATCTACTTTATGGCTCAAGCAGGTGAGTGATCAAGGTGAGTCTTTTAACTTCACCTCCCAGATAAGCTTTGATTCTTTGCCCATTGACTGTCCATGTTCTTCCTGTTTCTAGATCTTCCAATTCCACAACACCGTAAGGCTTAAACACTTCTTATCAAGAATGACCCTGACCATTTGGATTTTAATTTCCTAGGGAAAAACCTTAACCTTGTCCTAGATGAAAATCTCGTTTCAAAATTTTCTTATCATGATATGCCTTGACTTTCTCCTTGTATAACATGGAAGATTCATATGCATCGAGTCTCATTTCTTCTAATTCATGCATCTGGGTTCTTCTTTTCTCTGTTGAAGCTTTAGGGTCAAAATTGAGGAATTTTAAAGCCCAATAAGCTTTGTGCTCCATTTCTACTGGGAGATGACATGACTTGCGATAAACAAGTTGAAAAGGAGAAAGCCCAGTTGGAGATTTATATGCAGTTCTATAAGCCCAAAGCGCATCATCCAACTTCATTGACCAATCTTTCCTTGAGGATGAAATAGTTTTCTCTAGGATTCTTTTGATTTCTCTATTTGAAACTTCTACTTGCCCATTCGTTTGTGGATGATAAGGTGATGCAACTTTATGCCTAACCCCATAATGCTCCAGACATTTTTGAAGTTGATTATTGCAGAAATGTGATCCTCCATCACTGATCAAAACTCTAGGCGTGCCAAATCTACAAAATATATTCTTCTTTAAAAACTTTATCAGAGTTTTGGCATTTTCTTTTGAGGTTGCTACTGCTTCCACCCCCTTAGACACATAGTCAACTGCTACCAAGATGTACTCATTGGAGAATGAGGATGGAAAAGGGCCTACAAAATTGATTCCCCAACAATCAAATAATTCTACTTCCAACATGATATTCAGGGCCATTTCATGTCTTCTTAAGATTCCACCTATTCTCTAACAATTATTACATTGTTGGACATAGTTGTGAGCATCCTTGAACAACGTAGGCCAGAACAAACCAGATTGGACGACCTTTGCAGAAGTCCTCACTCCATTAAAATGCCCACCATAAGGAGAACTGTGACAATGCTAGAGAATGCTTTTGGCTTCCTCATTTGTTACACACCTTCTCAACAAGTTATCACTCCCTACTTTGAAAAGATAAGGATCATCCCATACAAAATAGTGTGCATCTTTAAAAACTTCTTCCTTTGATGCCAAGTAAAATCTTCTGGAACAACCCTTGCAGCTTTGAAATTTGCCATGTCAGCAAACCATGACTCTTGAATAGCAAATAGATTTTATCTAGATATTCATCTCTAATATCCTGCTCTTTCGAAGTCACCTTTTCATTAATCAATCTGGATGAATGATCCGCCACCAGATTTTCACTACCTTTTTTATCTTTAATTTCCAGATCAAATTCTTCCAGCAACAATACCCATCTTATCAATCTTGGTTTGGAATCCAATTTAGCAAGCAAGTATTTGATAGTTGCATGGTCGGTGTACACAACAACTTTTGATCCTATCAAATAAGATCTGAATTTTTCTAAAGCGAATACAATTGCAAGCAATTCTTTCTCAGTTGTTGCATAGTTTATTTGAGATTCATTCAGAACCTTGCTTGAATAATGAATAACATGAAAGGCCTTTGCTTTTCTTTGACCAAGTACAACCCCTACAACATAGTCATTGGCATCACAATTCAATTCAAAATTTCAGTTCCAATCAGGTGTTGTAATGATGGGAGCTGAACACAATTTCTCCTTTATAGTTGAAAAGGCTTTGAGGAATTCCTCATTAAAACAAAACTTCGTATCTTTGTTCAACAAATTGCTAAGAGGTTTTGAAATCTTAGAAAAGTCCTGGATAAATCTTCTATAAAATCCTGCATGTCCTAGGAAACTCCTTATGACTTTCACATTGATTGGAGGTGGTAGTTTAGAGATAACTTCCACATTTGCTTGATCAACTTCAATACCCCGAGATGAAATCTTGTGTCCCAACACAATACCTTCCGTGACCATGAAATGACACTTTTCCCAATTTAGCACCAAATTTGTCTTTATACATCTCTTCAGTACCAGATCCAAATGTTGCAAACATAAATCAAATGATGGCCCAAATACTGAAAAATCATCCATAAAGATTTCTATGCAGCTTTCAACAAGATCAGAAAAGATAACAAACATACATCTTTGGAAAGTGGTTGGAGCATTACACAACCCAAATGGCATTTTTCTATAAGAAAAACACCAAAAGAACATGTAAAAGAAGTATTTTCTTGATCTAAAGGATCCACCACAGTCTGATTGTAACCAGAATATCCATCTAAGAAGTAGTAAAGTGCTTGGCTTGCTAATCTTTCAAGCATTTGATCCATGAAGGGTAATGGGAAATGGTCTTTTCTTGTGACTTGGTTGAGTTTTCGGTAATATATACACATTCTCCATCCATTGACTATCCTTGTGGGAATTAATTTGTTCTCTTCATTGCGAATAATTGTCATCCCACCTTTCTTAGGAACAACCTGCACAGGACTCACCCAACTGCTATCAAAAATGGGTTAAATCATACCTGCTTCAAGAAGTTTCAGCACCTCTTTTTTAACAACCTCCTTCATAGTAGGATTGAGACGTCTTTAGGGTTGTGCAACAGGCTTGTAATATTGCTCCATGTAGATCCTATGCATACAATAGGATGGGCTTATACCTTTCAAATCTACTAATTTTCTCCCTATGGCTCCCATATTATTCTGTAGAATTGCTATTAATTTCTTTTCCTCAGTTAGAGATAATGAGTTGTTGAATATCACTAGTTTATATCTCTCTTCATCAAGAAATACATACTTTAAGTGTGGGGGCAACAACTTTAACTCAACTTTGTTTTCTTCAATTTTCTTTTCTTTTCCCAAGTGTTCAACCTTGGCACTGTGGGGTGACATCTCTTTTGCTTTATCCGACTCCATTAGGTATTCCTTCACTTTTGAATCTTCTTCCATGTCCAAAGTGTAACATCCTTGGATCAATGCCTTCTCTAAAGGGTCTGACTTGTATACTTGCTTTTCAGTTGAGATGAGTAACTCCTCCAAAGTGTCTATTCTGAAACATTTTTGCTTGTCTTTTGGGTGTTGTACAACTTCAAACAAATTAAAATTAACTTCATCATCTTCAACTCTAACTTTCAAATTGCCATTGTCAACATCTATAATCACTTTAGTAGTCTTCATAAATGGCCTTCCCAGGATCAATGGGACTTCCACATCTTCGTCCATGTCCATAATCACAAAATCAACAAGAAATATGAATTTGTCCACTCTAACTAAAACATCTTCTGCTACTCCATAAGTAATCTTTATTGATCTGTCAGCCAGTTGCAGAGTCATTATAGTTAGTCTAACATCCAAGTCTCCTATTCTTTTGAGCATAGATAATGGCATGAGGTTTATACTGGCCCCTAAATCAAGTAATGTTTTTCCCACCGATAATGCACCAATGGTAACAAAAATAGTAAAATAGGCAGGATCTTTGGATTTTTTTGGCAATGAATTTTGAAAAATTGCACTACACCCTGCTTCCAGCTCTATTGTCTCTTCTTCATCAAATATTCTCTTTTTGGTGAGGAGTTCTTTCATGAATTTGGCATATGTTGGCATTTGCTCCATGGCTTCCACAAAGGGTATATTAATCTGCAGCCTTTTGAAAATGTCCATAAATCTGGTGAATTGTCTTTCTTTGTCTATTTTTGAAGGAGCCTTGGGGCATAGTAACTTCTTCACAAATGGCTTTTGACTCCCTCCTTTTTCTTGGGTAGATTCATTCTTACTGCTCTCTCCTCTTTTTATCTTTTGTTTTTCTTCTCCCTCTTCATTATTCTTATTAGGGAGTTGTCTTTCTTTATTAATCTCATCTTCTCGTCCTTCATCTTCTTTTCCTAAAACCTCTTCTTCAACAACTATATTGTCACCAATCCCTTTACCTACAACTTTTCCACTCCTTGTAGTTATTAACTTGCAATGCTCCTTAGGGTTAGTTTGTGTATTGGCTGAAAAATGTCCTCCTTGTTGCTCAAATAACTGTTTAGCCAGTTGTCCCACCTGAGTCTCTAAACTTCTGATTGAAGCCTCCGTATTTTTCTGATTAGACAAAGAAGCTTGAATGAAATTCTCCAAAGTGTCCTCCAATTTGGTTGTTCTCTCATGCGCTAGAGGGTAATATTGTTGTTGTTGTTGATATGGAGGTTATTGATATGACTGTTGTTGATTTGGAGGTTGTCTATTAGATGGACTAGCACCTTGTTTCCACCCAAAATTCTGATTATGATTCCCTCTCCATCCTTGTAAAAAATTGTTTTGATAGTTGTTGGAATTAGGGAAATTTGGTTGTCTTCCTTGACCATTGCCACTTTGAGCACCCATATAATGAGCTTCTTCTTCTTGTATGTTGCCTTGGTAAGAGTAGTGTCCATTTGGATGATCACCTCCACAAAATCATTCCAAAAATCATTGCCTCAAAAGTCCAAGGACCCTTGAAGCTTCACTATACCAGTCACAATTGGGACATTGCCGGTTGGTAAGGCGCTGCTTGATTTGGGTACTAGCATAAATCTAATGCCCTTATCCATGCTTAAAAGAATAGGAGACTTGGAAGTAAAGCCTACAAGAATGACACTTCAACTAGTTGACAGGTTTCTAAAATTCCCTTATGGTGTGGCGGAGGATGTTTTGGTTAGAGTTGATAAATTTATGTTCCCATTTGATTTTGTTGTGATGGATCTGATACTGGGAAGACCTTGCATGAAGACTGCTAAGGTCATCATTGATGTGGATGATGGATGTAGACCCCTAATTTTGCCCGGTCTCTCAATAAAGGCTAAAGAGACTTCCTACAACAAAGACAAAGCTCGCCTGACATCTCAATAAAGGCCAAGAAGACTTCCTATATGAAGATAAAGCTTTAACGGACGTTTATCGGCATCAAACGACGTCCGAATACAGAAAGGAAAGCTTCCTAGGGGTCCCAGAACACAAAGGCTGGCCAAAACAGGTCGAGACGGCTGTCCCAACTGGGACTGCCAGTCCCAGGTTTCAGGTGGTCTCAGCCTTTGTAAAAGAGGCAGTTGGGACGGCCGTCCCAACCCAGAGGGCGTCCCAAATGTGCAGGCAGCGAGAAAACTATAAATAGGAGGCTCATTTGCCACTGTTTCACACACCAGACAACTCCTAGTACTTGTCTATTCTCTTCTCTCTTCGAATGAACTCTCTGATTGCCTTAATAAGGTAACAATCAGTTAAGGAATCATATTCCAGCATTCGATTCTTCTGTAAAATTGAGTCGAGTCGATCTTGTATTTGGAGAGGAGAGTCTTTGTAGCGCGAAGGATTGCTAAAACGCATCCTCACTATTAAGGATTCGCAATACAAAGCTTGCTACGGAGGTTCTATTCAATTCTCTTCTCTGTTATCGCTTTATTTATTGTTTTCTGTATGCAATGTAAACTAAAATCATGTAGATAGCAATTTTTAACATTATGCAATAAAATAGGGTAATCGCGTAATTTCTCGTAATCTTTACTTAAATGAATTAAACCGTCATAGGGAACCCGAAAGGGGCGTTGTGGGGTGCTAACACTTTCCCCACACGTAACTAACTCCCTTACCTAACTCTGGTTATAATGGCCAAGTTTGGTTTTTATTAAAATCAACACCTTTTTATCCTTTTCCAATGTTTATGGTCAAAACATTGGTGGTGACTCCAAAAGAACCCCTTTTCGAAAACCTTGCTTTTTATTAGAGGATAGTTCAGTTGTTGAGCACCTCGGAAGCAATGATCATAATTTTAACATAAAACGCAAGTCTAAACCATCTTTTTGCGACCGCTCGCATAAACGTTCGAGATGTCCCTGGACGTCGGAACGGACGGCGGCGACAAATGGCGACTCCACTGGGGAAGCTAGAGAGTTGATCCCATTTAGTGATGGATAAATTCAAACTAAGTAAAGATTTGAAATTACGCCTTTACCCTCTTCCGTATGTTTTATTGTATGGCTTTAATAATTGTTGTATGATTATTTTCTGCAAATTGTTTGAAATATAAATTGCACACAAAAACCCTTGCACACAACAGTCCCTCTATACCCGGGGGCAAGAGTGAATACCTATAGGGAGTGGGTGGCAGATACGACCGGCTTGTTGGCACACGGGGCTACAACCGTTTTCGGAAACCACCAACTCAAGGTGATAACTCTCTTCTTTTGGTCTAAGGACGTCGACACGGAGTTCCGTGCATGACCCGAGGACTGAGAGATTGAGAGGTCCCTATAATGGGGGCACCTTGGGGACCTTTGGCCTTGATGAGAACAGTTTAGAACCACCCAAACCAAGCACGTTTCTGCAGGAAAACCCTACCTCGTGATTAAATAAGCGTGGCTCTGCTTGTGGATGTATGAATTGTGTGTGCATTCGTTTGCTGCATTTGTATTGATGCATTAGCATAGGGTAATCATACAACAAACAAAAATAGTGAAAAACCCTAAAAATCATAAAAAGTGATAAGATAAGCCAACTTTATCTCGGACAGTCTTCAGTTAAGCTAGCCTGGTTTCAGGTTCTTTGTAAGCTAAGTAGCCACGTTGACCGACAGAAGAGATAAAGGGTCATAAAAAAATATAAAAACAAATTAAAGCCATAAAAATATCTTTTATAATAAAAAGTTTCTTGGCAAAGTCGTATCATTCATACCACATCATCCAATAAGTGGTAAAACCAAGAGAGAAAATAAATGCACTAAGAAAAGTATGCATAAACATCATCATAATAAAGTCTCTCATACATAAACACACTCATTCTAGGATTTATTAGATATCCTTAAACAATAGCGAAAGAAACCCAAGTGCGTTTATCACCTTCCTAGAAGAGATAAGTGCGCTAAGGTATGTTTGCAACCTTTGAAAAAGGAAGTTAACACACTAAGGTGGGTATGGTACCCTCAAAACATAGGCTTTTGAGAAAATACCAAAGCTATTGTCTAGGGAATATCTATTTCACACCAATCATTTGAAATAAAAAGCTATAATAAAAATCGTTAAAATCATTTAGAAAGTGGTTGGTCTTCCGCCCGTCCTCACGCGTGCCCAGAAAGCTAGAAAGATGGAACAGCTAGAGGAACAAAACTGAAAGCTCACCACCGAGCTTAATACGCTGAAAGAGCAAATGGCTCAAATGGTGGAAATTATGCGTCAACAAAATCTCCACAAAGAGGGTCCTCAAAGTGGATAAGCCTCTCACCAAGAAGAAGAAGAGGAACCTTAGGATGAGCATGACCAATCTGATACAAGAGCAGTACATATTCAAGCTCCGGAAGTATCAAAGCAACAAATTACTGCTCTTGAAGAGAGGCTGAGAGCCATGGAGGGGCATAACTTTGATGTAAAAGAGGCGGCCGATATGTGCCTCGTTAAAAATATCCAATTCCCTAATAAATTCAAAACTCCGGACTTCCCAAAATACATGGGACTAACTTGCCCCAAAAGCCATCTTACAATGTACTGCCGTAAGATGGCTGCATATGCTGACAACGAGAAGCTCCTGATCCATTGTTTTCAGGAGAGCTTAGCTGAATCAGCCCTAAACTGGTATATGCAACTGCAAGGGGGTCAAGTCCAAACATGGAGACATCTGGCAAATGCTTTTCTTCGTTGCTATAAATACAATATTGATCTGACCCCTAAAAGAGCAGATCTACAATTGCTAAGCAAGAAAAGCGATGAATCCTTCAAAGCATATGCCCAAAGATGGAGGGAATTGGCAGCACAAGTAGAACCTCCTCTGTCCGACAAAGAAACCACATCCATGTTTATCAATTCTCTAATTGGTCCCTATTATGACAAAATGATAGGGAACACATCAACACTTTTTGAGGATGTGGTAATTATAGGAGAAAGAGTAGAGCAAGGTCTGAAAAGCGGAAGAATTACACAACACACTTCCTTCAATTCCTCTACTCCAAACATTAAGAAGAGCTTCGAAAAGAAGAAGGAAGGAACCATGAATGCAATTAACATTGCTACTCCTTCTTCCTCCTCACAGCAGACCAAGTCACGCAGACCGAAAAGGAAATTCACTCCAATACCTACCTCCTATGGAAGTCTGCTGTTAAAATTGTTGGATGCTAAACTCCTTGTGTGCATCCCTCCCAAGAAAATGGAGCCACCATATCCAGAATGGTATAAGCCGAACGAAAAATACAATTATCATTCGGATGCTCCGGGACACTCCGTGGATAACTGCATGGCCTTAAAACATAAGGTCCAAGATTTAATAGATGCAGGGTGGATTACCTTGGACGCCTCTACTTTGAAAGTAGATGATCAGCCTCTTTCCAAACCCGAATGAAGGATGGGCTAAGGAAGATCAACAATTTAGGGTTCATCATTTTTGTCATCTAATAAAAATAAATACAAAAAATTATAATAAAAAAAATATATCAAAAAGCTTCCGATGTATTTCTCGTGATCCTCGCTCATGATCACGAGATTTTTTATTAATATGAGCTTTGTGAATATTTCTTTCTATCAATACAACGAGGCATTATTCATAATATTCATATTCTTTGTCATTCTTTTCCCTCTCACACATTTAATAAAGAAATATAAAACAAAGCATAACCATACAGTCATGTCTGTGATTGAAAACTCTCTAGAAGATCCGAAAGCCGAAAGCGAATGGATTGAGTCAGACAGTGAGGAGGGGACCATTTCCCCGGACATGCAAAGACTATTAGAAAAAGAAGCTCAGTCAATACAGCCCCATCAGGAGAAAACTAAGGCCATCAATTTGGGACAAGAAGATAATAAGAAAGAAGTAAATATTGGTACCCAAATCGATGATGATGTCAGGGAAAGGCTGATACAGTTGCTAAGGGAATATATGGATGTATTCGCTTGGTCCTACCATGATATTCCTGGAATTGATGAAAGCATAGTGGAGCATAGATTACCACTAAAAGAGGGATTTCGGCCTGTTAAGCAGAAGCTCAGAAGAGTAAAGCCAGAATGGTCCTTGAAAATTAAGGAAGAAGTAGAAAAATAGTTGGATGCCAATTTTCTAATCGTGTCAAAATACCCTGAATGGTTGGCAAACATCGTGCCGGTTATAAAGAAAAATGGAAAAATTAGAGTATGCATAGATTACAGGGATTTAAATCGTGCAAGTCCAAAAGATGATTTTCCCTTACCACATATTGATATGCTAGTAGATCATACCGCTACAAATACTCTCTATTCTTTCATGGATGGATATGTAGGGTATAACCAAATTAAATTGGCTGTTGAAGATAGAGAAAAAACTTCTTTCATTACGCCGTGGGGTACATTCTGTTATAGAGTAATGCCTTTTGGACTTAAGAATGCAGGGGCTACTTATCAAAGGGCCATGGTGACATTATTTCATGATATGATCCACAAAGAAATCGAAGTATATGTGGATGATATGATCGCCAAGTCCAAAAACGAAATAGATCACCTCCAATACTTAAAGAAGTTATTCGATCGGCTTCGGAAATACCAGATCAAGCTCAATCCGACTAAATGCACATTCGGAGTACGATCAGGAAAACTCCTTGGGTTTATTGTTAGTAAAAAAGGAATTGAGGTAGACCTTGATAAAACAAAGGCAATCGTAGAAATGCCCCCACCAAGAACAGAAAAAGAAGTCAGAGGGTTCTTGGGCCGAATAAACTACATCGCACGGTTCATCGCGCAATTAACGGATAAGTGTACGCCCATATTCAAGTTATTGCGTAAAAACCAACCGAAAGCTTGGAATGATGAATGTCAACAAGATTTCCAAAAAATCAAAACGTGCCTAACCAATCCACCAGTATTGGTACCACCTGTGGAAGGAAAGCCCCTGATTCTTTACCTTTTAGTACTCGACGAGTCCATGGGATGTGTGCTCGGTCAACAAGACGATACAGATAAAAAAGAACAAGCCATATATTACCTCAGTAAAAAATTTCTAAATTATGAGACCCGTTATACACCACTCGAAAAAACATGTTGTGCATTGGTGTGGGCAACTCAGCGCCTTCGACAATATATGGCCAGACATACAACTTGGTTGATTTCCAAAATGGACCCAATCAAATACCTGTTTGAAAAACCCGTCTTGACCGGAAGAATAGCCAGGTGGCAGGTACTCCTCTCAGAATTCGACATTGTTCATGTCACTCAGAAAGCTATCAAAGGCAGTCCTTTAGCAGAATATCTGGCACATGGGCCAACTGACGAATATCAATCCCTCCAAGATGATTTTCCAGATGAGAACATAATGCATATCCAACATGAAGAACGTGAAGATAATAAGTGGATCATGTTTTTCGATGGAGCTTCAAACTTATTGGGACATGGGATCGGAGCTATTTTAATATCTCCCAAAAAGAAGTATATCCTAGTAACAGCCAGACTAAATTTTGATTGCACAAACAATATGGCGGAATACGAAGCTTGTGCTCTAGGTATTCAAGCAACTCTGGATCATGGGGTGACTAAACTCAAAGTATTCGGTGACTCATCCCTTGTTATTTACCAGCTCAAGGGTGAATGGGAAACTAGAAATTCCAAGTTAATCCCTTATCTGGAGCACATCCGTAATATGACTTCAAAAATGGAAAACATCAGTTTCGAATACATCCCTCGGGAGGATAACCAGATTGCGGATGCACTAGCAACATTATCATCCATGTTCGCATTAGGACAAGAACATGAGATGCCCATCATCCAAGTCAAAAGGCACGATAAACAAGCCTTTTGTATGACGGTGGACAATGAAAAAGATAAAACCCCTTGGTATCAGGACATAAGGCGATACCTGACAAAGGGTGAATACCCCGAGGGAATCAGTGACAATGACAAAAGGATCATTCGAAAAAGGGCCATAGGGTTTATGTTGATAGGAGAAACCCTTTATAAAAAGAATTTTGATTCCACTTTGTTAAGATGTGTCAATTTCGAAGAATCGCAGAAATTGATTAAAGAAATACATGAAGGAACCTTCGGGACTCATGCACCAGGGCATATCATGGCTAGGAAAATCCTCAGGGCAGGATACTTTTGGTCCACAATGGAAAAGGACTGTCATCAGTATGCTAGAAAATGTCACAAATGTCAGGTACATGCGGACAATGTACATGTTCCACCGGTACCACTCAATGTTATGGCTATCCCTTGGCCATTTGCTATGTGGGGCATGGATGTTATTGGACCTATTGAGCCTAAGGCATCTAATGGCCATCGATTCATTCTAGTGGCTATCGACTATTTCACTAAGTGGGTAGAAGCTGCATCTTATGCACATGTGACTAAAAAGGTAGTGGTCACCTTTGTTAAGAAAAATATCATATGTCGATATGGCATTCCACATCGTCTTATTACCGATAATGGAACCAACTTGAATAATAAGATGATGGAAGAATTATGTCAGGATTTCAAAATTCAACACCATAATTCCTCTCCCTACCGGCCCAAAATGAATGGCGCAGTAGAAGCAGCTAATAAAAACATCAAGAAGATTGTTCAAAAGATGGTTAAAACCTATAAGGATTGGCATGAAATGTTGCCTTTTGCTCTTCACGGTTATCGAACGTCCGTAAGAACCTCAACAGGAGCTACGCCATTCTCCCTTGTGTATGGAATGGAGGTTGTATTTCCAATAGAGGTCGAAATACCTTCCCTCCGAATTATAATGGAAGCAAAATTAACAGAAGCCGAATGGGTTCAAAGTCGACATGACCAGCTAAACCTTATCGATGAAAAGCGATTGAGTGCTATATGTCATGGACAAGCCTATCAAAAGAAGATAAAAAAGGCTTATGATAAAAAGGTCCACCCTCATACTTATCAAGAAGGGGATCTAGTAATAAAGAAAATGCTTCCAGCCCAGAAAGATAAAATTGGAAAATGGGCAGCAAATTACGAAGGACCCTTTGTGGTCAAACGAGCTTTCTCAAGAGGGGCACTTATCCTCACTGATATGGATGGAGAGGAACTTCGACACCCGATCAATTATGATGCGGTGAAGAAGTATTATGCTTAAAGACATTGCTCATGACCCGTTAGGAATGAAAACCCGCAAAGGGCATCCCTGAGCAAAAGATAGGGTCTATATCCCTCGCTAGGACACGTCCTAGGCAAAAAGTAGAGGTAAAAAAAAAAAAAAAAAAGCTAACTAAGAGCAATGGTTACTTTAGTCGAAAACTGAAAAGGCGGCTAAAGTAACATTCTTCCAGAAGCAAGCAGTCTGCATAGTCTTCACTCTGAGCTCAGGCATCTCAACTGAAGCAATGAGGAGAACCAGGGGGCAGATATCATAGACATGACTGTATAAGCCTAAACAGTACAGCCAACCCTGACCATCCATTCTTCTAACTACCTTTTGAAACCCTTCTATAAAAGAAATAAAACTTTTGCTCATTTATCAATAAAAGTCCTGTTCATTTCCTTTCTCTTGACCAAATATTATGGAAATGCCTCTTTATTGATAAATCATAAATATGCGCAAAGACTTTTAATCAAAGATCAAGCATGCATCTAAAAATTGGAAGCATAAAAATAATAAAAGAATAAGTGTTTGCTAGGATATTCTTAGGTAAAAATTAGGGTAGCTTGCTAGATCGGAAACCCCAAAAGAACGATCTAGGCAAAAGATAAGGCAAAAGCCCCCTAAGATAGTCTAGGCAAAAATTAAGGCAGCCCGCTAGATCGAAAACCCGTAAAGGGCAGTCTAGGCAAAAGATAGGGCTAAAACCAAAAGATGAATAAAAGAGGAGCCCATCTTCATAAAGGAGGAGCCCATCATGGTCATAAAAGAGGAGCCTATCGGCGTATTCATAAGAAGCCAACGGGAGAAGGCCAGTTACTTTCTAAATGCATCAAAAATAAATAAACATTAGATTGCATTTAGGACATCCACACACAAAGTAGTTGCATAATACGACTTTGTCAAAATCAAGAAAAAATAATTTTTCTTCAAACAAGAATAATAAACATGCATATAAGGAGGATAGTCTCCATGCTTGTGATTGAAAATAGAAGGCGCCAAAATCCAGCCTCTAAATGAAAATCAGAATCGCGAAAGATGAAATCAAAAACCATTTCAGCAGAATAAAGAGATTCAAGGAAACTAGCTCTAACCTTCTATCCCAATAAAAGAAGGTGCACCAGGAAAAGGCCAACGGAAAGGCTTGATGATCCCCAAGCGGATCCTTGCCTACTCCAGAGGCAAAACAAAAATTACTCACGACTCATCATCATCATAACATGAGTCGTCAACCACAGTCATTTGAAGCATCAATCAACATCCTTCCATCTAAAAAGAAGGAAGCCATCAACGTAGAAAAGCCAACGGAAAGGCTTGATCATCCCCAAGAGGATCCTTGCTTACTCTAGAGGCAAGACAAAAAGATTACCTCACGACTCAGCTTCATCACCACAGGAGTCATCGAGAACACTTATCCAGAATCTCCGCTTCATTCCCAAAGGAGAATAAGGACTACATAAAAGTCCATCAAAGAAAATACGGAGACACATCCTCCATATCACCAGGGGGCAACAAAAAGAAAGAAAAGAAAAACTTTCATTCCCCAATAGAGGCCACAACGAAAAAGGCCAAATAAAAATCTCCAAGAAGAGTATATCAAGAAAATTCTACAAAAAGACAAAAAGAGGAAAACAAAAATTTTTTTCCATCTTCCCGCTCAAATAAGAAGCTTCACAAAGCTAGGAGCCAAGACTCCATCATCAAAATTGGATCCCCAGGAAATCGACAAACTCCTCGGTGAATCCCAAAAAAGAGAAAAGAAGAAAAATTCTTCATTCCGCTCAATAAAAGAGCCTCACAAGACCAGGAGCCAAGACTCCATCATCAAATTTGGATCCCCAAGAAAAATTCCCCAGGGATCGCTAAAAAGAAAAGAGAAAAAGATATCTTTTCATCTAAAGAAAAAAGCCAATGGGCATAAAAAGGCGCACATATGTAAAAACCAAATCGCAAAAAAAGAAATTCAAATCGCGAGGAAAAGATAAAAACCCATTCCCCAGCAGGAATAAGAGCATAGGCAAAGCCAGCTCAAACAACAGCGCCCAATAAGGAGTCAAAAACTCCATTCCTCCCTAGGGGGCAATTCAAAATAGATCCCCATAAAACAACCAAATCCCTGGTAGATCACCAAAAAAGAAAAATCCCCAGCGGGCCTACCAGCAAAAGGCAAAATACAAATT
This sequence comes from Sphenostylis stenocarpa, assembly GCA_963425845.1. NCBI lineage: Eukaryota > Viridiplantae > Streptophyta > Magnoliopsida > Fabales > Fabaceae > Sphenostylis > Sphenostylis stenocarpa. The sequence goes on from OY731403.1 coordinate 74,103,086, forward strand.
CATATCCTCAGGGAGTTAATCGCCCATAACACCCAATATGAATATCCCCAGTGAAAGGCAAAACCTTCACTCCCAAGAATGCCTATGCCTACTCAGAGGCAAGCAAAGAACCGATATCCCCAAGAAATGGGAAATCAACCTATGCAAGAGGCAATACGAGTACAAAGCTTTCAAAAAAGCATCCGCCTACTCAGAGGTATTATCAAGAACAAATATCCTCAAGTAGAACATCAGCCTATTCAGAGGCGAAACAAACAAATAAAAAGCCTTCACCACTATTGAAGCATCTGCCTAATCAAGAGGCACAACCAACAAAAATCAACAAATCCCCAGTGGTTTCCCGCCCAAATAAGAGGCAACCAACAAAGAATCCCCGGCAAGACCGGATGGCTAAAAAGAAAAGCCAAAAACAAAAAAATCCCCGGCAAAGACCGGATGGCTAAATGAAAAAGCCAAAAACAAAGAATCCCCGGTAAAACCGGATGACTAACAGAAAAGTCAAAAAGTCAAAATCAAATATTCCCTACGGAATGGGCGCATGAACAAAAACAATAAGTCGCCAACACATCTCCAAAACCAGATGACCACAGGATTGACTATCAAAAAGTCATCCTAAAAGCCTTGCAGAATGGGGCTTATTCAGAGCCTTGCAGAACGGGGTTCGTACCGGGTGGGGGTAGGTACCCATCAGAGCCTTGCAGAACGGGGTCCGTACCGGGTGGGGGTAGGTACCCATCAGAGCCTTTAAGAACGGGGTTCGTACCAGGTGGGGGTAGGTACCCACAAGAGCCTTGCAGAACGGGGTTCGTACCGGGTGGGGGTAGGTACCCATCAGAGCCTTGCAGAACGACGTTCGTACCGGGTGGGGGCAGGTACCCACAAGAGCCTTGCGGAACGGGGTTCGTACCGGGTGGGGGTAGGTACCCACAAGAGCCTTGCGGAACGGGGTTCGTACAAGGTGGGGGTAGGTACCCATCGAGCCTTGCGGAACGGGGTTCGTACGGGTGGGGGTAGGTACCCACCGTAGCCTTATAAAATAAGGTTTATACCGGATGAGGGTAGGTACTCATCGGAATCTAGCAAAATGCGGATTCATACCGGGTGGGGGTAGGTACCCATCGAGCCTTGCGGAATGGGGTTCGTACCGGGTGGGGGTAGGTACCCATCGAGCCTTGCGGAACGGGGTTCGTACGGGTGGGGGTAGGTACCCATCGAGCCTTGCGGAACGGGGTTCGTATCGGGTGGGGGTAGGTACCCATCGAGCCTTGCGAACGGGGTTCGTACCGGGTGGGGGTAGGTACCCACCAGAGCCTTATAAAATAAGGTTTATACCGGATGAGGGTAGGTACTCATCAGAATCTAGCAAAATGCAGATTCATACCGGGTGGGGGTAGGTACCCATCAAAGCCTTGCGGAATGGGGTTCGTACCGGGTGGGGGTAGGTACCCATCGAGCCTTGCAGAACGGGGTTCGTACCGGGTGGGGGTAGGTACCCATCGAGCCTTGCGGAACGGGGTTCGTGCTTGGGTGGGGGTAGGTACCCATCGAGCCTTGCGGAACGGGGTTCGTACGGGTGGGGGTAGGTACCCACCAGAGCCTTATAAAATAAGGTTTATACCGGATGAGGGTAGGTACTCATCAGAATCTAGCAAAATGCAGATTCGTACCAGGTGGGGGTAGGTACCCACCAAAGCCTTATAAAATAAGGTTTATACCGGATGAGGGTAGGTATTCATCAGAATCTAGCAAAATGCAAATTCGTACCAGGTGGGGGTAGGTACCCACCAAAGCCTTATAAAATAAGGTTTATACCGGATGAGGGTAGGTACTCATCAGAATCTAGCAAAAATGCAGATTCGTACCGGGTGGGGGTAGGTACCCACCAAAGCCTTATAAAATAAGGTTTATACCGGATGAGGGTAGGTACTCATCGGAATCTAGCAAAATGCGGATTCGTACCGGGTGGGGGTAGGTACCCACCATAGCCTTATAAAATAAGGCTTGTACCGGATGAGGGTAGGTACTCATCAAAACTTAGCAGAATGCATTAGGTGGAGTAAAATACTCACCTAAGCATTTACAAAAAACGGGTTGCAAAGACCTTACTTCTATTAGAGGATAGTTCAGTGTTGAGCACCTCAGAAGTAAGTACCCACAAGAGTTTAGCAAAATGCGAACTCATATCGGGTGAGGGTAGGTACTCACCAAAAGCCTTGTAAAACAAGGTTTATACCTAGTGGGGGTAGGTACCCACAAGAGTCTAGCGAAATGCAGACTCATACCGGGTGAGGGTAAGTACTCACCAGAGCCTTATAAAGTAAGGCTCAAACCAGATAGGGGTTGGTACCTATCAAAAATATTTATCATCCGGAGGATCAGCAAAGAAGCATCCGAAGGATAATCGGGCAAAAGGGTTAACTCCTTCCCCTACCAACTAATTATGTCAGCATGTTAAGCCAACAGATTAGTCAGGCAGGTGAAGGGGGGGCAGCTGTAGACCCCTAATTTTGCCCGGTCTCTCAATAAAGGCTAAAGAGACTTCCTACAACAAAGACAAAGCTCGCCTGACATCTCAATAAAGACCAAGAAGACTTCCTATATGAAGATAAAGCTTTAACGGACGTTTATCGGCATCAAACGACGTTCGAATACAGAAAGGAAAGCTTCCCAGGGGTCCCAGAACACAAAGGCTGGCCAAAACAGGTCGAGACGGCCGTCCCAAGGTCAATACGGCCGTCCCAACCTTCCCTGGCCAAGTGGGACGGGCGTCCCAACTGGGACTGCCAGTCCCAACTTTTAGGTGGTCTCAGCCTTTGTAAAAGAGGCAGTTGGGACGACCGTCCCAACCCAGACGGCCGTCCCAACCCAGAGGACATCCCAAATGTGCAGGCAGCGAGAAAACTATAAATAGGAGGCTCATTTGCCACTGTTTCACACACCAGACAACTCCTAGTACTTGTCTATTCTCTTCTGTCTTCGAATGAACTCTCTGATTGCCTTAATAAGGTAACAATCAGTTAAGGAATCATATTCCAGCATTCGATTCTTCTGTAAAATTGAGTCGAGTCGATCTTGTATTTGGAGAGGAGAGTCTTTGTAGAGCGAAGGATAGCCAAAACGCATCCACACTATTAAGGATTCGCAATACAAAGCTTGCTACGGAGGTTCTATTCAATTCTCTTCTCTGTTATCGCTTTATTTATTGTTTTCTGTATGCAATGTAAACTAAAATCATGTAGATAGCAATTTTTAACATTATGCAATAAAATAGGGTAATCGCGTAATTTCTCGTAATCTTTACTTAAATGAATTAAACCGTCATAGGGAACCCGAAAGGGGCATTGTGGGGTGCTAACACCTTCCCCACACGTAACTAACTCCCTTACCTAACTCTGGTTATAATGGCCAAGTTTGGTTTTTATTAAAATCAACGCCTTTTTATCCTTTTCCAATGTTTATGGTCAAAACATTGGTGGCGACTCCAAAAGAACCCCTTTTCGAAAACATTGCTTTTTATTAGAGGATAGTTCAGTTGTTGAGCATCTCGGAAGCAATGATCATAATTTTAACATAAAACGCGAGTCTAAACCATCTTTTCGCGACCGCTCGCATAAACGTTCGAGATGTCCCTGGACGTCGGAACGGACGGCGGCGACAATGGAAAATTAAAGGTCATAGTAGAAGATGATGAAGTCAATTTTAATGTATTTGAAGCAATGTTGTACCCCAAAGACAAACAACAATGTCTCAGAATGGATGTTGTTGATGAAATTTTGCAAGCTACAAGGAAGCAATTGACTAAAGCAACCCCACTGGAAAAAGCTTTGATAGGTGTTGGTGATGAATTTGATGAAAAAGATGAAGAAGAAGTTGAGGAATATCTTAAGCATCTTGATTTAGTAAAAGAAGCTGCATCAAAGGAAATAAGGCCTGAGAAATTGCAGCAAGAGAATGAAACCGGAAGTCAAATGCTGGAATTAAAGGTATTACCTCCCCATTTAAAATATGTTTTTCTTGTAGATGGAGGTAACAAACCAGTGGTGATCAGCAATGCTTTAACGGATTCTGAAGAAAAAAAGTTGATCTCAATTCTTATAGCCAATGAGGGTGCCATAGGTTGGACTATGTCTGATCTCAAAGGAATCAGTCCATCTTGTTGTATGCACAAGATTCACATGGAGAAGGATTATAAGCCTATAGCTCAACCTCAAAGGCGATTAAATCCAACCTTAAAGAGGTTGTAAAGAAAGAAATACTGAAATTACTTGATGCTGATATGATCTATCCTATCTCTGACAGTGCTTAGGTTAGTCTGGTTCAGATAGTCCCCAAAAAAGGAGGTATGACTATAATTTATATTGATAAAAATGAATTAATTCCTACTAGGACTGTCACAGGTTGGAGAATGTGTATAGATTATAGGAAATTGAATCAAGTAACTAGAAAAGATAATTTTCCTTTACCTTTCATGGATCAAATGTTAGAAAGGTTAGTAGGACAAGCTTTTTATTGTTTTCTAGACTGTTACTCAGGGTATAATCAAATAACAGTAGATCCAGAAGATCAAGAAAAAATGCTTTTACTTGTCCTTTTGGTGTGTTTGCTTACAAGAAAATTCCATTCGGATTGTGCAATGCACCAACAACTTTTCAACGATGCATGATGGCAATTTTCTCAGATTTGGTGGAAGAATGTATAGAAGTTTTCATGGATGATTTCTCAGTTTGGGTGCATCATTTAATCATTGTTTGGAAAACCTGAATAGCATACTGAAGCGGTGTGTTGATGCCAATTTGGTTCTAAATTGGGAGAAGTGTCATTTTATGGTAATTGAAGTGAAAGCGATGAAGATCTTATTGAACTTGATGATAGAATGAAGATCTTGTGGATTTGATGAAATCAAAGGCTACTTGGTTTTAAGGGTAGAGTATTTAGTGAGTCATCATCAATATTAATAAGTATTCATATCTCTCTGTTGCATGAGGTTTGATCATTTAAAAGAATTTCTAAATGCCTCTAAAAATGTTTTAATATGTTAAAAATTAATATAATCGATTAAACTGTTCTTAAGAAATAGTTTTAACCAATACTATATAAGGTTAATCGATTAAAACCATTTAAAATAATTCACTGGAATTGTTTTAATCAATATACACTCATATTTTCACTAAAAGAGTATTTGAAAACCTTTTGCTAGTATTTTAACTTACATAACTTCAAATTAATCGATTAAATCACTTCAAATATTTTGAAAATTGTTTTGTCAGTATTTTAATCGATGTAACTTCGAATTAATCTATTAAAATCACTTGAAATGTTTGAAAAAGTGTTCTATAATTATTTTAATCGATGTAACTTCGAAATAATCGATTAAAATTACTTGAGATGTTTTGAAAAATGTTTTTCCAAAATTTTAATCAATGTAACATCGAATTAATCGATTAAAACAACTTAAGGGAAGTTTTGAGAAAAAGTTTGGCAGAATTATAATCGATTAAAACGCAAATTAATCGATTAAAACAACTAAGAATTTTTGTTTAAATGTTTTAATCGATTAAAACGTCTTCGTATCAATTAAAATAAATCTGGAAAATGATTAAGCACATTTTAACCGATTAAAAGAAGAATTAATCGATTAATCAAGATTTAATAATCAATTAAAAGACGATTTAACCGATTAATTAAACTAGTTAGTTGGAAATATACTTTATATAAACATGATTTCTTCAGTCTTTTAAAATCATATTTTTGGCAATCAATCAAGCAATCATAAGAGAGATTTTCAAGAAAGAATTGCGCAAGTTTTGTGGAGTTTTACAGAGTTCTTTCTTAAGTCATTTTTGCTTTTTTTTTATGAAGAAACTCATACTGCAGGAGCTGCATAAATCGGGTTTGATTGTTCTATTTTCTTCTCTTTGTTTCTTTTCGAATCTTTACTATATTGTGGGTGTATGGAAGTGTTGGGTACTGGTTCTGTAGTTGGAATTTGGCTGCAGGTTGGTTTAAGAACTGAAATTTGGTTCTTGGTGAAGGTTTAGGTGCAAGAACTTGAATTTGGTTCTTGTGGTAGATTGGGTGTTGTGTGATTCAGAATTGTAATCTGTAGTACATTCAATCTAGTGGAACTCAACTGGAATTTGGCTAAAAACTAAATGTAGCCCTATGATTTAGGTGAACCAGTATAAATCTTGGTTGTCTTTCTCTAAACCTTTACTCTCTTGTGTTTTACATTGAATTGCTTATTTTTCTTGATTCAAGGAGTGATCAGAATTCAAAATCTTTGAATTAGATAATCTGTATTCTGTAAATTACAAAAAATTTTCAAAGATCAATTCACCCCCCCTCTTGATCTCAGCTTACATTTCTAACAATTGGTATCAACAGTAGGGTCTTGAAAATTACTCAAGACTTTCGGTTCAAGTCTTTTCATGGATGAAAACAAATTGTCTTTTTCTAAGGGTGCTTCTATTAATAAACCTCCACTGTTTTGTGGTACAGATTATCCATTTTGGAAGATTAGGATAAATATCTTTATTAAATCCATTGATAAAAATGTTTGGAATATTATTGAACAAGGTTCTTCTGTTTTTGATAGAGAATGGTCTAGCTTGAATAATAATGAAAAGAAACAAATTCAAGATGATTGTACTATTAAAAAGAACATTACATATGCTCTTAATATGAATGAATTTTTTAGGGTGTCTCATTGCCAAACAGCCAAACAAATGTGGGAAGTTCTTAAGATGACTTATGAAGAAACAACAGAAATATATTTGAAGGATAATTTGAATTCTCCAACATCTAGTGCAAGTTCAGATTCTTCTATTAATTCTATGAATTACAACTCATTACAGGATGCTTTTAATGAAATGCATGAAGTAGCAAAAAGGCTTGAACTAGAAAACAAAAGATTAAAGAGCTTGAACAACAGGTTATAAAACAAAATCATTCTTCTTGAAAAGAAAATTCTTGATGAAGAAACTGATGCTGAATATTTGAAAATGATTGATAACAATTCTGACTACATGTGTAAAGATAAAAAATGATTGATAACAAAAGAAACTTGCATATCTAATAAAGACTGCTTATAAATTTGCACAAGGTAAAACCAATCTTGATGTTCTTCTTAATTCTCAAAAATTGGTTATTGATCGCGTCGGTATAGGTTTCATACCTTTTGTTGGAAAGAAAACTAAGGCTTTCAAAAACTATTTTTTAATACAATAAACCTAATACATCACCATTTACTACATGTTTTTATTGTATGAAAAAAGGGCATTCTGTAAAATTTTGTAAAATCAAGAAATATGTGGCTCCAAAAGGAAGAATGAATTGGGTTCCCAAGAAATCATTTCAAATAACTTGATAGGACCCTATTATCTTAAAAAGGGTACCAAATTGTGTTTTTTTTTTTTTTTGCAGGAACAAAAATCTGGAGATCTATCGGGACCTAGTCAACAATTAAATATTCTAGATATGAATGATTTAAAATTTTTCAGGAACTGGTTGTTTTAATTGATATAAAACTGGTTTTAATCGATTAAATTCACTTACAGAGAAATTATGCAAAGCTGCCCATACAGTTTTAATCGATTATTCATCAAATTAATCAATTAAAAGCTCTCGGGTTTTACAACTAATATTCCAAATCTTTGTTTTAATCAATTAAAAATGATTTACATCAGTTAAAATCATTAAACAATTCAAAATTAATCGATTCTTACTTATTTTAATCGATTAATATTCTGTTGGTATTTCATTAATCATATCCAGTATAAAAATAATCGATTCTTTCTCATTTTAATCGATTAATATTTTGTCCCAGTACAAAATTAATCGATTATATCTCTTTTTAATTGATTAGTACCGCAACTATATCAATCTATTTTTCAGGAACAACAAACTGAAGATCTCTGGTACCTTGACAGTGACTGTTCAAAACATATGACAGGGGATATCTCAAAATTTTACATTCTAAAGCTCAAAAATGGTGGTACTGTCATCTACGGAGATAACAACAAGGGCAAAATTCTTGGAATTGGTTATATCAAATGTACAGAATCAGGTATCATTAATAATGTACTGTATGTTGAAGGATTGAAACATAATTTGATCAATATTAGTCAGCTGTGTGACAAAGGTCACAAAATCATCTTTGAACCAGAACAATGTCAAATACTCAGATCAAGCTCAGACCAGGTATTGATCAGTGGTAAGAGAATCAACAACATTTACATGTTAAATACTAATTATGCCAATAATTGCTGTCTAATTGCCAAAGAAAATGATACATGGTTATGGCATATAAGATTAACACATATTCATATGCATCATCTTAACAAATTAATTTCCAAGGATCTTGTAATAGGTCTACCTAAACTAAAGTTTGTGATAGAAAAAGTATGTGATGCATGTTAAAAGGGCAAGCAAACAAAAAGTACTTTTTCGCAGAAAAATGTTGTTTCAACTTCAAGACCTCTTGAACTTTTGCATATGGATCTCTTTGGTCCTTCAAGAACTTTAAGTTTAGGTGGGAATCTATATGAATTGGTTATTGTAGATGATTTCTCAAGATTTACCTGAACAATCTTTTTAAAATTGAAATACGATATTGTCCATGCTTTTAAAAAGTTTGCTAAACAAATTCAAAATGAAAAAAGCTATTTCATTTCAAACATTCAAAGTGATCATGGGGGAGAATTTTCAAATGAAAATTTTGATAGATTTTGTGAAAAACATGGGATTAAGCATAATTTTTCATCTCCTAGAACTCCTCAACAGAATGGTGTAATTGAAAGGAAAAATCGTTCCCTTGAAAAGTTAGCTAGGACAATGCTTAATGAAAAAGATTTACCAAAATATTTTTGGGCTGATGCCGTGAGTACTGCTTGTCATGTTTTAAACCGTATCTCAAAAAGACTCCCTATGAATTATATAAAGGCAAAAAGCCTAAAAGTAAACTACTTTAGAGTGTTTGGATGTAAAGTCTTTGTTTTAAATAATGGAAAGGAAAATCTTGGAAAAATTGACTTCAAATCAGATGAAGGTTTTTTCTTGGGGTATTCATCAAATAACCATGCCTATAGAATCTTCAATAAAAGGATAAAAACAATAGAAGAATCAGTTCATGTTGTATTTGATGAAACTAACCCAGATATGCAAAAAAACTCAGTTTGTAGTGTAGATGATAATATTTTAACTGATAAAATGTATCAGTTAAAACTACCAGAATCAACTATTTTTCAGAAACAAGAAAAGTCTAGTGAAGAATTTGAAGAACAACTGCCCAAAGAATGGAAGGCTCCAAGAAATCTTTCAATGGACAACATCATTGGAGAAATAAAACAGGGAGTTTCTACCCGAAGATCTTTAAATAAAATTTGGAATCACATGACATTCATATCTCAAATTGAACCAAAATCCATATCTGATGCATTAAAAGATAATAACTGGATTCATGCGATGCATGAGGAGTTAAACCAATTTACAAGGAATAATGTATGGGAATTAATTCCAAAGCCAAATGATGCAAATATAGTTGGAACTAAATGGGTTTTTAGGAATAAATTAGATGAAAATGGTATTATTATAAGAAACAAAGCAAGATTAATTGCTAAAGGATACAATCAACAAGAACGAATTGATTTTGATGAAACATATGCTCCTGTTTCTAGATTAGCAGTTGTTAGACTTTTACTTGCTTATGCCTCAATGAAGAATTTCAGGTTATACCAAATGGATGTCAAAAGTGCCTTCTTAAATGGCTACTTGAATGAAGAGGTTTTTGTTGCTCAACCCCCTGGATTTGAAGATCATATTCATCTAGAGTTTGTTTACAAACTAAAGAAAGCACTGTATGGTCTAAAGCAAGCCCCAAGGCAATGGTATGAAAGGCTAAGTAATTTCTCTTATCAAAAAGCTATCAAAAAGGCGTTGTTGATAAAACATTATTTCTTGAGAAAGTTAATAATGATACCATACTTGTTCAAGTATATGAGGATGACATTATATTTTGAGCTACTGATGAATCTTTGTGTAAAGAATTTATTAAAGATATGCAGGGAGAATTCAAAATGTCCATGATGGGGGAACTTAGTTACTTCCTTGGATTACAAGTCAAACAACTTCAGGAAGGGTGTTTTCTTCATCCAGGAAAATACTGCACAGATCTCCTAAAGAAATTTGAAATGAAGCACTGCAAAGAGACATCCACACCAATGTCAACTAACTACTATCTTGATGCAGATGAAAAAGGGAAGCCAATAGATCAAACAAAATACAAAGGGCTTATTGAGTCTTTATTATACCTTACGGCAAGCAGACCTGACATTATGTTTAGTGTTTGCATGTGTGCCAGGTTTCAGTCTGCACCAAAAGAATCCCATTTCACTGTTGCAAAGGGAATTCTCAAATATTTCAAAGGAACATTGAATGCTGGGTTGTGGTATCCTGGTGAGTCTAAACTAAATCTAGTTGGTTACTCTGACTCAGACTTTGTAGGATGTAAGCTTGACAGAAAAAGCACAAGTGGCACCTGTCATCTCCTTGGAAGCAGCCTAATTTCATGGTATAGCAAAAAGCAATCATGTGCTGCTCTTTCCACAGTTAAGGCCAAGTACATTGCAGCTGGAAGCTGTTGTGCTCAATCTTTATGGCTCAAACAACAGCTTGAGGACTATGGTTTGATTCTCAGTAAAATTCCTCTTTTATGTGATAATACCAGTGCTATCATATTAACAAAGAATCCCATTCAACATTCTAGAACAAAACACATTGAAATTAAACATCATTTCATTAGGGATCATGTTTCAAAAGGTAATTGTGAAATCTTCTTATAGAAACTGAGAAATAATTAGTTGATATATTCACAAACCTTCTTGCTCGTGATCGTTTCTATAAAATCAGAACTGAATTAGGAATCTTAGATGCATCATACATCACATAATTCATATATTTTGATCATTTTAATTTATATAAAATTATTTTAATCAATTAAATTCATTTTTTTGTATTATTTTAATCGATTATTTCACAAATTAATTGATTGAAAGCTCTTGATTTTTTAATTGCACATCTGTCATCAATTTTTTAATCAATTAAAAATAAATTGTATCAATTAAAATCATTAATAGGTTCAATTTTAATCAATTTTGCTCTATTTTTCATCGATTATTATTCTAAGATTCAAAATAAAGACTTTAGTTAATGGTTGTTCCTGTAACATGCTACTAAGACAAGGTTCCCTTATCTTTACACGTATCTATTGCGTTCATCGCAAACGTGTTAATGAAGATAGGAATGAATCAACTTTACTTTATCTTGAAAGAATAATATATCTTATCTTTCTCTGAATTTGTAATTTCTTCTCTGATTTTGGTGTTTGTTATATTCTGGATGTACTTTAAAATCTTGAGAGTATTATGCATATGTTTCTTATATACCTTCTTTCTCGATTTTTTATGAAGTCAAAGGGGGAGAAATTAATATTATATGTTCACTAATTTATGTATTCAAGTATCTTTTTCTACAGATCAAGATCCTTAAAAAGAGGTGTTTGTCTTCATCAAATAGAGGGAGACTGAAAGTGATGAAGAACTTATTGAACTTGATGACAGAATGAAGATCTTGTGGATTTGATGAAGTCAAAGGATACTTGGGTTTAGGGGTAGAGTATTTAGTGAGTCATCATCAATATTAATAGGTATTCATATCTCTCTGTGGCATGAGGTTTGATCATTTAAAAGAATTTGAAAATGCCTCTAAAAATGCTTTAATCTGTTAAAAATCAATATAATCGATTAAACCGTTCTTAAGAAATAGTTTTAACTGATACTATATAAGGTTAATCGATTAAAATAGGCTAGGAACATTCATAACAAAATTTTAACTAATATGTTTCGAAATAATCGATTAAAACCATTTAAAACATTCACTGGAACTATTTTAATCGATACACACTCGTATTAATCTATTATTTTCACTAAAAGAGTATTTGAAAACCTTCTTCCAGTATTTTAATTGACATAACTTCGAATTAATTGATTAAAATAACTAAAAATATCTTGAAAAATGTTCTGTCAGTATTTTAATCGATGTAACTTCGAATTAATCGATTAAAATTACTTGAATTGTTTTAAAAAGTGTCCTGTCAGTATTTTAATCGATGTAACTTCGAAATATTCGATTAAAATCACTTGAGATGTTTTGAAAAATGTTCTGCTAGAATTTTAATCGATGTAACATCAAATTAATCGATTAAAACAACTTAAGGGAATTTTCGTCAAGTGTTTTAATCGGTTAAAACTTGCAGTTATCAGTTAAAATCACTTATGAAGTTTTGAGAAAAAGTTTGGTAGAATTATAATCGATTAAAACGCAAATTAATCGATTAAAATAACTTAGAGATTTTTTGTTTAAATGTTTTAATCAATTAAAACCTCGTCGCATCAATTAAAATAAATCTGGAAAATGATTTAGCACATTTTAACTTATTAAAAGAAGAATTAATCGATTAATCAGGATTTAATAATTGATTAAAAGAAGATTTAACCGATTAGTTAAACTAGTTAGTTGGAAAAAGACTTTATATAAACAGGATTACTTCATTCTTTTAAAATCATCTTTTTAGCAATCAATCAAGCAATCATAAGAGAGATTTTCAAGAACGAATCGTACAAGTTTTATGGAGTTTTACAAAGTTCTTTCTTGAGGCATTTTTGCTTTCTTTTTGTGAAGAAACTCATACTATTGGAACTGCATAAATTGGGTTTGATTGTTCTATTTTCTTCTCTTTGTTTCTTTTCTATTCTTTACTGTATTATGGGTGTCTGGAAGTGTTGGGAACTGGTTCTTATTAGAATTGTGTAGCAGAATGTTCGCGTGGACGGACAAAAACCAAGAGGGGGGTGAATTGGTTTCTTAACAAAAATTAGGTTTTCAAAATTTTCCCCAAATTTTTCCGATTAAAAATCTGTGTAAACGTGAATAAGATAGAGATAGAGTCTTACACAGGAGATTTATACTGGTTCGGATCAAAAGACCCTACGTCCAGTTGCTAATCACTCAAACAGAGGATTAACGTTGTCACTATAATCAAAGTTGTTACAAACAGATAACAATTGAAAATACAAAGTAAAGAAAACACCTCTCTTGAAACCCACAAGAGATGAAGAACAGCTTTCCCCAGAGACGGCACAACACACAATCCACTAAGAACTCCACTTAGTGATTCTTATCGCTTCTAGCCCACACCAGGTTCCAAAAGCCCCTTTTTCCTCCAACAAACAGTTCTCTGGCACTCACAACACTTAACTTTTGTTTGAAAAAGGTTGTTCTTGTTTTCTGAGTGCCATAGAGAAGCTTAAGTAGAGAAATTAGGGTTTGGGAATTGGGAATTTCGGAACTAGGAGTCTTGGGATTAGGGTTTTCGAAAATAGGGTTGATTTGAAGTTGAAAATCAAAATCTGACTGAAATAATCGATTAAATGAAGTGTTAATCGATTATTACAAATCCAAAATCAACAGAACCCCAAAACTCACTGTTTTAATTCATTAAAAGCCCTGTTAATCGATTAATAGGCCTGTTAATCGATTAACAGGCCTGTCTATTAATCGATTAACAGGTGTGTTAATCGACTATTACAGTGAACAGATACAGAAAATGGTTTTTCTCACTGTAATAATCGATTATTTGACCCTTTAATCGATTAAAGCCGAGGCAAATGAAAGTGATGAAGATCTCATTGAATTACTTTGGCAAAGATCTTGTTGATTTGATGAAGTCAAAATGAAGTCAAAGGCTACTTTGTGGCAGTCAAAGGTCACTTAGATAAAAGGGTAGTGGGATTAGTGAGTTTGCATCTCTGCTTAGGTATAATCATTTTTATCTTTCTGCTGCATGAGGTTTCTTCATTTAAAAGATTTTGCAAATGCCTCTAAAAAATGTTTTAACGGTTAAAAACAAAGTATTTTGTTAAAAGGTTTTTAATTAACTATTTTAACTAATAGCTTATAAGCTTAATCAACTAAAATGTTCTTAACACTTTTGTAACAGGTTTTTAAGCTGATAGGTTTTCGAAATAATCGATTGTTTTCATTAAAGGAATTTTTGAAAACCTTCATCGATTGTTTTAAGCTGATATAGTTTCGAAATAATCGATTAGAATCACTTAAAATGTTCAGGGAAGTGTTCTGGTAGTATTTTAATCGATATAACTTCAAAATAATCGATTAAAACCACTTGGAGTATTGTTTAACCGATCAGAATGAGTTTATGATCAATCAGAAACAGCATATGATCGATCAGAATGTGCTTTTGATCGATCAGAATAAGTTTTCATCGATTAAACTACGTTTCAATTGATTAAAACAACTTAAGAGAATTTATGTTAAGCGTTTTAATCGATTAAAACAGATTCTTATTAGTTAAAATCACTTAAGAAAGTTTATAAGAATGTTTTGCAGTATTTTAATCGATTGAAAGACGAAACAATCGATTAAAACAGTTTGGAAGATTGTTTACAAAGAGTTTTAATTGATATAAACGGTGTCGTATCAGTTAAAACAAATATGAAAAATAATCAAGAACGTTTTAATAGATTAAAAGAAGTTTTAACAGATTAAAACAAGACTTTTAACAGATTAAAAGATTATTTTAACAGATTAAATAAACCAGCAGTTTTGAAAATCTTCTATATAAACAGAGTTGCTTGGACTTTGTAAAACACATCTTTTAGCAATCAATCAAGCAATCTTAAGTGCTACTTTCAAGAGAGAATCGCGCTAGTTTTTGTGAAGTTCATTAAAGTTCTTTCTTGAGGCAAAATTGCATTCTTTTGGAGAAGAAACACATGCCCAATGCTCATCCACAGATCTTGGCATTATTCATGCAATCATGAATAATGAACCAATCGATTGGGGCAGCCTTGTCACAATGACCATGCTGAAGGCGAAGCGTCATCCTACTTTTAAAATTTCCTATGCTCTTCTTATCTCTCGCATTTTAGAGTATAAAGGAGTGAATGTTGAAGGGGAACAAAAGGTAAGAACCACAAACTTAAACCGAATGCTTGATAATACGCTGACTCAACTTCAAATGGTGCTAGTCAATAACATTTATGTTCACAAAGACGACGTTCCCAACAATGATGACAATGCTGAAGATTCTGACGAAGAGATGCCTCTTGCTGCTGAGTTTCCCTCTGAACATATTCATCATGTTGGAACATCTTCTTCTGCCCCTCTTGAAACCCAACAATCTATGGAAGAGATGTTGGTTGATATGAATCAGAGAATGCAGGCATTCTTCACCCTTTCTAAAGTACGGCATGAGGAAATTATTCGCCATATCTCTGATGTAGATGATAGGGTCTGTGAAGCACTTGTTGAATTTGATGAAGACATATAGAGTTTATAAAGTTTATTTTGTGGGTGTGTAGGTAGATAGGTTATAGGTTTAGAATTTAATCTCTTGATAATTTCAGGATATCTTGTGATAAGCGCCTATAAATGTTGCATTTTATAAAATTTATCTTACTGCATGAAAAACCAATCTTTAAGTCTTGAAAGAACAAACTGAGTTTTTCAATCTGTTAAAAAGCAATTTTAAACTGAGTTTTTCAATCTGTTGCTTCTGGACTTCTATATTGTAAAAGTTGCAGTCCAGGTTTATTCATTTCATATACTTGTACGAATTCTAATTGTGTAGATTGGGTTTGAATCTGCACTGGTTACAGTAACTGGGTTTGGTTGCTGGGTGGTTTTTCAAGAGTCTATCTTGTAGTGTTGTAAGGTAGTTTTTGGGGTAGATTGGTGTATATCTACTGGTTTGTATTTTCACTTGGTATTAGTGGAACTTGGCAGATTTGTCAAGAACTGGATGTAGCTCTTGGGAAGAGTGAACTAGTATAAACTCTTGTGTTGCATTTCTGCTTTTATCTCTTTTCATTTTTGGTTTATATTCTTTCTTTGTTTAAAACCAAATCTGTCTAATAAAAGATTGGATAAAGATTAATCATTCTTCCACAAAGAAAGAGTGTTTTTCGAAAAAGATTTCTAAAGTTCAATTCACCCCCCCCCCCCCCGCCCGCTCTTGCACTCAACCATTAATTCTTAGAGTCTGTAATCTAGATGATAGGTTTGACGCTCAGTTTAATAGTGATGCCAGTGAAGAGTTTTGATCTCTTCCACATATATCTTTATTTGTAATGACTTTACTTTATGAAATAAAATTGGTATGTTCTTTGCTTTGTTTGAGGGGGAGTTATTTTTTACTTATACATCTATTGAGGGGGAGCTTTCAATTTTTTGATCATAATCAAAATAGGGGGAGAAATTTATTTAAAGCCTCTTATTATGTTTATTAAATATTATCTAGTATGTTTAATGTTTTTGTTAGTGTGTCAGATAAAACAGGTTATTATAGAGCTTTAAAAGAAAATTTTGATCATCATCAAAAAGGGGTAGATTGTTGAAACATACAAGGATATGAATGTTGAACATACATGGATATGAAGCCTGTAAATTTTGATGATGATTCAAGAACAAAGGACGTAAAGATTTGAAGACTTGTAATATGATGTAATAACTCTGTTTTAATGATTTTGAGTCTGTAATATTAGAGTCTAAGATAGCCAGCACATAGTCTACTCTTTAGAAGCTTCAAAAACTCGTTTTTATAAAAAACACACTCGTTTAATCGATTAAAAGATAGGATAATCGATTATTACAGAGAGAAAAACCATTTTCTGTATCAGCTCTCTAGAATAATCGATTAAAGCTCCTGTTAATCGATTAACAGGGCTGTTAATCGATTAACAGGGCTGTTAATCGATTAACAGGGCTGTTAATCGATTAACATGGCAAATAATCAATTAAAACAGGTGGTTATGGGTTCCTGTTGATTTTGGCTATGTAATAATCAATTAACACTCAAGATTATCGATTATTTCAGTCAGATATGCATTTTAAATTTCAAAATTGGACCAAGTTTTGAAAACCCTAGTCCCAATTCACCAGGTTTCGAAAATCCCCAATTCCCAAACCCTAATCTATCTACTTAAGGTTCTCTAAGGCTCTCTGCAAATTGAACAACCTTTTTCAAACAAAAGTTGAGAGTTGTGACTACTAAAGAACTATTTGTTGGAGGAAAAAGGGGATTTTGGAACCTAGTGTGGACTAGAAGCGATAAGAATCACTATGTGGGTTTTCTTGGTGGATTGTGTGTTGTGCCGTCTCTAGGGAAAGTTGTTCTTAATCTCTTTTGTGACTCAAGAGAGGTGTTTTCGTTACCTTATCTTTTCAATTGTTATCTGTTTGTAAAACTGTGATTATAGTGACAACGTTAATCCTCTGTTTGAGTGATTAGCAACTGGACGTAGGGTCTTTTGATCCGAACCAGTATGAATCTTCTGTGTAAGACTCTTTCCTTGATCTATTTACTTTACACAACAATTTAATCGGTAAAATTTGGGAAAATTTTTAAAACCCTAATTTTTGTTAAGAAACCAATTCACCCCCTCCCCCTCTTGGTTTTTGTCCAGATACGCAAACATTCCGTTGCGCGATTCTAACAAAGGGCATTAGAAGTTTTCTAGGACATGCTGGATTCTATAGAAGATTTATCAAAGACTTTTCAAAGATTGCTAAGCCACTCAACAATTTTCTCAATAAGGATACTTCTTTTAATTTTAATGTTGAATGTTTGCACGCTTTTTCACATTTGAAACAAAAATTAATTTCAGCTCCTATAATAATTGCTCCTGATTGGAATTTAGGTTTTGAATTAATTTTTAATGCAAGTGATTATGCCATACGAGAATTTTTAGGCCAGATAAAGTCTAAAGGTTTCCATGCTATACATTATGCTAGTAAGGTTCTCAATGAAGCCCAAATTAGTTATGTGACAACTGAAAAAGAACTATTAGCTATAGTATATGCCTTGGAAAAATTTAGAGCTTATTTGATTGATTATGTTGTAATTGTATATACTAATCATGCAGGAATTAAATATCGGTTAACCAAATCTGATTCTAAAGCTAGATTAATAAGATGGATTCTATTGTTGCAGGAATTCAATTTGGTAATCAAGGACAAAAAGGGCAGTGAAAACTTTGTAGCTGATCATTTATCTAGATTAGTGAATACTGAAGTGACTAACACCCTGTTAGAAGTGCAGGAGGAGGTTCCTGATGAAAATTGATGATGGTGCAAGAGAGGCCATGGTTTGTTGACATGGCAAATTTCAAAGCTGCAAGAGTTATTCCAGAAGATTTTAATTGACATCAAAGGAAGAAGTTCTTCAAAGATCCGCACTATTTTGTATGGGATGATCCCTATCTTTTCAAAAATGGGAGTGATAACTTGTTGAGAAGGTGTGTCACAAGTGAGGAAGCCAAAAGCATTCTCTGGCATTTTCATAGTTCTCCTTATGTTGGCCATTTTAATGTAGTGAGGACTGCTGCAAAGGTCCTCCAATCCCGTTTTTTCTGGCCTACCTTGTTTAAGGATGCCCACAACTATTGTTGACTATACATGAGTATGTTGCCTGAAGATTTTGATGATGATTCTAGAGCAAAGAACTTGAAGTCTTGAAGACTTATAAGCATTTGTATTTACTTGTAATAACTCTATTTTTGTCTTTTTGAGTCTGTAAAATTAGAGGCCAAGATAGCCAGCACATTGTCCATCCTCTGAAAATTCATTTTTATCAAAACCACTCTGTAATAATCGATTATCACTCAGAATAATCAATTACCATGCTTTGAAACCTATTTTCTGAAAACCTTGCTGGAATAATCGATTATCTGGGTTAATAATCGATTATCCCAGTTTGAAAGTTTTGGAATAATTGATTATCAAGCCAGATAATCGATTATCCTGGTCCTGTTTTACTCCTCTGCGAAAATGGTTCTGTAATAATCGATTACACTTATGATAATCGATTATCTACGTCTGTTATGAGTTTTGAATTTTGAATTTTGAATTTGGACCAATTTACGAAAACCCTATTCCCAATTCTTCTATTTTCGGAATCTTCTATTCCCCAGACCTAAATCTCTCTACTTACGGTTCTCTAAGGCTCTCTGCATAATAAAAAACCTTTTTCATACAAAAGTTAAGAGTTGTGATTGTTAGAGAACTTTCTATAGGGAAGAAAAAAGGGCTTTTGAAACCTAGTGTGGGCTAGAAGCGATAAGAATCACTGAGTGAGACTCTTGGTGGATTGTATGTTGTGCCATCTCTAGGAAAAGTTGTTATTCATCCTTTGTGGATTCAAAGGAGGTTCTCATCTCTTGTGTGACTGAAGAGAGGTGTTTTCTAATATTTATCCTTGTATTTGTAATCTGTTTGAACTATGATTATAGTGACAATGTTAATTCTCTTTTAAAGTGATTAGCAACTGGACGTAGGGTCTTTTGATCCAAACTAGTATAAAACACTTGTGTAATCTTCTTATCCTTTCTCTCTTTACTTTACAAGTATTTTAATCGGTGAAATTTGGGAAAAATCTTAAAAACCTAATTTTAATTCTAAACCAATTCACCCCTCTTGGTTTTGTCCCTAAACGCAAACACTCCGCTACGCGATTCTAACAAGTGGTATTTCGAAAATGGCCAGACAAAACCAAACCTTTGTCGAGGGTGCTTCTATCAACAGACTTCCACCTTTTGCGAGGCAAAATTATCCTTTTTGGAGTCTGTTGATAGGGGTGTATGGGATGCCATTGTAAATGGTCCTTTTATTCCCAAAGTTACAGTAAATGATGTAGAAGAACCTAAACCATTTTCTAGATGGACTGCAGAAGAAAATAGAAAATCTCAATATGATGTTAGGGCTAGGAATATAATTTCATCTGCTTTAACTCTTGATGAATTTTATAGAATTTTAGTCTGCAAGAGTGCTCAAGAAATGTGGGAAATGTTAAGAGTAACCCATGAAGGTACCGATGATGTTAAAAGAGTAAGGAAAAATTCCTTGATTCAAGAATATGAGATATTTCGAATGCAACAAGGAGAAACGATCTTTGACGTTCAAAAGCGTTTTACTCATATTGTCAATCATCTCACGAGGCTAGGTAAGATTTTTGATACTGACAAATTAAATGTGAAAATTCTTAAATCTTTGGACAAGAAATGACAACCAAAGGTGACTGCCATCACAGAGTCACAAAATCTTGCTACTATGACTATGACAATTCTCTTGAGAAAGTTGAGAGCGCATGAACTAGAACTTGGAAGACTAAATGGTGAAGAAGGCCAAAATGTCAAAAGAAACATTGCCTTCAAAACCAAGATTTCAAAAAGCAAGATCAAGAAGGAGGAAGAAGATGAAAACTTGAGTCTTATGATAAAAAAATTTACAAAGTTCATGAAAGCTAAAGGGAAACAACCTTTCAAAGGTAAGGGAAAGGTAAAAGAAAGTTCTTCTTTAACTTTTAAATGTTATGGTTGTGGTGAAACAGGGCATGTGAAATCCGATTGTCTCAACAAGAAAAGTGATGATCATAGCGGAAAGAAATTCTTTAAAAAGAAAGCCTATACACTACAAGAAAAATCGAAATTACCGACGGACAAAATCCATTGGTAAATAAGAAAATCCATCGGTAAATATATATTACTGACGGATTATCGACGGTCCTAAATCCGTCGGTAATTGTGTTGTCGATAAATTTACCGATGGATTCATGTTCATCGGTAAATATTACAGGTAATTACTGACGTAATTTTCCAGTCGGAAATATTTTATTATTTATTAAATTATTTATTTATTTATTATAAAATATTTTTCTAGAGACACCCCTCCCCTTTTCTTTATATTATATTATTATTATCTATTTTCCTTTTTATTATTTATTTTCCCCTCTTTTATATTTTTATAAGTTAAAATTAAAATTTAGATTAAGTAAATTGTCCCCGATAGGATTTGAATCCAATACCTTAAAATCAAAGGTTGATACTCAAAGCACTAAACTACCAGAATTATTTTATTATAGTTTACGATAAATTATATTTATATACAAATAAATGTATATCCAAATAAATATATAAATACAATATATTTATATTTTTATATTTATACATTTTTATATTTATATACAAATTAATGTATATCCAAATAAATATATAAATACAATATATTTATATATTTATATTTTTATATTTATACATTTTTATATTTATATACAAATAAATGTATATCCAAATAAATATATAAATACAATATATTTATATATTTATATTTTTATATTTATACATTTTTATATTTATATACAAATAAATATATAAATACAATATATTTATATATTTATATTTTTACATTTTTATATTTATATATTTATATATTTGTATATTTGTATATTTGTATATTTGTATATTTGTATATTTGTATATTTATATATTTATATATTTATATATTTATATATTTATATATTTATATATTTATATATTTATATATTTATATATTTATATATTTATATATTTATATATTTATATATTTATATATTTATATATTTATATATTTATATATTTATATATTTATATATTTATATATTTATATATTTATATATTTATATATTTATATATTTATATATTTATATATTTAGATATTTATATATTTAGATATTTATATATTTATATATTTATATATTTAGATATTTATATATTTATATATTTATATATTTATATATTTATATATTTATATATTTATATATTTATATATTTATATATTTATATATTTATATATTTATATATTTATATATTTATATATTTATATATTTATATATTTATATATTTATATATTTATATATTTATATATTTATATATTTATATATTTATATATTTATATATTTATATATTTATATATTTATATATTTATATATTTATATATTTATATGTTTATATGTTTATATATTTATATATTTATATATTTATATATTTATATATTTATATAATTAAATTATTTAATTTAATAAATTATTATAAATTAATCTAATTATGATTAAATTAAATTATTAAATAAAAAATATTTAATTTTTTAATTAGGTGAATAATTAATTTATTAGAATATATTAAGTAATTATTATACAATTTTGCTGACGGATATATCCATTGAACATACAAGGACTTGATGTTGAACTTACATGGAAATATAGCTTGTTGATGTTGATGATGATTCATGAACAAAGATCTTAGAGAGTTGAAGACTTGTATTATTGTGTAATAACTCTGTTTTGATGAGTTTGAGTCTGTAATATTAGAGTCTAAGATAGCCGGTACATAGTATACTCTTTAGAAGCTTCAAAAACTCATATTTATCAACAAGTCTCAGGTTTAATTGATTAAAACACCAGATAATCGATTATTACAGTGAGAAAAACCATTTTCTGTATCAGCTCACTGTGATAATCAATTAACAAGCCTGTTAATCGATTAACAAAGCAGATAATCGATTAACAGGGTATATAATCGATTAAATCAGTGCGTTTTGGGGTTTTGTTGATTTTGGCTCTGTAATAATCGATAAAAACTTGAGATAATCGATTATTTCAGTCAAATATGCATTTTAAACTTCAAATTAAACCTATTTTCAAAAACCCTAGTCCCAATACACCAAGTTTCGAAAATCCCCAATTCCCAAACCCTAATTCATCTACTTAAGGTTCTCTATGGCACTCAGAAAATAGAACAACCTTTTCCAAACAAAAGTTAAGTGTTGTGATTGCCAGAGAACTGTTTGTTGGAGGAAAAAGGGGCTTTTGGAACCTGGTGTGGGCTAGAAGCGAAAAGAATCACTAAGTGGAGTTCTTAGTGGATTGTGTGTTGTGTCATCTCTAGGGAAAGTTGTTCTTCATCTCTTGTGTAACTCAAGAGAGGTGTTTTCATTACTCTATCTTTTCCATTGTTATCTGTTTGTAATAACTTTGATTATAGTGACAGCGTTAATCTTCTGTTTGAGTGATTAGCAACTGGACATAGGGTCTTTTGATCCGAACCAGTATAAATCCTCTGTGTAAGACTCTATCCTTATCCTATTTACGTTTACACAGCATTTTAATCGGTAAAATTTGGGGAAAAATTTTAAAACCTAATTTTTGTTAAGAAACCAATTCACCCCCCTCTTGGTTTTTGTCCGTTCACGCAAACATTCCGCTGCGCGATTCTAACAAGTGGTATCAGAGCTTGCTTTGATAGTCATTCAAATTTTTCGTAAATGGCCGGACAAAATTAAACTTTTGCTGAAGGTGCGTCTATCGACAGACCCCCACTTTTTGCGGGTCAAAATTATCCATTTTGGAAAGTTAAAATGCAAATCTTTTTAGAGTCTATTGATAGAGGCGTTTGGGACGCTATTTTAAATAGTCCCTATATTCCTAAAGTTACTGAGAACGGAGTAGATGTTCCTAAACCATTTTCTAGATGGACAATAGAGGAAAATAGACAAGCTCAATTTGACGTTAGGGCTAGAAATATTATTTCATCTGCTTTAACCCTTGACGAGTTTTACAGGATCTCTGTTTGTAAAAGTGCTCAAGAGATGTGGGAAATGCTAAGAGTGACTCACGAAGGTACCGACGATGTTAAGAGAGCACGGAAAAATTCTCTAATACAAGAATATGAGATGTTCCTAATGCAACAAGGCGAAACGATATTTGACGTTCAAAAGCATTTCACACACATTGTGAACCATCTCACCGGATTAGGTAAAATTTTTGACGTTGATGAATTAAATGTGAAAATATTGAAATCTTTGGATAGGAAATGGCAACCTAAAGTGACGGCCATCTCAGAGTCACAAAACCTTGCCACAATGTCTATGGCAGCGCTCTTTGGAAAGTTGAGAGAGCATGGGCTTGAGCTTGGAAGGCTAAATGATGAGGAAGGACAATATCAAAAGAAGAACCTAGCCTTCAAAACTGAAATTTCCAAAGGTAAGAATAAAAAAGAAGAAGAAGACTCAGAGAATGAAGAAGAAGAATTGAGTCTCATGATTAAGAATTTCACAAAATTCATGAAAGCCAAAGGAAGACATCGATTCAAAGGTAAAGGAAAGGTAAGAGAAAATTCTTCTGTAAATATCAAATGTTATGGTTGTGGTGAAACAGGACATGTGAAGACCGAATGTCCAAACAAGAAAAATGAAGAAAACAAAGGCAAAAAGTTCTTCAAGAAGAAAGCCTACATCGCTTGGGACAACAGTGATTCAAGTTCGGAATCAAGTGACTCAGAAATTGAAGCGGACTTTGAGGTAAGTGATTCCGACTCATCTTCTAGTGATGATGAAAATAATTTTGATGAACTGCAAAATGCATATAATGAATTGTTTAGTGCCTTTAAGGACTTGAAAAATGAATATAAAGCTGTGAAAAAGAGTTTAAGTAGATTCGAAAAGGAGGTTGAGTCATTAAAAACGAAAATTGCATGTTTAGAGGAAAAGGAAACCTTGGAAACGAAAATTGTATGCATAGATGAGAATGATGATAAGAATATAGTATGTGCATCTTGTAAAGAGTATGAATATGACATTGATATACTTAATCATTTGCTTGATAAAGCCGAAAAGGAATTAAGTAATAATAATAAAGATAAAGTTGTTGTAACTCAAAATAGTGTAAACCATCAAGTTTCCTTGAAAAAACCTAAAACTAAAAAGAGAAGAGTATGGGTGGAAAAAGGAACTAAATCATCTATTGTTAGAAATGCATCATTTTCAAAAGCTACATCTAAAGCATGTTTTTATTGTATGAAAAATGGTCATACTTCAAATAGATGTAAAATCAAACATTTTGGTGTTCCTTAAGGAAAATACATTTGGGTTCCTATTATTAAATAATTTGTTTGTCTCTAACCCTAAGGACCCAAAAGTTATGGGGACCTAAGTTTACTATGTTCTTGTTTTGTAGGAAACTTCCAAATCAAAGAAGTCTATGTGGTATCTTGATAGTGGATGCTCTAAACATATGACCGGTGACAAAACGAAATTTGTGAGTTTCAAAGCTAAAGAACAAGGATATGTAACTTATGGGGACAACAACAAAGGAAAGATTCTTGGAATAGGAAATATATGTGGTGCAAACACTTTGGAGATTAAGGATGTGCTTCTTGTTGATGGGCTAAAGCATAATCTCCTTAGCATAAGTCAACTATGTGACAAAGGATTTAAGGTAATCTTTGAAAGTAAGTTTTGTAGCATACACTTGATAGATTCCGAAAATATAGCTTTGAAAGGCATTAGGCATAATAACAAATACTTGATTGATTTGGATTGTATACATGATACTAGTATAACATGCTTAGTTGCTAAGGAAGAGAACCCATGGTTATGGCATAAGAGAGAGGCTCATATAAAAATGCATCATTTGAACAAATTGATTTCAAAAGACTTAGTTATTGGTTTGCCTAGTTAAAATATGAAAAAGATAGATTATGTGATGCATGTCAAAAAGGTAAACAAGTAAAATCATCATTTAAATTAAAGAATGTTATCTCCACTTCAAAACCCTTAGAATTATTACATTTAGACTTATTTGGTACTTCTAGGATAAAGAGCTTTGGTGGAAATTATTATGGTCTTGTGATTGTTGATGATTTTTCTAGATATACTTGGACATTTTTCTTAACAATGAAAAGTGAAGCTTTTAAGGTCTTTAGGAAGTTTGCAAAGCAAATTCAAAATGAGAAAGACTTAAGAATTTAAGTTTTAAGTAGTGACCATGGTGGTGAGTTTCAAAATGAAAGGTTTGAAAATTATTGTGAGGAAAATGGAATATTACATAATTTTTCTGCACCTAGGACTCCCCAACAAAACGGTGTAGTTGAAAGGAAAAATAGGTCACTAGAGGAACTTACTAGAACAATGCTAAATGAATCAAATGTTCCTAAATATTTTTGGGCTGATGCGGTAAGTACTGCATGTTATGTTTTGAATAGAATGCTCATTAGGCCAATTATAAAATCAACTCCCTATGAATTGTTAAATGGTAGAAAGCCTAATATTTCTCATTTGAAAATATTTGGATGTAAGTGCTTTGTGTTAAATAATGGAAAGGACAACTTAGGAAAATTTGACTCAAAAGTCGATGAGGACATTTTCTTAGGTTATTCATTAACTAGCAAAGCTTATAGAGTGTTTAATAGAAGAACCTTAAATGTTGAAGAATTTATACATGTTACTTTTGATGAAATTGTAGACCTTGGGGGAAATCCTCTTCAGTCAAATAAAGAACTTGCAGGTGATGATGAGTATATAAGAGAGGCTCTTGATGAATTGTATTTGGAATTAAATGAGCCTTCTCAAACACCTGAATTAGCAAAAGAATGGTAATCACCAAGAGGACTTTCAATGGACAATATTATTAGTGATATCTCAAAAGGGGTAAGAACTAGAAATATAACTAATTTCTGCATGTCTGTAGCTTTTGTGTCACAGATAAAACCCAAAAATGTTGAGGAAGCGCTTAAAGATGACCAATGGTGCATAACAATGCAAGAGGAACTCAATCAATTTGAAAGGAATCAAGTCTGGGAATTAATCCCAAGAGAAGAATCACATCAAGTAATTGGAACTAAATGGGTATTTCGAAACAAACTTGATGAAGATGGAAATATAACAAAGAATAAAGCCAGACTTGTTGCCAAAGGTTACTGTCAGGAGGAAGGTATTGATTATGATGAAACTTATGCTCCTGTTTCCAGGTTAAAGGCTATACACCTACTTCTTACTTATGCATCATTGATGAAATTTAAATTATATCAAATTGATGTTAAGAGTGCATTTTTGAATGGTTTTATTAAAGAAGAAGTATATGTAGAGCAACCCCCTGGATTTGAAGATTTTAGTTATCCTAATCATATTGTTAATTTGAAGAAAGCATTATATGGGTTGAAACAAGCTCCTAGGTCTTGGTATGAAAGGCTAAGTAATTTTCTAACTTCAAATGATTTTTCTAAAGGAAAAATTGATTCTACATTGTTTATAAAGAAAGTAAAAGAACATATCTTATTGGTTCAAGTATATGTTGATGATATTATTTTTGGATCAACTGGTAATTCTTTGTGTGTATAATTTGCTAAGATAATGCAGGGAGTGTTTGAAATGTCTATGATGGGAGAATTAACATTCTTCCTTGGACTTCAAATCAAGCAACTTAAAGATGACATTTTTGTCTCTCAAACCAAATACTTCAAAGAGATTCTCAAAAAGTTTGGAATGGACACTTCAAAGGAAGCTAACACACCCATGGTAACTTCATGCTATTTAGACAAGGATGAATCAGGTTTGGAAATTAATAAATCCATGTATAGAGGTATGGTAGGTTCTCTGTTATACTTAACTGCAAGTAGACCTGATATTATGCATTATGCCTGTGTGTGCTAGATTTCAGGCATGTCCAAAAGAATCTCTCCTAACTGTAGTAAAACGTATTTTAAAATATTTAAAAGGAACTACTGGTTTTGGTTTATGGTATCCATCTGAAGCTTGTACTAGTTTAATAGGTTATTCTGATGCTGATTATGGTGGATGCAAAATAGATAGAAAAAGTACTAGTGGTACATATCATTTGTTAGGATCATCTTTAGTATCTTGGCATTCTAAGAAACAAGCATGTGTTGCTTTATCCACCACTGAAGCTGAATATATTGCAGCTGGTAATTGTTGTGCATAAATTTTGTGGATGAAACAACAACTACATTACTACAAATAAAGCTTTCAACGTCGGTTCTGGAAGGCTTTCAATGTCGGTTTAATAACCGACGTTGTATCAGGCGACGTTGAAAGTCGTAACTTTCAACGTCGGTTGCAAAAAACCGATGTTGAAAAATACACTTTAGATAGCGGTTATAAGGGAACCGCTATCTAAAGTCGACTTTAGATAGCGGTTATAAGGGAACCGCTATCTAATGTCGACTTTCAACGTCGGTTTTTTAGAACCGACGTTGAAAGTATGATTTTTTAAATTAATAATTTTTATTTATTTACAACCCCTTTACCCCCCTTTATTATCTAGAAGTCTCCCCTCTCTTCCTATTATATTTTTATTTGGTCCTCCATCTCTTTATATTATATTTTTAGAAGTTTTTTAATTTTTAAGAGAATTGTCATTGGCGGGATTCGAACCTAGTACTTTAGAGTTGGAGGTCGATACTCCAACCACTAAACCGCTTGAATTTTTTGATAATAACTTACAAATAAATTATATTTATATACAAATAAATTATATTTATATACAAATAAATATATATCCGTGTAAATATATACAAATAAACCCAAGTACTTTCATCTTCTTCGCACCGATAATCCTCCAAAATTTTGTGTTCTTCATGCCGATGACCCTCCCAAATTCACCTTCTCGCTCACAATTTCACTCCCTCTTTGTGACCTTGTACCAGTTGACTATCCACCATTGTTCGAGCTTAATCACCTTCGTCTCTCCAACCCCAATCCTCCACCCTTCTATTCAGCTTCGAAGATCTTTAACCCAAGCATGCATGACCCGACCTCAAGCTTGAAATCCAACCCAGTGACCTTGAATCTCAAATCTGAGTGACCAAAACACCCAATCAAAACCCAAGCAACTTCGAATCTCAACCCCGACCTACCTCGACGAACTCGAGGCCGAACCCCAACTCCGCGACATCGAACCCCAAAGTTCAAGCCAAACTGTTTTTATAGAAGATTTTCAAAACTGCTGGTTTAATTAATCTGTTAAAAGATTCTTTTAATCTGTTAAAAGTGCAGTTTTAATCTGTTAAAACTTCTTTTAATCCATTAATACGTTCTTGATTCTTTACATGATTTGTTTTAACTGATATCTGCAACGTTTATATCAATTAAAACACTTAACAAAAAATCTTCTAAGTTGATTTAATCGATTGTTTCGCGATTCA
Organism: Sphenostylis stenocarpa; assembly: GCA_963425845.1. Taxonomy (NCBI): domain Eukaryota; kingdom Viridiplantae; phylum Streptophyta; class Magnoliopsida; order Fabales; family Fabaceae; genus Sphenostylis; species Sphenostylis stenocarpa. Next base: position 74,131,969 of record OY731403.1, read on the forward strand.
ATCGATTGAAATACTGCAAAACTTTCTCGTAAAACTTTTCAACTAATTTTAACTGATAAAAATAAGTTTTAATCGATTAAAACGCTGTGCAGAAATTGTTTTAATCGATTGAAACGAGATTTAATCGATTGAAACGCTATCTAAAATGTATCTCGCTTGAGCGATACCCTTCTCGCTCGAGCGAAACGCCCCCTGCACAAAATTAGCATTCTTGGGTTGTATTTCGCTTGAGCGATTCTACCCTCGCTCGAGCGAAATAAGATTCTGATCGATCATAACTCGCAATGATCGATCATAATTGAGAGGATATAATAGCGGTTCCCTTATAACCGCTATCTAAAGTGTATCTCGCTTGAGCGACACCTTTCTCGCTCGAGCGAAACGCCCCCTGCACAAAATTAGCATTCTCGGGTTGTATTTCGCTTGAGCGACACTAGTCTCGCTCGAGCGAAATAAGATTCTGATCGATCATAACTTGAAATGAACGATCATAAGTGCACTTTAGATAGCGGTTCCCTTAGAACCGCTATCTAAAGTGCACTTAAGATAGCGGTTCCCATATAACCGCTATCTAAAGTGTGTGAGTTTTTGTGGGTTTCAACGTCGGTTATACCCACACCCGACGTTGAAAGCCCATGCATAAGGGTTTTCAACGTCGGGTGAGGGCATAACCGACGTTGAAAGCCTACTTTCCACGTCGGGCATGCTAAAACGACGTAGAATGTGCCAAAATTCGACTTTCAACGTCGGTTGTTGAACAACCGACGTTGAAAGCATATTCAACGTCGGCTACAATGTAACCGACGTTAAACAGCGACGTTGAAAGCATATTTTCTAGTAGTGCTAGAAGATTATAGTATATTTCTAAATGACATTCCTTTGATGTGTGATAATACAAGTGCAATCAATCTTACTAAGAATCCAGTAATGCACTCTAGGACTAAGCATATAGAAATTAGACATCATTTCTTGAGAGATCATATAAGTAAAGGAAATTGTAAAATTGAGTATGTTAATACAAAGCATCAATTAGCGGATATTTTTACTAAGCCTCTTCCCAAGGATAGATTCTATGATCTTAGAAGAGACTTAGGGATATTAGAAATAGTTTAAATTCTACTTAATTAAACAGTTTTTGCATGATTGTAATGTTATATATCTCTTTGTTTGTAATGACATTTCTTTATGAAATAAAATTTGTATTCTTTTTATTGCTTTGTTTGAGGGCGAGTTATTTCCAAGTTATGCATATTTTGAGGGGGAGCTCTTAATTTCTTATCATAATCAAAATAGGGGGAGAAATATTTAAAGCCTCTTATGATTGAATTTAAATATTATCTGGTATGTTTAATGTATTTGTTAGTGTGACAGATAAAATAGGTTATTACAAGTTTAAAAGAAAATTTTGATCATTATCAGAAAGGGGGAGATTGTTGAACATACAAGGACTTGATGTTGAACTTACATTGACATGAAGCTTGTTGATTTTGATGATGATTCAAGAACAAAGATCTTAGAGAGTTGAAGACTTGTATTATTGTGTAATAACTCTGTTTTGATGAGTTTGAGTCTGTAATATTAGAGTCTAAGATAGCCGGTACATAGTCTACTCTTTAGAAGCTTCAAAAACTCATATTTATCAACAAGTCTCGGGTTTAATTGATTAAAACACCAGATAATCAATTATTACAGTGAGAAAAACCATTTTCTGTATCAGCTCACTGTGATAATCGATTAGCAGGCCTGTTAATCGATTAATAGGCCTGTTAATCGATTATCAGGGTAGATAATCGATTAAACCAGCGTGTTTTGGGGTTCTGTTGATTTTGGCTCTGTAATAATCGATTAACACTTGAGATAATCGATTATTTCAGTCAGATATGCATTTTGAACTTCAAATTAAACCTATTTTCAAAAACCCTAGTCCCAATACACCAAGTTTTGAAAATCCCCAATTCCCAAACCCTAATTCATCTACTTAAGGTTCTCTATGGCTCTCAGAAAATAGAACAACCTTTTTCAAACAAAAGTTAAGTGTTGTGATTGCCAGAGAACTGTTTGTTGGAGGAAAAAGGGGCTTTTGGAACCTGGTGTGGGCTAGAAGCGATAAGAATCACTAAGTGGAGTTCTTAGTTGATTGTGTGTTGTGCCATCTCTAGGGAAAACTGTTCTTCATCTCTTGTGTGACTCAAGAGAGGTGTTTTCATTACTCTATCTTTTCCATTGTTATTTGTTTGTAATAACTTTTATTATAGTGACAGCGTTAATCCTGTGTTTGAGTGATTAGCATCTGGACGTAGGGTCTTTTGATCCGAACCAGTATAAATCCTCTGTGTAAGACTCTATCCTTATCCTATTTACGTTTACACAACATTTTAATCGGTAAAATTTGGGGAAAAATTTTAAAACCTAATTTTTGTTAAGAAACCAATTCACTCCCCTCTTGGTTTTTGTCCGTTCATGCAAACATTCCGCTGCGCGATTCTAACATTATCCGTCGTTAATTAATTGTTAATTTACCGATAGATTTACCGACAGAAATATTCATCGGTAAATAATTGTTAATTTACCGATGGATTTACCGACGGATATATCCGTCGGTAAGACCAAATTCTATATCTGTCAGTAATGACTCATTTTCCGATGGATTCAAATCCGTCGATAAAAATCCGTCAGAAATATGCGATTTTCTTGTAGTGTATATAGCTTGGGATGATAGTGACTCAAGTTCGGAATCAAGCAACTCGGAAGTTGAAGCAAATCTTTGCTTGATGGCAAATGATAATATTTCTTCCGACTGTGAGGTAAGTGATTCCGATTGTTCTTCAAGTGATGATGAAAATGACTATGATGTTTTAAAAAATGCATATCAAAACTATTTACTACTTTTAAATATTTGAAAACTGAATATAAATATTTGAAAAAGAATTTGAATAAATCAGAAAAAGAAGTAGAATCTTTAAAATAAAAAATAGTGACTTTAGAGGAAAAAGGAAATAAACAAATAGAATGTGCATCATGTAAAGAATATGAATATGAAAGTGACATACTTAGATACTTACTTGAAAAAACAAAGAAATAATGAAGTGATTGTTATAAGGATGGAGTTAATGTACAAACTCATGTCAATTGTCATGTTCCATTGAAAAAGCTTAAAAATAGAACTCGAAGGGTATGGGTTGAAAAAGGATCTAAATCTTCTCAAAATAAGGTTGTATCTTTTTCAAGAATTAAATCTAATGCATGCTTCTATTGTATGAAACATGGACATACATCTAATAGGTGTAAAATTAAGCATTTTGGTGTTCCAAAGGGAAAATATGTTTGGGTTCCTATAGATAAATGATTTGCTTGTCTCTAACCCCAAGGACCCAAAAGTTATGGGGACCTAAAATTATTATGTTCTTGTTTTGTAGGAAACTTCAAAATCCAAGAAGTCTATGTGGTATCTTGACAGTGGGTGTTCAAGACATATGACTAGAGATCAAAAGAAATTTATGAGTTTCAAAGCAAAGGAACAAGCATATGTAACCTATGGGGAGAACAATAAAGGAAGAATCCTTGGAACCGGAAATATTGGTGGTGCAAATACTTTGGAGATAAAGGATGTGCTCCTTGTTGATGGGCTAAAGCACAATCTCCTAAGTATAAGTCAACTTTGTGATAAAGGATTTAAGGTAATTTTTGAAAGTAAGTTTTGCACCATTCATTTAAAGGATTTTGAAAATATAACATTAAAAGGTATTAGGCATAACAATATTTATTTTATTGACTTGGATTGTGTATCTAATGCTAATATAACATGCTTAATTGCTAAGGAAGAAAATCCATGGTTATGGCATAAGAGAGTGGCTCATATAAATATGCATCAATTAAACAAACTAATATCAAATGACTTAATTGTTGGTTTGCCTAAGTTAAAATTTGAAAAAGATAGATTATGTGATGCATGTCAAAAAGGTAAACAAGTAAAATCATCTTTTAAATCTAAGAATGTTATTTCCACATCAAAACCTTTAGAACTTTTACACTTAGATTTATTTGGTCCATCTAGGATAAAAAGTTCCTTTATGAATCTTCTTTACCATGATGTGCGCAGGTGCGTGAGTCCCAAAAGCTCCTTTATGAATCTCCTTTATCAAGGTTTGGGCCTCCTCATGATCCACACATCTTAACACGGTGGAGTCATGTAGACCCCAAATCTTGCCCGGCCTCCAAATAAAGTCAGAAAGCGTCCTATTTGAAGACGACCGAAGCTTAACAAGTCATTAGGAGAGACTATTAGGCTCCCGTACCAAGATAGGAAGGTTTTTTGGCCCGAAAATAAAGTTTCTCGCCCTGAAGGGACGAGACCGCCGTCTGGAAGGACCAGACCGCCGTATCGTCTCAACGCCAGGACGAGACCGCCGTCTCGATTTGCCAGACGGCAGTCTCGACTCTTGCAAAGTCGAGACGGCGGTCTGGATTTTCCAGACGGCGGTCTCGACTCCTGCAAAGGTCGAGACGACGGTCTGTGTTTTCCAGACGGCGGTCTCGACCCCCTGCATGGTCGAGACGGCGGTCTAGATTTTCCAGACGGCGGTCTCGACCTTGTCAGACGAGAACGGCGGTCTCGACCTGTCAGGCGCGAAAAACTATAAATAGGGGTCCTCCCCCCCTCATTTCCACACAGAATCCAAGAAGCTCTCCCTTCTCTCTGAGTTTCTGAGTGTCTCTAGGCATAAACTGAGCGTTCTAAATCTTCTTTAGAATCCCTCCGAGGCATTTCCGGAGTTTCTGAGAGTTGTAGAGTGAAGGGTTGCCAAACTGCACCCTTTCTTTTTAAATATAAAGCTTGCTTTGGAGGTGCACATTCTCCCTCTCTATTTTTATTACTGCCATTTAAATTACGCAATAGAAGCTAGGGCCATGTAGTCATAAACTTAAATTCCGCATAATAAAAGGGTAAAAGCGCATTTTTCCAGTTTAATTATTTATTCAAGGTAGCCAGCCTATCATAGGGAACCCGAAAGGGGCGTCGTAAAGGGACTAACACTTCCTTTACACGTAACTAACTCCCTTACCCAACTCTGGTTCTAATGACCAAAGTTGGTTTTCGAAAACCAACGCCTTTTTTAAAACCCCTTTTGCGATGTTTATGGTAAAAATATCGGTGGCGACTCCATAGAACCCAAATTAAATAAGTCCCTGGGTTAGCCCGGTTATCGGACAACCTAGGGATACTTTCGAAAACCTCGCCCCTAGGTTAGCCCGGTTATCGGACAACCTAAAGGCGTTGTAACCACCAATAAAAAACGCGAAAATAAAAGAGGGTCGAAAAAACCATCGTGTCGCTCCGACCGACATTCTCTCTTTTGAGACGGCGGCGACAGATGGCGACTCCACTGGGGAAGCCTAGAGAGTTGATCCCATTTAGTGATGGGCTGGCTTAAAAATAATTAAACCAAGAAAATAGCGCTTTTACCCTGCCTTGTATTATAACATGCTTTATTGTTTGGCTTTCAAATAACTGTTGCTTGTTTCTACTTACGCAATTGATTGAAATATAAATTGCACACAAAACCCTTGCACACTACAGTTCCCTCTATACCCGGGGGCAAGTGAGAAAACCATAGGGAGTGGGTGGCAGGTACGATTCGCTGCAGTTAGGGCCTTGTGCCCACCAGTGTGATCGGAAACCACCACTCAAGGTGATAACCTTCCTCTTTTGGCAACAAGACCGACTCTGGCCTTAGTGCTGAGCATGGTTGGACGGCTGGAGAGTGGGGACCCTATAATGGGGGCACCTTGGGGGCCTTAGCCTGGTGAGAACAGTTAGAACCTACCCTAACCAATGCACCTTTCTGCAAGAAAACCCTACCTCGTGATAAAAACGAAATCTCGCCTGTTCGGGGATGATCGAATTGTGTGTGCATATGATTGTTGCATTTGTATGTTGCATAGCATAAACAAACAACAGAAAAAAATCACAAAAATATTTTCACAAATAAACACCCTTATCTCGGACAGTATGCCTTTTAGCTAGCCTGGTTTCAGGTTCTTTATAAGCTAAGTAGCCACGCAGTTCCGACAGAAGAGATAAGGGACGCTAAATATTCTTTCACATAAAGCCATATTTTATCTCGGACAGTCTGCCTTTTAGCTAGCCTGGTTTCAGGTTCTTTGTAAGCTAAGTAGCCACGCAGTTCTGACAGAAGAAATAAAAGGCTATAAAATAAACATCAAATAAAAATCCAAAAACAAATAAAATAAAAACATTTATAATTTTGACAAAGTCAACACCATTCATATTACATCATATTACATGAGTAAAGAAAAACCAAGAGAGAAAATAAAAATGAAAGCACATTCAGCATCATTTAAACGGAATCTCTCATGCATAAACATATTCATGTTAGTCTAAGCACTCAACATGCATTAATAAAACTTTTTCGGGCATTCTAGAAAGTGGCTGGTCGTGCACAAAAGGCAAGGGCAATGGAAAATCTGGAGGAGCAAAACCGGAAGCTCACTGCAGAGGTTAATACCCTCCGCGAGCAGGTGGCCCAATTAATGGAGGTCGTGCGCCAGGGTCAGAGCAAGGGCGGCGAAGGCCAAGCTGAACATGTCCCTCCTCATGAGGAAGAGGAGGAGGAATACTTCTTCGGCGGGAAGGATACCAAGACTACGCACATCCTTACCCCAGAAGTGTCCAAACAACAACTCTCTGCCCTGGAGGAGAGGCTGAAGGCGGTCGAAGGGCATAACTTCAACGTCAAAGAGGTGGCTGACATGTGCCTCGTAAAGGACATCCGCTTCCCTCCCAAATTCAAAATCCCGGACTTCCCCAAGTACGCCGGGATGACCTGCCCAAAGAACCATCTTACGATGTATTGCCGTAAGATGGCCGCCCATGCTGACAACGAGAAACTCCTGATTCATTGCTTCCAGGAGAGCTTGGCGGACACCGCACTTAACTGGTACATGCAGTTAGAGAGAGGGCAGGTCCAGAACTGGAAACAGTTGGCAGATGCTTTTCTCCGTCGTTACCGTTATAACATCGATCTGACCCCCGACAGGTCAGATCTTAGAACTCTGAGCAAGAGAAATGACGAGCCCTTTAAAGCGTATGCCCAAAGGTGGAGGGAAATGGTAGCCCAAATAGAGCCTCCTTTGACGGACAAAGAAATAGTAGTTATGTTCATAGACTCCCTGACCGGAGCGTACTACGACAAGGCGATAGCCAGTACCTCCAATCTCTTCTCGGACATAGTCACTGTAGGGGAAAGAGTGGAGCAAGGGCTGAGGAGCGGCAAAATAGCACGACCCTCTCCTCCCAACACATCATCCAAGAAACCCTTCAAAAAGAAGGAAGAGGTCGTGCACGCCATTAATTTCGCAACCCCTTCCTCTACCTCTCAGGCAGGACGACAACCACAAAAGAGAGAAAGGAAGTTCACTCCTATCCCCACCTCCTATGCGAAACTGCTGCCCCAGCTGTTAGAGGCCAGCCTCCTGGCACGTGTTCCTCCCAAGAAGCAGCTGGAGCCACCCTATCCCAAGTGGTACAAACCCCATGAGAAATGCAGTTACCACTCGGATGCACCAGGGCATTCAACCGACAACTGCTTGACCTTGAAGTATAAGGTCCAAGAATTAATTGACGCTGGTTGGATAACCTTTGATGCCTCTGCTTCCAGCATGGATGACAAGCCTCTGTCAAAGCCAGAGTAGCAGAGAGGGAGGACCGGGAGGATCAACCCTAGGGTCTTTTGTTTCATTTTTAAGCTTTTTCTATATCTCCTGCGGTCCCCGCCCGTGGCCGCAGGAATTTTGGTTAAAAGGGCTTGTACATACATCCTCATTTTCATTAATATACGAGGCATTTTTTTGTCATATTCATTCTTTTCCCTCTTCTATTTATTATTCTTTCAAGAATAAAATGAATAATAAAATCTATGACTAAAACAGAACCTAAAACGCATCATGTCTATGATTGATGAATCTCTGTGGACCCTGGAAATGGAAGATGAATGGATTGAGTCCGACAGTGAGCAGGAGACCATTTCTCCGGACATGCAAAGGATGCTGGAAAAGGAAACACGCATCATACAACCACATCAGGAAGAAATAGAAATTGTTAATCTGGGAAAAAAGGATGAGGAGAAAAAGGTGAACATCAGCACCCAAATGGAAAGTAGCATGAAAAAGGGATTGATACAACTTCTAAAGGAATATATAGACGTATTTGCTTGGTCATACCATGACATGCCAGGGCTTCACACGAGTATCGTGGAACACAAATTGCCACTAAAAGAGGGGTTTCGGCCTGTGAAACAAAAACTCAAGAGGATCAAACCAGATTGGTCCTTAATGATAAAGGAGGAGGTGCAAAGGCAGTTAGATGCCAATTTCCTGGTAGTTTCCAAATACCCAGAATGGTTGGCCAACATCGTACCCGTCATCAAAAAGACCGGGAAGGTCAGAGTTTGCGTGGATTATAGGGACCTCAATCGAGCAAGTCCAAAGGACGACTTTCCCCTACCACATATAGACACACTGGTAGAACATACCGCTACTAACACGTTGTATTCCTTCATGGATGGGTACGCGGGGTACAACCAGATCAAGTTGGCCGTTGAGGATAGAGAAAAAACCTCCTTCATTACACCATGGGGTACCTTTTGCTACCGAGTGATGCCATTTGGACTGAAAAATGCGGGGGCAACCTATCAAAGGGCTATGGTCACACTATTCCACGATATGATCCACAAGGAAATAGAAGTATATGTGGACGGCATGATAGCCAAGTCCAGAAATGAAATGGACCACATTCAATATCTCCGAAAACTTTTCGATCGGCTTCGGAAGTATCAACTTAAGCTAAACCCGGCAAAATGTACTTTCGGAGTACGATCAGGAAAACTCTTAGGGTTCATTGTCAGTGAAAGAGGAATCGAGGTGGACCCCGACAAAACGAAGGCAATTTTGGAAATGCCTCCACCAAAAACGGAAAAAGAGGTCAGAGGCTTTCTAGGCCGAATCAACTACATCGCCCGTTTCATCGCGCAATTAACAAATAAATGCATCCCCATCTTTAAACTGTTACGCAAGAATCAACCAACGGTGTGGAACGAAGAATGCCAACAGGCGTTTGATAAAATCAAAGCTTGTTTAACCAATCCACCAGTATTGGTGCCACCCGTTGAAGGAAGACCTCTGATCCTATATTTGTCGGTTCTCAAAGAATCAATGGGATGTGTGCTCGGCCAACATGATGAAACTGGAAGAAGGGAACGCGCCATTTATTATCTCAGTAAGAAATTCTCGGACTACGAAACCCGTTATACACCATTCGAAAAAACTTGTTGCGCATTGGTGTGGGTCACTCAACGTCTCAGGCAGTATATGGCTTGACATACAACATGGTTGGTCTCCAAAATGGATCCAATCAAGTACCTATTTGAGAAGCCCATTCTGACTGGAAGAATAGCTAGGTGGCAAGTTCTCCTCTCAGAATTTGACATCGTTCATGTCACCCAGAAAGCTATTAAGGGAAGTCCCCTAGTGGATTATCTAGCCCATGGATCCACAGATGAATACCAGTCCTTACAAGACGACTTTCCCGATGAGCATATCATGCACATCGAACACGAAGAGACCAAAGAAGAGATGTGGACCATGTTCTTCGATGGGGCTTCCAACATGCTTGGACACGGGGTAGGAGCTATTTTGATATCCCCCGAAAAGAAACACATTCCTGTAACGGCCAGGCTTAATTTCGATTGCACCAACAACATGGCCGAATACGAAGCATGTGCACTAGGAATCCAAGCGGCTTTAGATCATGGAGTCACTAAGCTCAAAATATTCGGTGATTCATCCCTTGTCATCTATCAACTTAAAGGTGAATGGGAAACCCGAAACTCCAAATTAATCCCATATCTAGAGTACATCCGCGAACTGGTCTCGAGAATGGAAAGCGTCACTTTTCAGTACATCCCTCGGGAAGACAACCAAATTGTCGACGCCCTCGCCACTCTATCATCCATGTTTGCCCTGGACCAGGAACATGAGATGCCAATCATTCAAGTCAAATTGCATGATAAACAAGCTTTCTGCATGGCAGTAAATGGCGAGCACGATCAAAACCCCTGGTATCATGACATCAAGCGGTACCTCATGGAGGGCGAATACCCCGAAGGAATCAGTGACAACGACAAGCGGACCATTCGCAAAAGGGCCATAGGGTTCACATTGATTGAAGGAACCCTCTACAAAAAGAGCCCCGATTCCACCCTCCTAAGGTGTGTGGACCCAGAAGAAGCCCAAATATTGATAAGAGAAATCCACAAGGGGACTTTTGGAACCCACGCACCCGGGCATGTCATGGCAAAGAAAATCCTCAGGGCAGGGTACTATTGGTCCACGATGGAAGCCGATTGTCACCAATATGCCAAGAAATGTCACAAGTGCCAAGTATACGCCGACAATATTCATGTGCCGCCCACACCTCTTAATAACCTGGCTGCACCATGGCCATTTTCTATGTGGGGCATGGATGTCATCGGACCCATCGAACCCAAAGCGTCCAACGGCCATCGCTTCATATTGGTAGCAATCGACTATTTCACCAAGTGGGTTGAGGCCGCGTCATATGCGCATGTAACTCGGAAAGTGGTGACCACCTTCATCAAGAAAAACATCATATGTCGGTACGGCATCCCTCATAAGCTCATTACTGATAATGGGACCAACCTCAACAATAAGATGATGGAGGAATTATGCCAAAACTTCAAAATCCAGCACCACAATTCCTCCCCGTACCGACCAAAGATGAACGGTGCAGTAGAGGCGGCCAACAAAAATATCAAGAAAATCATTCAGAAGATGGTGGTCACCTATAAAGATTGACATGAAATGCTTCCTTTTGCCTTGCATGGCTACCGAACGTCGGTACGGACCTCCACAGGGGCTACCCCGTTCTCCCTCGTATACGGAATAGAGGTCGTACTACCAGTAGAGGTCGAAATACCCTCTCTGCGAGTTGTCATGGAAGCCAAATTAACAGAAGCCGAATGGGTCCAAAACCGGTATGATCAGTTGAACCTAATCGAAGAGAAACGGTTGGATGCCATATGTCGGGGGCAAGCTTATCAGAGGAAAATCAAGAAGGCCTACGACAAGAAGGTCAATCCTCGCACTTTCCTAGAAGGAGATCTAGTAGTAAAGAAATTGCTTCCAGCCCAGAAAGACAAAATCGGGAAATGGGCAACCAACTACGAAGGACCCTTTGTGGTCAAGCAAGCCTTCTCTGGAGGAGCCCTTATCCTCACCAATATGGATGGAGAAGAGCTCCGATATCCTGTCAACTCAGATGCGGTGAAAAAATACTACGTCTAAAAGACATTGCTCATGACCCGTCAGGATGAAAACTCGCAAAGAGCGTCCTGGGCAAAAGATAGGGCCTACATACCTCGCTAGGACACGTCCTAGGCAAAAAATAGAGGTTACCAAAAAAAAAAAAAAAAAAAGAAGAAAAAACAAACAAAATATATATATATATATATATATATATATATATATATATATATATATACAGAGCAATGGTTACCTTAGCCAAAAACCGCAAAGGCGACTAAGGTAATACCTCCACAATAGCAAGCAGACTTCGCATAGTCTTCACTCCGGACTCGGGCATCTCAACTAAAGGGACTGGGAAAAACGGGGAAACAAAAATCACAGACATGATTGTGGCACCCTCATACAGTTCAGCCAACCTTGGCCAGCCATGCTTACAAATTCTATTGTAAAACCTAATGTAAAAATAAACCATATGGTTATATCAATAAAATTGTCTTTTTCTTCTCTTTACCTACCTGTGTAAATGCCTCTATATTAACGAAACATGAGCATGCATAAAACAAGCAATTAGAGAAAGCATAACAACAAAAGACGAACATCACTAACCAGGGCCATCCCAAATAAAAAGTACAGGGTAGCCTGCTAGATCGAAAACCCGCAAAGGGCGGTCTAGGCAAAAGATAAGGCTTTCATAAAGAAAAAAAAAAAAAAAGCCCATCAAAATATCTCAACACAAAGATTCAAAACCCGCTAGATCGAAAACCCGCAAAGGGCGGCCTAGGCAAAAGACAGGGTTAAAACAAAAGTGCAAAAAAGAATAATCACGAGAGAACAAAAAGAAGGAAGCACCGGTCACTTTCTAGATGTCCTCAACTAAAACAAATTGCATAAAAAGCATCCACACACAAGTAGTTGCACAAAAATGACTTTGTCAAAAGCAAAACAAACAAAATACTGTAGGCAAATAAAAAGCATTCAGCCTCATGCTTGCATTCATGAAAAAAAAAAAAACAAAAAAGGTATCCCGGTATGACTACCGCATCCTTCGCCTTCTTTTGCAAAAGCCAGCGCAACAAAAAAGGCTTAAAAAAAGAAAAAGGCACACGCTCAATAAAAGCCAGAATCCAAAATCGCGAGAAAAAAGAGATGAAACCACGAGAAAAAGGCAGGATGAAAACAACTACCTTAACCAAACAAAATTCGACTGTCAAGCGAAAGTCGAACAAAACAAAGAAAGAACCCGACTAGCCAGCAAGAGTCGGAGGATTACCACAAAAAAAATATAGAAACAAAAATCCCCAGCAAACCAATAGAGCTGGACGAACAACAAACCAGATTTCCGGCAACCCGGATGACCATTCCAGAAAGGTCCAAACCACAAACACAAAAATAACTCTCCAGGAAGACGGCGCATGATCAGAATCAGTAAGCCGCCACCATCGCCAAAGGATCAACTATCGCAAGAAGGGGCATCCAGAGGCACCAAACCAGATGGGGGTTCGTACTCATCAGCCGAAGGATCAGCTACCGCGTCGAAGGAGCATCCGGAGGTCAAACACCAGATGGGGGTGTAAACTCATCAGGCCTTACAAAAGGGGGCTTACCGGGCGGGGGTTAGAACTCGTCAAACCAGATGGGGGTTCGTACTCATCAGCGAAGGGGTCAGCTACCGCGTCGAAGGAGCATCCTGGAAGCGCACAACACATCTCCCCAGAAGGTCATCCGCCGCAAAGACGGAGTATCTGAAGGGAAACCGGGCAAGAGGGTCAACTCCTTTACCCTCCAGTCGATCACCTCAGCACAAAAGGCTAGCGATCGACCGGTCGGGTAAAGGGGGACAGCTGTAGACCCCAAATCTTGCCCGGCCTCCAAATAAAGTCGAAAGCGTCCTATTTGAAGACAGTCGAAGCTTAACAAGTCATTAGGAGAGACTATTAGGCTCCCGTACCAAGATAGGAAGGTTTTTTGGCCCGAAAATAAAGTTTCTCGCCACGAAGGGACGAGACCGCCGTTTGGAAGGACCGGACCGCCGTCTCGTCTCAACGCCGGGACGAGACCGCCGTCTCGATTTTCCGGACGGCGGTCTCGACTCTGCAAAGGTCGAGACGATGGTGCAGGTTTTCCGGACGGCGGTCTCGACCCCTGCATGGTCGAGACGGCGGTCCGGATTTTCCGGACGGCGGTCTCGACCTTGTCGGACGAGAACGGCGGTCTCGACACTGTCGGGCGCGAAAAACTATAAATAGGGGTCCTCCCCCTCATTTCCACACGAGAATCCAAGAAGCTCTCCCTTCTCTCTAGACTTTCTCTCTCTAAGAATCCCTCCGAGGCATTTCCGGAGTTTCTGAGTGTCTCTAGGCATAAACTGAGCGTTCTAAATCTTCTTTAGAATCCCTCCGAGGCATTTCCGGAGTTTCTGAGAGTTGTAGAGTGAACGGTTGCCAAAACGCACCCTTTCTTTTTAAATATAAAGCTTGCTTTGGAGGTGCACATTCTCCCTCTCTATTTTTATTACTGCCATTTAAATTACGCAATAGAAGCTAGGGCCATATAGTCATAAACTTAAATTCCGCATAATAAAAGGGTAAAAGCACATTTTTCCAGTTTAATTATTTATTCAAGGTAGCCGGCCTATCATAGGGAACCCGAAAGGGGCGTCGTAAAGGGACTAACACTTCCTTTACACGTAACTAACTCCCTTACCCAACTCTGGTTCTAATGACCAAAGTTGGTTTTCGAAAACCAACGCCTTTTTTAAAACCCCTTTTGCGATGTTTATGGTAAAAATATCGGTGGCGACTCCATAGAACCCAAATTAAATAAGTCCCTGGGTTAGCCCGGTTATCGGACAACCCAGGGATACTTTCGAAAACCTCGCCCCTAGGTTAGCCCGGTTATCGGACAACCTAAAGGCGTTGTAACCACCAATAAAAAACGCGAAAATAAAAGAGGGTCGAAAAAACCATCGCGTCGCTCCAACCGACCTTCTCTCTTTTGAGACGGCGGCGACAAGTCAAAATTCTTTTTATAGAGGGTTTCTCCAATCAGTGCAAACCCCGTGGCCCTCTTCTGGATGGTCCTTTTGTCATTATCGCTGATTCCTTCGGGATATTCACCCTTCGTGGGGTATGGCTTAATGTCATTGTAGACCCCAAATCTTGCACGACCTCATAATAAAGACCAGAAGACCTCCTATTCGAAGATGGATGAAGCCTAAGAAGCCACTAGGAGAGACTATTAGGCCCCATAATAGGATAGGAAGGATTTTCTGCATTAAAATAAGGATTTTCGCCTTCAGGGATCGACACCGCCGTCTCGCTTTTCAGGACCCCCGTCTCGCCATTCCAGCAAGTCGAGACCGCTGTCTCGTTTGGCGAGACGACCGTCTAGCCACTTGCGAATTGCGAGACCCCTCACATTTGGCGAGAAGGCCTTCTCATTTCTGGAAAAGTTGATACTGTCGTCTCGCCAAACGAGATGACGGTCTCGCCAGTTTTACAAGTCAAGACCGTCGTCTCGAATGGCGAGATGGCCGTCTCGACCTTGTCAGACGAGATGACCGTCTCGACCTGACAAGCGCGAATCCCTATAAATAGTGAGCGCTCCCCCCCTCATTTCACACAGTTCTTCCACTTTCCCTTATACCACTTCTTCAAATTCTCTTCCTAGAATCCCTCTGAAGCATTTTTGGAGTTTCTCAGAGTTTTTTAGAGTTTCTATAGCGTTTCCGAGAGTTTTACGGTGTTGTAAAGAGCGAAGGGCTGCCAAAACGCACCCTAATTTTCAGAGAATTAATGAAAAAGCTTGCTTCGGAGGTTTCTTCACTCTCTCCCTCTCTTTTACTGTCTTTATTTTTATAATTAAAATTGCATAATAGACATTAGGGTCATGTAGTCGTTACTTTAATTCCGTAAATAAAAGGGTAAAAGCGACTTTTCACAAGTTTATTTATTAAATAGCTGACCTATCATAGGGAACCCGAAAGGGGCGTCATAAGGGAATTAACACTTCCCTTACACGTAACTAACTCCCTTACCTAAACTCAGGTTTTAATGACCAAAGTTGGTTTTCGAAAACAAACACCTTTTTACCCCTTTTTCGATGTTTCCGTAAAAACATCGGTGGCGACTCCATAAGAACCCTTTCAAATTAGTTCTTGGGTTAGCCCGGTTATCGGACAATCCAAGAACACCCTTTTGAAAACCTTGCCTCTAGGTTCAACCCGAATATCGGACAACCTAAAGGCGTTATAACCACACCCATAAAAACGCGAAAAAATTGGAAAGTCAAAATAATCGCGTCGCTCTGACTGCTTCTTTTTTACGACGGCGACAGATAGCAACTCCAATAGGGAAGCCTAGAGAGTTGATCCCATTTAGTGATGGGCCAGCTTAAATAAATAAACCAAGAAATTACGCTTTTACCCTACCTTGTATTATAACATGTTTTAATGCTTGGCTTTAATAACTGTTGTTTGTTTATTTTTACGCAATTGTTTGAAATAAAAATTGTACACAAACCTTTGCACACAACAATTCCCGCTATACACGGGGGAAAGTGAGAAATCCATAGGGAGTGGGTGGGAGGTACGGTTCGCTGTAGTGATGGCCTTGAGCCCACCAGTGTGATCGGAAACCACCACTCAAGGTGATAACCTTCCTCTTTTGGCACAAAGACCGACTATGGCCTTAGTGCTAAGCATGGTCAGAAGGCTGGAGAGTGGGGACCCTATAATGGGGGCACCTTGGGGGCCTTAGCCTTGGTGAGAACAGTTAGAACCTACCTTCGCCAATGCACTTTTCTATAGGAAAACCCTACCTCGTGATTAAAACGACTTCTCGCCTGTTCGCGGATGATTGAATTGTGTGCACATTTGTTTGTTTCATAGCATAACCAAACAACAAAAAAATCACAAAAAAAAAACAACTTCTTTTCACAATAAACACCATTATTTCGGACAGTTTGCCTTTTAGCTAGTCTGGTTTCAGGTTCTTTGTAAGCTAAGCAGCCACGCAGTCCGATAGAAGAGATAAGGGACACTAAACATTATTCTTTCACATAAAACCATTTTTATCTCGGACAGTTTGCCTTTTACCTAGCCTGGTTTTAGGTTCTTTGTAAGCTAAGTAGCCACGTAGTCCGACAGAAGAGATAAAAGGTTATAAAATGAAATCGAATAAAAATCCAAATCAAATCTAGAAAATAAATAAGATGATCTTTGACAAATTCAAATCATTCATATTACATCATGTCATGAGAGGAGTCGCCATCTGTCGCCGCCATCAAAAAGAGGCGGTCGGAGCGATGTGATGGTTCTGACTTACCAATTTTTCGTGTTTTTGTGGGTGTGGTTACAACGCCTTTAGGTTGTCCGATAACTGGGCTGAAACTAGAGGCGAGGTTTTCGAAAGGGTGTTCTTGGATTGTCTGATAACCGGGCTAACCCAAGAACTAATTTGAAAGGGTTCTTATGGAGTCGCCACCGATGTTTTTACCGAAAACATTGAAAAAGGGGTAAAAAGGTGTTGGTTTTCGAAAACCAACTTTGGTCGTTAAAACCAGAGTATAGGTAAGGGAGTTAGTTACGTGTAAGGGAAGTGTTAGTTCCCTTACGATGCCCTTTTGGGTTCCCTATTATAGGCATGTGTCGCCGCCGTCAAAACGAGGCGGTCGGAGCGACGCGATGGTTCCAACTTTCCATTTTTCACGTTTTTATTGGTGTGGTTACAACGCCTTTAGGTTATCCGATAATCGGGCTGAACCTAGGGGAGAGGTTTTCGAAAAGGCGTTCTTGGATTGTCCGATAACCGGGCTAAACAAAGGAATAGTTTTTGAAGGGTTCTTCTGGATTCGCCACCGACGTTTTTACTGGAAACATCGGAAAAGGGGTTAAAAGGCATTGGTTTTCGAAAAACCAACTTTGGTCAATAGAACCAGAGTTGGGTAAGGGAGTTAGTTACATGTAAGGGAAGTGTTAGTTCCCTTACGACGCCCCTTTCGGGTTCCCTATGATGGGCTAGCTACTTTGGATAAATAAAAAAACCGGTGAAAAATACGCTTTTACCCTTTATTTTGTGGAATTTAAAATTATGACTACATGGCCCTAGTTTCTATTGCATAATTTAAAATTAAAGCGGTAAAGTAGAGAGAGAGAGAGTGTAGAAACCTCCAAAGCAAGCTTTTTATTAATCTTTGCAATTAGGGTGCTTTTTGGCAGCCCTTCACTCTTTGCAGCGCCGAAATCACTCAAAACGCTATAAAACACTCTAGAAAACTCTCAGAAACTCCGGAAATGCTTCGGAGTGGTTCTAGAAAGAGAATTTGAAGAAATATCTAGAGAGAGAATGGAAGAACTGTGGGAAATGAGGGGAATGGCGCTCCTATTTATAGGGATTCGAGTCTGTCAGGTCGAGACGGGCCGTCTCGTCTGACAAGGTCGAGACGGCCGTCTCGCCATTCGAGATGGCCGTCTCGCCTTGCAGGAATGACAAGACGGCCGTCTCGCCAAACGTGATGGCGGTTTCACCATTTACGCAAGGTGAGACGGCGGTCTCGACCTTAAAAGGCGAAAATCCTTATTTTTGGGCCAAAAATCCCTCCTATCCTAGTAAGGGGCCTAATAGTCTCTCCTAGGGGCTTCTTAGGCTTCATCCATCTTCGAATAGAAGGTCTTCTGGTCTTTATTATGAGGTCGGGCAAGATTAGGGGCCTACAACTGCCCCCCCTTTACTGACCAGTCGGTTGTTGGCCTGTTGTGCCAAGAAGAATGACTAGGAGGTAAAGGAGTTGACCCTCTTGCCCCGTTACCCTTCGGATGTTCCGACTTGTGGCGGTTGATCCTCTGGGGAAAGTTTGTGTCGTGCACCTCTAGGATACTCCTTCTGACGGTAGCCGATCCCTTTGGTTGACACGTGGTAGAACCTCAGGATACTCCTTCTGATGGTAGCCAATCCTTCGGTTGATGGGTATAAACCCCCCCATCAGGCTAGTAGTTGCAGTCCGCTGTGTGTTGGACTAGATGAGTATGAACCCCCCATCAGGCTGGTAGTTTGCAGTCCACTGTGTGTTGGACTGGATGGGTATGAACCCCCCATCAGGCTGGTACAGTCCATTGTGTAGGACTGGTGGTAGTGGCGGCTTACTGCTCAGGTGGCTCATGCGCCCATTGTTGAGATGTGTTTTCTTGTTTTTGATTTGTGCGTCCGGTTTGTGCCGGGGATTTTGTTAGTGTTCATCCAGCCTTGTTGGTTGCTGGGGATTCTTTGTTTTTAATCTTTTGATGGTGATCACCCAACTCTTGCTGGCTGGTTGGGTGGGCTTTGTTTGTGTTCGACTCTTGCCTGGTTTGTCGAAGTTTTGTTGGTCAAGGTGGTTGACTTTGTTTCAATCCTGCCTTTTTTCGCGGTTTTATCTCTTTTTTCTTGCGATTTTGGATTTTGGCTTTTTTTTTCTTGAGCGTAAGTCTTTTGACTCTTTATCTTCTTTTGATTACGCTGACTTTTGGAAGGGATAAAAAGATGCATGGAATAAAAATTTTATTTATGAAAGATTTTATTACAGCAGCGCTATTCTATAAGTGCTATCCCTAAGACTATGGGCTATCGTCTGGAGACAATCCATAGGAGGGAAATTGCTGGTACATGTGCCTCCGGAACTCTGCTTGGTCCCGGACTTCATCTCGGTATTCTTGCTGGAACGTCGCCCAGTCTTGCCTCATTCCCTCCTGATACTGGTATATCGTCTCCAGTCTGGTGTCGAAGGCTTCTTGTCTTAGGGACATCTATTCTTGCCTTACAGACATCTGCTCGAATTGCTGGCGCAGATCGTAGATGTTGCGGTTTACGCCAGCAAAGTCGTTTGTGTACTGCTGCTGATGCTGTTGTTGTGGTTGTTGGAAATCGAGAGGTGTCGAGAGATCGTGCATTGCCACGATGTCCTGGAGGTCCAAGGCGAAATCCAGCGATGGGTGGAGAACCAGCTGGGTTCCGCGGCGCATCAGCATCCCCATGCTGACCAGTATCGACCCATTGATAGACTCGGGCCGTTGGCTGGAGGCCAGTTCTTCCCGGCCACTCCACCCCCATTTTTCTGCCAGGGGGTTGATGAGGGGGGGCCATGAGGACAGCTCCCACCGGCCTGCTTCCGAAGTCCTTGAGGGCCTTCAAGAAGAAGTAGTCAGGGTTGCATCGATGCCTCTGGCACATGCAGTAAAGAACGAAGAGGTCGGGGAGAGTTACCTTACCCTGAATCTCCTTCCTACCGTGGATGGTCCCCGCTAGCAGCTTATGGCAAATGCGGAGGGCCAGGGGGAGTGCTGAGCCCATCATCAGCGTGGGAAATGTGGGTGCCCTGGTGAGCTCCTCCCACATCTCGCCGGCGGTGAGGTTGGTGGGGCGTGCGCAGATGGCCTCCTAGTACTCCCGGGTCAGCACGTCTTTGGGCCGGATGAATCCAATAGACACGTTGAATTCGTCTAGGGTGGTGGTCTGATACATCCCACCCATAAAGTATGTCACCATCTTCGTCGGTGATAGGCCTGGGATCATGGCGGGAGTTTCGGTGTAGGAGATGGAGGCCAGGAACTCCATCACTGCTTGAGGGTACACATGGGTGGGGGGAGACTGCAGGAGGAAACCCCATCCAATGTTGTCGATGATCTGGGTTTTTGCGTTTGGCTGTACCATGCCGGGCTTCTTATGACCGAAGGGTAGCTTGTTTTTCCTTTTTCTCTTTTTTGTAGAGAACTATTTGTCATGTAGTGTCCCTTTTTCTCCATTCTAGGGGTTTCAATCCTCTTGTTGACTATACGCCTTCATATTCCCAAATTAATTATTAAAATATTGTTGTGAGGGTCAAGAGAAGAGAAGTAAAGGGGTAAATTCAATGGCTTGTGTTTTAGAAGGTTTGTTTTATTTAGAAAAAGGTTTTGTAAGAACGGCCTTGACGCTTGCACCCCTCCACTTCGGAAAATTTGCTTGAGTGTGCGGAGGGGAGACTTCCCTTTCCCTCTTTCTGCTCGGCCTTTAGTAGGGTCATATCCTAGGCCATGCTTGAAAGGATTATCTTGAAATTCTGGGGGTTCCCTTATTCCTTGGGAGTCTGCCCCCAGTACTTGGCCAGGATGGTAACCATGCTTCATCATCATTCGGGCTACCCTTGTGTTTTTGGGAAGTCTTTCTATACTGGCAATTTCGAGCGCTTGAAAAGATGTTTCAAGGGCCTCTTCAGCCGCATCCACATAAGGTTGGGTGGACAGTCCACTGATCAGGATATCATCTTTTGCTTGGACCTTGACCAATTTGTCGTCCACTATGAATTTGACTTTCTGGTGGAGCGTCGAAGGTACTGCCTTAGCGTCATGAATCCAAGGCCTACCGAGGAGACAATTGTATGCTGGAGTAATATCCATTACATGGAAATCGATGTTGAAGATAGTGGGTCCAACTTGGATTGGCAAATTAACTTCTCCCACTACTTCTCGCTTTGATCCGCCGAAGGCTCGAACGATAGTGCTGCTTGGGCGCAGACGGGTTCCTTGGATAGTCAACTTGTCTAGTGTGCACTTGGGCATCACGTTCAAGGATGACCCATTATCCACAAGAACTTTGGCGATGAGGTACTCCTTGCACTTGATCGAGATGTGCAAGGGCTTGTTGTGGTTCGACCCCTCGAGGGGTAGTTCTTCCTCTGTGAAGGTGAGGTGATCGCTTGCCATAATGTGACCGACGATCCTCTCAACCTTTTCTTGGGATATAGTGTGAGGTACATGCGCTTCGCTCAAGACCTTCAGCAGGGCATTTTTGTGCGGTTCCGAGCTCATCATTAGAGATAACAATGTTATCTTTGCAGGTGTACGATTGAGCTGGTCTATAATGGAATACTCGCTTTGCCTTATAAACTGGAGTAATTCCTCTATCTCCTCCTTGGATTCCTTATTTTCTTTTTCCTCTTTGGTCTTTTTATTTTTTCCTTTATTTTTAGGGACATCTTCCTGTGAGTCCTTGGGGGAGTAGACTCTTCCACTTCTTGTCATGCCCCCAATGCCGGCTATATTCGTGATATCCTCTTTTATTGGTGAAGATTCCCCATATCTCCACGGTACAACTTTGTTTGACTCGTAGGGGAAAGGACGTGGCATAAATAGTCGCACTGGTGTCCTTGCCCCCTCTTCCTTATTTTTGAGGACCAACGGTCGAGGCTTGTTTTCCTCTCGTGATGAGTCGACCATTGGAGAAAGCTTGATTAGGAGTGACTTTCTCTCCATTCTTTTGATTTGGAAGACGTGTCAGTTAATCCTTCCTTTTTATTATCTTATTTTATTAAGCGTGAAAGGAGGGGAAATTAAATATGCAGATGAATGATATGCATGCAAGTAGACAATTGTTGAATAAAGGAAAATTTCATTTATCCGTTAGAAGGTGTACATTTCCCTATTCCATACTACGAAGCAGCTTTTGGCAAAAACAAAAAAGCCTAAAGAAACCCACAGGCGGGTCTTGATCTCTATGTAATTCTCTTTCGGCTTCTCGGACGTGACGAGCGAGTGCTTCGCTTTGCTTCTGGACTGCCTGGCTCATATCTTCGCTGTACTTTTGAGCCTCCTTGATCTTCGCCTCTTGATGGACGACCAAGACTTGTAGTTCATCGAGTTTTGCAAGGGCTCGGTCCTTATCTTGTAGTACTTGGCCATACTGAGCTAGCCCGTCTCTTTCTTTACAGCATAGCTCAGTGAGACTTCCGTTGAGTCTCCGATTGGCCTCCCACTCCTGGCATATTTCTGACCGAGTCTTGGTGAGTTCTTGCAACAACTCCTTGATCGTCTGAGCCTGTTTTGCTGATTCGACCTCAAGGCGTGCTGTCTTGGCAGTTATCTCCTAAAGTTGGCTATTCGAGCTAGTTCTGGCAGTTTTGGATGCTCAGATAGCTTGTTCATTAGAGTCAGCACACTGATCCTTGAGGCGCTCTATTTCATGATCCTTTTTCTTGCATTGCCTTTGCATACCATCAATGGTGAGGATAGATTCCTGCTCTCTCTCTTCAAGGGCCCTCATCTGGGCTCCCATGATTTCTATCCTCTGGGTCAAGGCATCGACTTGAGCCTACAGCTCTTCACTACTGGCGCTTGTAATGAGTGAGGTGGATGGTCGAGACATCCCTCTTCTTTTTCTCCACACCTCATAGTCACTGGAGACAGCCACTCGAGCTTTTCCTAGCTCTCTATCTCCCATAAAGAAAGGTTTCTCCCATGCTTTTCTCACGGCTAGTGAGTTGGCGATTGTGCATGGGTCTCCGAAGAAACACGGTCCTCCGAGTTCCCCTCAAGAAATGGTAGTTTGGGTCCTCATGAGCTGCCTCATAGCTACTCTAGGTGAGTAGGCTATGCAACCCCTGAGTCCTATCAAGGGTATGTTCGGATAATCTCCACATCTGATGAGGACTGGACCGGGTCGGAACCAAGGGCAGACCCAGGATAAATTGTTGGCGTCCAAGCGTTTCAACTCGTCCTTCCACTCTGAAGTTAGGCGTCATTAGAGAGGGATTTTGGAGAAGCTCCTCAAATGATCGGGGAACATCCCCATGTGACTAGAGGCGTAAAAATGTGTAATGCCCCACACGAAGAGTAGTGAAGAGCAGCAACAAAGTGTTTGTCCTTGCTTCTGGTGATAGAAATCCACCGAGAGCAAGGTGTGGGCAAGAATTGCAGGCAAGGGACATTTCGAGTGCACGTCTCAGGCGAAGAAGGCGTCCATGATGGCTTGATCCACTGTGTCGAGGTGGAAGGGAAACAAGATTGTTCCAAATATTGTTAAGGCTAGGGTTTTGTTGAAAGCGACCCATTCTGTCCTTTCAACCAAATCGGACAGGTGGTCTTCTAACATTGAGACCTTCCAACCCTGGATGTTCCCTTTTCCTATTAGGCTAGTATGGTGGAACGGTAGTTGAATGATGGCAGCAACTTGTGCTGCAGGAGTATATGCCCCGTGGCGTATATGGACCCCGGCTGATTTGGGCCATTTTAGCATGATTTCGTACTCCTCTAAGGTGGGCACCATATCAAACTATAGAAATTCGAAGCAGCAGAGACTGGAGTTCCAGAAATGAAATAATACACTGACGAAAACTTGGTCGACACAGATCTTTAGTAGGTCGAGAATCCGTCCATAGGATTTTTCAAAGTCGGAGCGGACCTCTGGTGGCATTACCGCGCAAAGCCGTTCCAATTTTTCAGCATGGTATCGGGGAATGTTCACCTTCTTCAATTGTCTACTAGTCCCCTCCATTTTCTAAAAGCAAAACGCATGTTTTATGAAAATGATGCTTATTGAATGAATGCGAGTGTTTATTTTTATTTATCATGTTTTGTATGCTGCATTTTTTTTTTGAGAAATAAACTACTTATATGGGGGTAATATTTTTGAACCAGGTCCCATTTAATGTTTTGGAATCAGATTTTTATTTTATTTTTATTTTTATTTTTATTTTATAGCCTTTTATCTCTTCTGTCAGACTGCGTGGCTACTTAGCTTACAAAGAACCTGAAACCAGGCTAGCTAAAAGACAGACTGTCCGAGATAAAAAAAAATGGCTTTATGCGAAAGGATAGTTAGCGTCCCTTATCTCTTCTGTCGGACTGCGTGACTACTTAGCTTACAAAGAACCTGAAACCAGGCTAGCTAAAAGGCAGACTGTCCGAGATAAGGGTGTTTATTGCAAAAGGATTTTTTTTTGGTGATTTTTTTTGTTGTTTGGTTATGCTATGCAACAGACAAATGCAACAAACAAATGCACATACAATTCGGACATCCACGAATAGGCGAGAAGTCGTTTTAATCACGAGGTAGGGTTTTCCTGCAGAAAAGTGCATTGGCGAGGGTAGGTTCTAACTGTTCTCACCAAGGCTAAGGCTCCCAAGGTGCCCCCATATAGGGTCCCCACTCTCCAGCCTTCCGACCATGCTTAGCACTAAGGCCATAGTCAGTCTTTGTGCCAAAAGAGGTCAGTTATCACCTTGAGTGGTGGTTTTCGATCACATTGGTGGGCACAAGGCCATCACTACAGTGAACCGTACCTGCCACCCACTCCCTATGGATTTCTCACTTGCCCCCGGGTATAGAGGGAACTGTTGTGTGCAAGGGTTTGTGTACAGTTTGTATTTCAAACAATTGCGTAAGTATAAACAAACAACAGTTATTAAAGCCAAGCATTAAAACATGTTATAATACAAGGTAGGGTAAAAGCGTCATTTTCTTGGTTTATTTATTTTTAGCTGGCCCATCACTAAATGGGATCAACTCTCTAGGCTTCCCCAGTGGAGTCGTCGTCTGTCGCGGCCATCAAAACGAGGCGGTCGGAGCGACCTGATGGTTTCGAATTTCTAATTTTCGCGTTTTTATTGGTGTGGTTACAACGCCTTTAGGTTGTCCGATAACCAGGCTAAACCTAGGGGAGAGGTTTTCGAAAAGGCGTTCTTGGATTGTCCGATAACCGGGCTAAACCAAGGACTAGTTTTTGAAGGGTTCTTCTGGAGTCGCCACCGACGTTTTTACCGAAAACATCGGAAAAGGGGTTAAAAGGCGTTGGTTTTCGAAAAACCAACTTTCGTCATTAGAACCAGAGTTGGGTAAGGGAGTTAGTTACGTGTAAGGGAAGTGTTAGTTCCCTTACGACGCCCCTTTCGGGTTTCCTATGATGGGCTAGCTACTTTGGATAAATAAATAAACTGGTAAAAAATACGCTTTTACCCTTTATTTTGCGGAATTTAAAATTATGACTACATGGCCCTAGTTTCTATTGCATAATTTAAAATTAAAGCGGTAAAGTAGAGAGAGAGAGTGTAGAAACCTCTGAAGCAAGCTTTCTATTAATCTTTGCAATTAGGGTGCTTTTTTGGCAGCCCTTCACTCTTTACAGTGCCAAAATCACTCAAAACGCTATAAAACACTCTAGAAAACTCTCAGAAACTCAGGAAATGCTTCGGAGGGGTTCTAGAAAGAGAATTTGAAGAAATATCAAGAGAGAGAATGGAAGAACTGTGGGAAATGAGGGGAATGGCGCTCCTATTTATAGGGATTCGCGCCTGTCAGGTCGAGACGGGCCGTCTCGCCTTGCAGGAATGGCGAGACGGTCGTCTCGCCAAACGAGACAGCGGTCTCACAATTTGCGAGTTGCGAGATGGCCGTCTCGCCAAACGAGACAACGGTCTCGCCATTTGTGCAAGGCGAGACGCCGGTCTCAAATCCGAGACGGCGGTCTTGACCTTAAAAGGTGAAAATCCTTATTTTTGGGCTAAAAATCCCGCCTATCCTAGTATGCGGCCTAATAGTCTCTCCTAGTGGCTTCTTAGGCTTCATCCATCTTCGAATAGAAGGTCTTCTGGTCTTTATTATAAGGTTGGGCAAGATTAGGGGTCTACAGCCTGCTATTTAATAAATAAACTTGTGAAAAGACGCTTTTACCGTAATTTTCAGAGAATTAATTAAAAAGCTTGCTTTGGAGGTTTCTTCACTCTCTTCCTCTCTTTTACTGTCTTTATTTTTATAATTAAAATTGCATAATAGACATTAGGGGTTCCCTTACACGTAACTATATCCCTTACCTAAACTCTTGTTTTAACGACCAAAGTTTGTTTTCGAAAACCAACACCTTTTTACCCCTTTTTCGATGTTTCTGGTAAAAACATTGGTGGCGACTCCATAAGAACCCTTTCAAATTAGTTCTTGGGTTAGCCCAGTTATCGGACAATCCAAGAACACCCTTTCGAAAACCTCGCCTCTAGGTTTACCCCGGTTATCGGACACCCTAAAGGCGTTGTAACCACACCCATAAAAACACGAAAAATTGGAAAGTCAGAACCATCGCATCGCTCTGACCGCCTCTTTTTGACGGCGGTGACAAATAGCGACTCCACTAGGGAAGCCTAGAGAGTTGATCCCATTTAGTGATGGGCCAGCTTAAATAAATAAACCAAGAAATTACGCTTTTACCCTACCTTGTATTATAACATGTTTTAATGCTTGGCTTTAATAACTGTTGTTTGTTTATTTTTATGCAATTGTTTGAAATAAAAATTGTACACAAACCTTTCCACACAACATTTCCCTCTATACCCGGGGGCAAGTGAGAAATCCATAGGGAGTGGGTGGGAGGTACGGTTCGCTGTAGTGATGGCCTTGAGCCCAACAATGTGATCGAAAACCACCACTCAAGGTGATAACCTTCCTCTTTTGGCACAAAGACTGACTATGGCCTTAGTGCTAAGCATGGTCGAAAGGCTGGAGAGTGGGGACCCTATAATGGAGGCACCTTGGGGGCCTTAGCCTTGGTGAGAACAGTTAGAACCTACCTTCGCCAATGCACTTTTCTGCAGGAAAACCCTACCTCGTGATTAAAACGACTTCTCGCCTGTTCGCGGATGATTGAATTGTGTGCGCATTTGTTTGTTGCATAGCATAACCAAACAACAGAAAAATCACAAAAAAAACAACTTCTTTTCACACTAAACACCCTTATTTTGAACATTCTGCCTTTTAGCTAGCCTGGTTTGAGGTTCTTTGTAAGCTAAGTAGCCACGCAGTCCGATAGAAGAGATAAGGGATGCTAAACATTATTCTTTCGCATAAAACCATTTTTATCTCGGATAGTCTGCCTTTTACCTAGCCTGGTTTCAGGTTCTTTGTAAGCTAAGTAGCCACGTAGTCCGACAGAAGAGATAAAAGGTTATAAAATGAAATCGAATAAAAATCCAAATCAAATCTAGAAAATAAATAAGATGATCTTTGACAAAGTCAAATGATTCATATTACATCATATCATGAGGGGAGTCACCATCTGTCGCCGTCAAAAAGAGGCGGTCGGAGCGACGCAATGGTTTCGACTTCCAATTTTTCGTGTTTTTTTGGGTGTGGTTACAACGCCTTTAGGTTGTTCGATAACTAGGCTGAACCTAGAGGCGAGATTTTTGAAAGGGTGTTCTTGGATTGTCCGATAACCGGGCTAACCCAAGAACTAATTTGAAAGGGTTCTTATGGAGTTGCCACCGATGTTTTTACCGGAAACATTGAAAAAGGGGTAAAAAGGCGTTGGTTTTCGAAAACCAACTTTGGTCGTTAAAACCAGAGTTTAGGTAAGGGAGTTAGTTACGTGTAAGGGAAGTGTCAGTTCCCTTACGATGCCCCTTTCGGGTTCCCTATGATAGGCTTGCTATTTAATAAATAAACTTGTGAAAAGATGCTTTTACCCTAATTTTCAGAGAATTAATTAAAAAGCTTGCTTCGGAGGTTTCTTCACTCTCTCCCTCTCTTTTGCTGTCTTTATTTTTATAATTAAAATTGCATAATAGACATTAGGGGTTCCCTTACACGTAACTATCTCCCTTACCTAAACTATGGTTTTAACGACCAAAGTTAGTTTTCGAAAACCAACGCCTTTTTACCCCTTTTACAATGTTTCCAGTAAAAACATCGGTGGCGACTCCATAAGAACCCTTTCAAATTAGATCTTGGGTTAGCCCAGTTATCAGACAATCCAAGAACACCCTTTTGAAAACCTCGCCTCTAGGTTCAGCCTGGTTATCGGACACCCTACAGGATTTGTAACCACACCCATAAAAACGCGTAAAATTGGAAAGTCAGAACCATTGCATCGCTCTGACCGCCTCTTTTTGACGGCGGCGACAGATAGCGACTCCACTGGGGAAACCTAAAGAGTTTATCCCATTTAGTGATGGGCCAGCTTAAATAAATAAACCAAGAAATTACGCTTTTACCCTACCTTGTATTATAACATGTTTTAATGCTTGGCTTTAATAACTGTTGTTTGTTTATTTTTATGCAATTGTTTGAAATAAAAATTGTACACAAACCTTTCCACACAACATTTCCCTCTATACCCGGGGGCAAGTGAGAAATCCATAGGGAGTGGGTGGGAGGTACGGTTCGCTGTAGTGATGGCCTTGAGCCCAACAATGTGATCGAAAACCACCACTCAAGGTGATAACCTTCCTCTTTTGGCACAAAGACTGACTATGGCCTTAGTGCTAAGCATGGTCGGAAGGCTGGAGAGTGGGGACCCTATAATGGGGGCATCTTGGGGGCCTTAGCCTTGGTGAAAACAGTTAGAACCTACCTTCGCCAATGCACTTTTCTGCAGGAAAACCCTACCTCGTGATTAAAACGACTTCTTGCCTGTTCGCGGATGATTGAATTGTGTGCACATTTGTTTGTTGCATAGCATAACCAAACAACAAAAAAATCACAAAAAAAACAACTTCTTTTCACAATAAACACCCTTATTTTGAACAGTCTGCCTTTTAGCTAGCCTGGTTTCAGGTTCTTTGTAAGCTAAGTAGCCACGCAATCCGATAGAAGAGATAAGGGATGCTAAACATTATTCTTTCGCATAAAACCATTTTTATCTCGGACAGTCTGCCTTTTACCTTGCCTGGTTTCAGGTTCGTTACTTAGCCACGTAGTCCGACAGAAGAGATAAAAGGTTATAAAATGAAATCGAATAAAAATCCCAATCAAATCTAGAAAATAAATAAGATGATCTTTGACAAAGTCAAATGATTCATATTACATCATATCATGAGGGGAGTCACCATCTGTCGCCGCCGTCAAAAAGAGGCGGTCGGAGCGACGCGATGGTTTCGACTTTCCAATTTTTCGTGTTTTTTTGGGTGTGGTTACAACGCCTTTAGGTTGTCCGATAACTGGGCTGAACCTAGAGGCAAGATTTTCGAAAGGGTGTTCTTGGATTGTCCGATAACCGGGCTAACCCAAGAACTAATTTGAAAGGGTTCTTATGGAGTCGCCACCGATGTTTTTACCGGAAACATTGAAAAAGGGGTAAAAAGGCGTTGGTTTTCGAAAACCAACTTTGGTCGTTAAAACCAGAGTTTAGGTAAGGGAGTTAGATACGTGTAAGGGAAGTGTCAGTTCCCTTACGATGCCCCTTTCAGGTTCCCTATGATAGGCTTGCTATTTAATAAATAAACTTGTGAAAAGACGCTTTTACCCTAATTTTCAAAGAATTAATTAAAAAGCTTGCTTCAGAGGTTTCTTCACTCTCTCCCTCTCTTTTACTGTCTTTATTTTTATAATTAAAATTGCATAATAGACATTACGGGTTCCCTTACACGTAACTAACTCCCTTACCTAAACTCTGGTTTTAACAACCAAAGTTAGTTTTCGAAAACCAACGCCTTTTTACCCCTTTTACGATGTTTCCAGTAGAAACATCGGTGGCGACTCCATAAGAACCCTTTCAAATTAGTTCTTGGGTTAGCCCAGTTATCAGACAATCCAAGAACACCCTTTTGAAAACCTCACCTCTAGGTTTAGCCTGGTTATCGGACACCCTACAGGCGTTGTAACCACACCCATAAAAACGCGAAAAATTGGAAAGTCAAAACCATCGCATCGCTCTGATCGCCTCTTTTTGACGGCGGCGACAGATAGCGACTCCACTAGGGAAGCCTAGAGAGTTGATCCCATTTAGTGATGGGCCAGCTTAAATAAATAAACCAAGAAATTACGCTTTTACCCTACCTTGTATTATAACATGTTTTAATGCTTGGCTTTAATAACTATTGTTTGTTTATTTTTACGTAATTGTTTGAAATAAAAACTGTACACAAACCTTTGCACACAACAGTTCCCTCTATACCCAGGGGCAAGTGAGAAATCCATAGGGAGTGGGTGGCAGGTACAGTTCACTGTAGTGATGGCCTTGAGCCCACCAGTGTGATCAGAAACCACCACTCAAGGTGATAACCTTCCTCTTTTGGCACAAAGACTGACTATGGCCTTAGTGCTAAGCATGATCGGAAGGCTGGAGAGTGGGGACTCTATAATGGGGGCACCTTGGGGGCCTTAGCCTTGGTGAGAACAGTTAGAACCTACCTTGACCAATGCACTTTTCTGCAGGAAAACCCTACCTCGTGATTAAAACGACTTCTCGCCTGTTCGCGGATGATTGAATTGTGTGCACATTTGTTTTTAGCTTTTGTTTGTTGCATAGCATAACCAAACAATAGAAAAATCACAAAAAATATTATTTGCAATAAATGCCCTTATCTCGGACAGTCTGCCTTTTAGCTAGCCTGGTTTCAGGTTCTTTGTAAGCTAAGTAGCCACGCAGTCTGACAGAAGAGATAAGGGACGCTAAACATTATTCTTTCGCATAAAGCCATTTTTATCTCGAACAGTCTACCTTTTAGCTAGCCTGGTTTCAGGTTCTTTGTAAGCTAAGTAGCCACGTAGTCCGATAGAAGAGATAAAGGCTATATATAAAAAAAGAAAAAATGGGACCTTAATCGTAAACATTACACTCATAAAACATCCATATAGGTAGTTTATTTTTCCAAAAATAAAATAAAATAGGTAAATACCATACATCATGTAGAAATAAAACATGATAAATAGAAAAATAAACACTCACATTCATACCTACAATAAGCATCATATTCATAAAACATGCATTTTAGTTTTAGAAAATGGAGGGGACTAGTAGACAGTTGAAGAAAGTGGACTTTCCCCGATACCATACTGAGAAGTTGGAATGACTTTGCATGATAATGCCACCAGAGGTCCGCTCCGACTTTGAAAAATCCTATGGACGGATCTTGAACCTGTTGAAGATCTGTGTCAATCCAATTTTTATCAGGGTTCTAGTTCATTTCTGGAACTCTAGTCTGCGCTGCTTTGAATTCCCGCAGTTTGACATGGTGCCCACTTTGGAGGAGTACGAGATTATGTTGAAATGGCCCAAATCAGCCGGGGTCCATATTAGCCACGGGGCATACACTCCTGCAGCACAAGTCGCTGCCATCATCCGATTACCATTCCGGCAGACTACCCTGATGGAAAAAAGGGAACATCCAGGGTTGGAAAGTCTCGATGTTAGAAGACCATCTGTCCACTTTGGCTGAAAAGGCAGAATGGGTCGCTTTTAACAAAACCCTGGCTTTGATTATATTTGGGACAATCTTGTTTCCCTTCCACATCGACACAGTGGATCAAGCCGTCATGGACACCTTCTTTGCCTGGGACGTGAACTCAAAGAGTCCCTTGCCTGCAATTCTTGCCGACACCTTGCTCTCGGTGGAATTTTTCCATCAAAAGCAAGGAAAAACACTCTGTTGTTTCTCTTCACTACTTTTCGTGTGGGGCATCACACATTTTTACGCCTCTAGTCATATGGGGATGTTCCCCGACCCTTTGAGGAGCTTCTCCAAAATCCCTCTCCACCGACGCCTAACCTCAGAGTGGAAGGACAAGTTGGAACAATGGGACGCCAGCTATTTATCCTGGGTCTACCCTTGGTTCCGACCCGGTCCAGTCCTCATCAGATGTGAGGATTATCCGAACGTACCGTTGATAGGACTCAGGGGTTGCATAGCCTATTCACCTAGAGTAGCTATGAGACAACTCATGAGGACCCAAACTAATATATCCCAAGGGGAGCTCGGAGGACTGTGTTTCTTCGGAGACTCATGCACAATTGCTAACTCACCAGTCGTGAGAAGAGCATGGGAGAGACCAGTCTTTATGGGAGATAGAGAGTTAGGAAAAGCTCGGGTAGCCGCCTCCAGTGACTATGAGGTGTGGAGAAAAAGAAGAGGGATGTCTCAACCATCCACCTCACTCGCTACATGTGCAAATAGTGAAGAGCTGCAAACTCAAGTCGACGCCTTCACCCAGAGGATAGAAATCATGGGAGCCCAGATGAGGGCCCTTGAAGAAAGAGAGCAAGAATCTATCCTCACCATAGATGGTCTGCAAAGGCAATGCAAGAAAAAGAATCATGAAATAGAACGCCTCAAGGATCAGTGTGTTGACTCTAACGAGCAAGCTATCTGAGCATCCAAAGCTGCTAGAACCAGCTCGGATAGCCAACTCCAAGAAATAACCACTAAATTAGCATGCCTTGAGGCCGAATCAGCAAAACAGGCTCAAACGATCAATGACTTGTTACAAGAACTCACCAGGACTCGGTCAGAAATACGCTAAGAGCGAGAGGCCAATCAGAGACTCAACAAAAGTCTCACTGAGCTACACTGCAAAGAAAGAGACGGGCTAGCTCAGTATGACCAAGTACTACAAGAAAAGGACCGAGCCCTTGCAAAACTTGATGAACTACAAACCTTGGTCGTCCATCAAGAGACGAAGATGAAAGAGGCTCAAAAGTACAGTGAAGATATGAGCCAGGCGGTCCAAAAGCAAAGCGAAGCACTCGCTCGTCACGTCCGGGAAGGCGAAAGGGAATTACATAGAGATCAAGACCCGCCTATGGGTTTCTTTAGGCTTTTCCGTTTCTGTCAAAAGTTGCTTCGTAGTATGGAATAGGGAATGTACACCTTCTACGGATAAATGAATTTTTTCTTTATTCAACAATTGTCTACTTGCATGCATATCATTCATTTGCATATTTAATTTCCCCTCCTTCACTCTAAATAAATAAGATAATAAAATGGAAGGACTAATTGACACGTCTTCCAAATCAGAAGAATGGAGAGAAAGCCACTCCTAATCAAGCTTTCCACAAGGACACCAGTGCGACTATTTATGCCACGTCCTTTCCCCTACGAATCAAATAAAGTTGTACCGTGGAGATATGGAGAATCTTCACCAATAAAGGAGGATATCTCCAACATAGCCAGCATTGGGGGCATGACTAGAAGTGGAAGAGTCTACTTCCCTAAGGACTTACAAGAAGATGTCCCCAAAAATAAAGGAAAAAATAAAAAGACCGAAGAAAAAGAAAATAAAGAATCCAAGGATGAGACAGAGGAATTACTCTAGTTCATAAGGCAAAGCGAGTATTCCATTATTAACCAGCTCAATCATACACCTGCAAAGATAACCCTATTATCTCTAATGATGAGCTCGGAACCGCACAGAAAAGGTCGAGAAGATCATCGGTCACATCACGGCAAGCGATCACCTCACCTTCACAGAGGAAGAACTCCCCCTCGAGTGGTCAAACCACAACAAGCCCTTGCATATCTCCATCAAATGCAAGGAGTACCTCATCACCAAAGTTCTTGTGGATAACGGGTCATCCTTGAACATGATGCCCAAGTGCACACTCGACAAGTTGACTATCCAAGGAACTCGTCTGCGCCCAAGCAGCACTATCGTTCGAGCCTTCGACGGATCAAAACGAGAAGTAGTGGGAGAAGTTAATTTGCCAATCCAAGTTGGACCCACTATCTTCAACGTCAACTTCCATGTAATGGATATTACTCCGGCATATAGTTGTCTCCTCAGCAGGCCTCCTCGGCAGGCCTTGGATTCATGATGCTAAGGCAGTACCTTCAATGCTCCACCAAAAAGTCAAGTTCTTAGTGGATGACAAATTGGTCACAGTCCAAACAGAAGATGATATCCTGATTAGTAGACTGTCCACCCAACCTTATGTGGATGCGGCTGAAGAGGCCCTCGAAACATCTTTTCAAGCGCTAGAAATTGCCAGTGTAGAAAGACTCCCCAAAAACACAAAGGTAGCCCGCATGATGATGAAGCATGGTTACCGTCCTGGCCAAGGACTGGGGGCAGATTCCCAAGGCATGAGGGAACCCCCAGAATTCAAAGATAATCCTTACAAGTGTGGCCTAGGATATGACCCTACAAAGGGTCGAACAGAAGGAAGAAAAGGGAAGTCTCCCCTCCGCACACTCAAACAAATATTCCGAAGCAGAGGGATGCAAGCGTCAAGAGCTACCCTAGTCATTAGGAGATCTTTTTCTTCACTTAAGGGATGTAAACCCAATGATTGTTAGAGATTATCCCCCAGGGCTAGCCCGACCCCCGGGCATTTAAGGGCACATATTCCCTTATTAATTAATAAAGAATACATTTCTTACTATCTGCTTCTGTTCTTGCTATTTCACGACTAGACCTCGCAATAACCTTGTCTAAGTAAACAAAAAAGAAGAAGAATAAAAGGCGCATCCAAGTAATCAAAATTTACCATTGCCATTATAAATCAAGCTAGTTGATTAGAAGCACAAAATAAGGCTTTACCTCACCATAAAGAAAGTCATGCTTCACCAATATTGTGAAAAGAAAAAATAATAACAAAAAAAGAAAAATCCCATAGAAGCCAAAGGCCAAAAAAAAGAGGGAAAAATACCCGGTAGGAAACCCACTAAGGGGGCTACGCAAAAGATAGGGTCAACCCGGTAGGACACCCGAACAAAAATAAAGGGTAGCCTTGGCAAAAGTTAGGGTTACAAAATAAGGTCTGCTAGGATTCCCTAAACAAAAAAGAAAAAGAGGAACCTAGACAGAAGATAGGACAAAAACACAATATCCTTGTTCGAAAACCCGAAGGGCGATCTAGGGAAATCAACCAGCCAAAAAAGCAATGGAAATAAACTAAGGCGCAAGTACAAAAAAGAAAACGTTTGCTTAGACAAAAGGCTTAAACACCTAGGCCTAACCTTAGCCAACCATTCTTACAAAAACCTTTTTCTAAATAAAATTGACCGTCTAAAACACAAACCATTGAATTTACCCTTTTACTTCTTTTCTCTTGACCCTCACAACATTATTCTAGCAATTAGTTTGGGAATATGGAGGCGTATAGTCAACAAGAGGATTGAAACCCCTAAAGTGAAGAAAAAGGGACACTAACATGGCAAAGTGTGCTCTACAAAAAAAAAAGACAAAGAAAAGGAGAATAATTCTTCAGTCACCTGAAGTCCAGAATGGTACAGCCGAGTACAGCAGAAGGAACGTAGATCAGAGGACACTCATCTTTACAAGACATGTTAGTTAAATCCTTCTGAAAAACTAATGAAATAGGCATCGTAGGGCATCAAACATGAAAACATTGCATGCATAAAATGTTTTTGAACAAGGTCCTATTTTCCTTTCAAAAAAAAAAAAACTCTAAAAAACGAGACTGTCATCTCGTAGGTCCATACCGTCGTCTCGACTTGAACAAAAACGAGACCGCCTTCTCACTTGGCGAGACCGCTGTCTCGAAGTTCCAGACGGCGGTCCCGAATCCTGCAAAATCGAGACGGCGGTCTCAAATCTCCAGACGGCGGTCCCGAGGTTGGCCGAAAATTCTATAAATAGAGGGGCCTAGGGGGGGTCTCAAACACCCTCTCTTGCACTCGTACCCTTCTTTCTCTCACTTTCAAGCATCCTACCACCAAAATGCATCGTGGAGACCAATCTAGAAAGAGAAGAGGCTCTGCCGGCCCCAGTAGCTCCGCAGCCCCCACTCCACAGGATCCAACACAACTTTCACCATTGCACCAGGCCCGCCTAGAGCACATCCGTGGGTACACCTGGCACCCCATGCTGAGACTGGACATCGGCATCCTCGCCGAGTTCGGATGGGAAGACGACGTCCGCACCCACATTGACAACATAGGGTGGCGCTTCCTCCTCCAGTCTCCACCTACTCACGTCTACCCTCAGGCGGTGTTAGAGTTTCTCGCCTCCATCTCCTACTCCGAGACCCACTCCATGGTGTCGGGTCTCCCACCGACAAAAATGGTGACGTACTTCATAGGTGGGATGTACCGGACCACCACCATGGACGAGTTCAACGTGTCCATCGGGTTCGTCCAACCCGAGGAGGTCCTAATTCGGGATTACCAGGAGGCCATCTGCGCACGCCCCACTAACCTCATCGCCGGCGAAATGTGGGAGGAGCTGACAAGGGCACATACCCTACCAACACTGCTGAAGGGCTCCGCACTTCCCCCCACCCTCCGTATCTGCCACAAGTTGTTGGTCGGGATGGTCCACGGGCGGAAAGAGAGTCAGGGTAAGGTCACCCTTCCAGATCTCTTCGCCCTCTACTGCATGAGTCAGAGGCGCCGGTGCAACCCCAACTATTTATTCCTGAAGGCCCTCAAAGACTTCGGGGGCCGACCTGTGGGAGCCATCCTCATGGCCCCCCTCATCACCCTGTTGGAAGAAAAATGGGGGTGCAGTGGCAAGGAAGAACTGGCCTCCAGCCTTCGACCCAAAACTTTCAACGGGTTTGTCCTGGTCAGCATGGGAATGCTGCTACGCCAAGGGACCCGGTTGATCCTCCACCCTTCGCTGGACATAACTTTGGATCTCCGGGACATCGTATCAATGCAAGATCTCTCGACACCCCCGGAGTTCCAACAACAGCAGCAGCAGCAACAACAACAACAACAACAGTACACAGACGACTTTGCTGGCATCAACCACAACATCTACGATTTGCACCAACAATTCGACCAAATGTCCATGAGACAAGAGCAAATGTCCCTAAGGCAAGATGCCCTCGACACGAGGATGGAGACATTAAACCAATACCAAGAGGGAATAAGGCAGGACCTGGCGACATTCCGACAGGAGTACCTCGACGAAGCCTGGGATCAAGCAGAATTTCGAAGACATCTATACCGGCAATTCCCCTCTTACGGATCGTCTCCAGACTCGAGTCCGCCGTCTTAGGGATAGTGCTTAGAAAATAAACTGTTGTAATAAATTTTTATCATAAATAGAATTTCATTTCGTGCATTTTGCTCTCCTCTTCAAAGAGTCAGCGTAGCAAAAAGAAGCTAAGAGTAAAAAGACTTACGCTCAAAGAAAAGCCAAAATCCAAAATCGTGAGAAAAAAGAAATAAAACCGCGGAAAAAGGCAGGATTGAAACAAGTCAATCACCTTGACCAAATAATTTTCGACAACCAAGCAAGAGTCGAAC
Organism: Sphenostylis stenocarpa; assembly: GCA_963425845.1. Classification (NCBI taxonomy): domain Eukaryota; kingdom Viridiplantae; phylum Streptophyta; class Magnoliopsida; order Fabales; family Fabaceae; genus Sphenostylis; species Sphenostylis stenocarpa. Next base: position 74,169,017 of record OY731403.1, read on the forward strand.
AATAATAAACAAGACTACCCGACAACCAGCAAAGTCGGATGACCACCACCAAAGGATCAAAATCAAAGAATCCCCAGCAACCAACAAAGCTGGATGAACACCAACAAAGTCCCTGGCACAAACCGGACGACCACCCTCAGAAAAAACAAAAGACAAGAGAACACATCTCAGTGCTCGGCACATGAGCCACCCGAGCAGTAAGCCGCCACCACCACCACTCCTATGCAATGGACTGTACCAGCATGATAGGGGGTTCATACCTATCAACCTACGCACGCGGTGCGCCTGATCTGCGCTTGAGCCGGATCCGTAAGTCGCAATTACCAGCCTGATGGGGGGTTTATACTCATCCAGTCCGACGCACAGTGGACTGCAACTACCAGCCTGATGAGGGGTTCATACTCATCCAGTCCTATGCACAGTGGGTTGTAACTATCAGCCTGATGGGGGTTTATAGCCATCAACCGAAGGATCGGCTACCGTCAGAAGGAGTATCCTGAGGTTCTACCATGTGTCAACTGAAAGGATCGGCTACCATCAGAAGGAGTATCCTGGAGGTGCAAAACACAAGTTTTCCCCAGAAGATCAACTGCCGCAAGACGGAGCATCTGAAGGGTAACCGGGCAAAGGGTCAACTCCTTTACCTTCTGTAGACCCCAAATCTTGCCCGGCCTCCAAATAAAGTCAGAAAGCTTCCTATTTGAAGACGGCCAAAGCCTAACAAGCCATTAGGAGAGACTATTAGGCCCCCGTACTATGATAGGAGGGTTTTTTGGCCCGAAAAATAAAGTTTCTCGCCCTGAAGGAACGAGACCGCCGTCTGGAAGGACCAGACCGCCGTCTCGTCTCAATGCCTGGACGAGACCGCCATCTCGATTGTCCAAACGGCGGTCTCGTCACCTGCAAAGTCGAGACGGCGGTTTGGGTTTCCCAGACGGCGGTCTCGATTCTTGCAAAAGTCGAGACGGCGGTCTGGGTTTCCCAGACGGCGGTCTCGATTCCTGCCCAGTCGAGACGGCGGTCTGGATTATCCAGACGGCGGTCTCGACCCTCTGCCATGAACGAGACGGCGGTCTAGACTTTCTAGACGGCGGTCTCGACCCTGTCAGAGGAGACGGCGGTCTCGACCTGTCAGGCGCGAAAAACTATAAATAGGGGTCCTCCCCCCCTCATTTCCACACAGAATCAACATAGCTCTCCCTTCTCTCTAGACTTTCTCTCTCTAAGAATCCCTCCGAGGCATTTCCGGAGTTTCTGAGTGTCTCTAGGCATAAACTGAGCGTTCTATATCTTCTTTAGAATCCCTCCGAGGCATTTCCGGAGTTTCTGAGAGTTGTAGAGTGAAGGGTTGCCAAAACGCACCCTCTCTTTGAAGAAATATAAAAGCTTGCTTTGGAGGTGCATATTCTCCCTCTCTATTTTTTATTGTCGTTTAAATTACGCAATAGGAGCTAGGGCCATGTAGTCATAAACTTAAATTCCGCATAATAAAAGGGTAAAAGCGCATTTTTCCAGTTTAATTATTTATTCAAGGTAGTCGGCCTATCATAGGGAACCCGAAAGGGGCGTCGTAAAGGAACTAACACTTCCTTTACACGTAACTAACTCCCTTACCCAACTCTGGTTCTAATGACCAAAGTTGGTTTTCGAAAACCAACGCCTTTTTAAAACCCCTTTTCCGATGTTTATGGTAAAAATATCGGTGGCGACTCCATAGAACCCAAATTAAATAAGTCCCTGGGTTAGCCCGGTTATCGGACAACCCAGGGATACTTTCGAAAACCTCGCCCCTAGGTTAGCCCGGTTATCGGACAACCTAAAGGCGTTGTAACCACCAATAAAAAACGCGAAAATAAAGAGGGTCGAAAAAACCATCGCGTCGCTCCGACCGCCCCCTTTGGGGAGGTGGCGACAGATGGCGACTCCATTGGGGAAGCCTACAGAGTTGATCCCATTTAGTGATGGGCCGGCTTAAAAATAATTAAACCAAGAAAATAGCGCTTTTAGCCTACCTTGTATTATAACATGCTTTATTGTTTGGCTTTCAAATAACTGTTGCTTGTTTATACTTACGCAATTGATTGAAATATAAATTGCACACAAAACCCTTGCACACTACAGTTCTCCCTATACCCGGGGGCAAGTGAGAAAACCATAGGGAGTGGGTGGCAGGTACGGTTCGCTGCAGTTAGGGCCTTGTGCCCACCAGTGTGATCGGAAACCACCACTCAAGGTGATAACCTTCCTCTTTTGGCAACAAGACCGACTCTGGCCTTAGTGCTGATCATGGTTGGACGGCTGGAGAGTGGGGACCCTATAATGGGGGCACCTTGGGGGCCTTAGCCTGGTGAGAACAGTTAGAACCTACCCTAACCAATACACTTTTCTGCAGGAAAACCCTACCTCGTGATAAAAACGAAGTCTCGCCTGTTCGGGGATGATCAAATTGTGTGTGCATATGTTTGTTGCATTTGTATGTTGCATAGCATAAACAAACAACAGAACAAAATCACCAAAAAAATATTTTACGAATAAACACCCTTATCTCGGACAGTCCGCCCTTTAGCTAGCCTGGTTTCAGGTTCTTTGTAAGCTAAGTAGCCACGCAGTTCCGACAGAAGAGATAAGGGACGATAAATATTCTTTTGCATAAAGCCATATTTTATCTCGGACAGTCTGCCTTTTAGCTAGCCTGGTTTCAGGTTCTTTGCAAGCTAAGTAGCCACGCAGTTCCGACAGAAGAGATAAAAGGCTATAAAATAAACAAATAAAAATAATAAAATAATCCATTTTTCCAAAATTCACAAATAAGACCTGGTCCAAAAATATTACACCCATAAAACATTCATATAGATAGTTTATTCTTTCGAAAAAATACGCAAATACCATACATCATGTAGAAAAACATGATAAATAGTAAAATAAACACTCACATTCAATAAACATCATCTTCATCAAATCATACATTTTGGTTTTAGAAAATGGAGGGGACAAGTAGACAAGTGGGGAAGGTGGATATTCTCCGAAGCCATACTGAGAAGCTAGAACGGCTTAGTGCAACGATGCCACCGGAGGTCCGCGCTGATTTTGAAAAGTCCTATGGACGAATTCTGGACCTCCTAAAGATTAGTGTCGATCAAGTCTTCCTCAGGGTACTGATTCATTTTTGGAACTCCAATCTGTGGTGCTTTGAATTTCCGCAGTTCGACATGGTGCCTACTTTAGAGGAGTATGAAACAATGTTGAAATGGCCCAAGTCAGCTGGGGTCCATATCCGCCATGAGGCGTACACTCCTACAACACCAGTCGCTGCCCTTATCCATCTACCGTACCGACAAAGTACCCTGATAGGAAGAGGGAACACCCAGGGATGGAGAGTATCGATGTTAGAAGACCACCTGTCTTACCTGGCTGAAAGGGCAGAGTGGGTTGCCTTCAACAAGACCCTGGCATTATTAATCTTCGGAACGATCCTGTTCCCCTTCCATCTCGACACGATCGATCAAGCCGTCATGGACGCTTTCTTCGCTTGGGACGTGAACTCGAAGAGTCCCCGCACTGCTATTCTTGCCGACACCTTGCTATCGGTGGATTTACGCCATCGAAGCAAGGGAGAACACTCCGCTCGTCGCTCTTCGTTACTTTATGTGTGGAGCATCACGCACCTTTACGCCTCCAGTCACATGGGGATATTCCCCGACCCCTTGAGAAGTTTCTCCAAAATACCCCTCCAACGACGCCTGACTATAGAATGGAGGGATGAGTTAGAACAAAAGGACGCCAACAGCATATCTTGGGTCTGCCCTTGGTTCCAACCCGGCCCAGTTCTCGTCAGATGTGGGAACTACCCGAATGTACCCTTGATAGGACTCAGGGGTTGCATAGCCTACTCACCTAGAGTAGCTATGAGGCAACTCATGAGGACTCAAACTACTATCTCCCGAGGGGAACTCGGAGGGCTGTGCTTCTTTGGAGACCCGTGCACAATCGCCAACTCACTGACTGTGAGGAAAGCATGGGAGAAGCCAGTCTACATGGGAGACAGAGAGCTAGGAAAAGCTCGGGTGACTGTCACCAGTGACTATGAGGCATGGAGGAGAAGAAGAGAGATGGCTCGACCATCCACCACACCCGCGCCAATCGCCAACAACGAAGAGCTGCAGGCACAAGTCAATGCCTTGACCCAGAGGGTAGAAATAATGGAAGCCCAGATACGGGCCCTTGAGGAAAAAGAGCAAGCATCTATCCTCACAATTGACGGTCTACAAAGGCAAGGCAAGAAAAAGGATCATGAAATAGAACGCCTCAAGGACCAATGTGCTGACACTAACGAACAAGCTATCCGAGCATCCAAAACTGCCAGAACCAGCTCGGATAGCCAAGTACAGGAGATAACCGCCAGATCAGCACACCTTGAGGCGGAATCGGCTCAGCAGGCTCAAACAATCAAGGAGTTGTCAGAAGGGCTCCTCCAGGCTCGGATAGACCTCCGCCAAGAGCGAGAGACCAACAGAAAACTGAGCAGAGGTCTCTCTGAGCTACGCCTCAAGGAAAAAAGAGGGCTGGCTCAGTACGACCAAGTACTTCAAGAGAAGGACCAAGGTGTTGCAAAGCTTGAGGAGCTACAAGCCTTGGTCGTACATCAAGAGGTAAAGATCAAAGAGGCTCAACAATACAGCGAAGAAATGAGCCAAGCGATCCACAAGCAAAGCGAAGCGCTCGCTCACCATGTCCGGGAAGCCGAGAGAGAATTACAAAGAAAACAAGACCCGCCTGTGGGTTTCTTTAGGCTTTTCCGTTTTTGCCAAAAAATGCTTCGTAGTATGGAATAGGAGAATGTACACCTTCCAATGAATTAATGAAATCTTTTTCCTTATTCAACAGCTGTCTACTTGCATACATGAACATACATTTGCATATGTAATTTCCCTCCTTCACGCTTAATAAATAAGATAATAAAAAGGAAGGATTAACTAACACGTCTTCCAACTCAGAAGAATGGAGAGAAAGCCACTCCTAATAAAGCTCACCCCAACAGTCGAGTTATCACAAGAGGGAAATAAACCTCGGCCGTTGGTCCTCAAGAATAAAGAAGAGGGGGCAAGGACGCCAGTGCGACTATTTATGCCACGTCCTTTCCCCTACGAGTCAAATAAAGCTGTACCGTGGAGATATGGGGAGTCTTCACCAATAAAAGAAGAAATAACAAACATAGCCGGCATTGGAGGCACAACTAGAAGTGGAAGAATCTACTCCCCCAAGGACACACAGGAAAATGTCCTTCAAAATAAAGGAAAAAATAAAAAGACCGAAGAAGAAAAAGAAAATAAAGAATCCAAGGAGGAGACAGAGGAATTGCTCCAGTTTATAAGACAAAGCGAGTATTCCATTATAGACCAGCTCAATTGCACACCTGCAAAGATCACATTACTATCTTTAATAATGAGCTCGGAACCGCACCGGAACGCCCTGCTGAAGGTCTTGAGCGAGGCGCATGTACCCCATACAATATCCCAAGAAAAGGTCGAGAGGATCGTCGGTCACATTACAGCAAGCGATCACCTCACCTTCACAGAGGAAGAACTCCCCCTAGAGGGGTCAAACCACAACAAGCCCTTGCATATCTCAGTCAAGTGCAAGGAATACCTCATTGCTAAAGTTCTTGTGGATAACGGGTCGTCCCTGAACGTGATGCCCAAGTGCACACTGGATAAGTTGACTATCCAAGGAACCCGTCTGCGCCCAAGCAGCACCATCGTTCGAGCCTTCGACGGATCAAAACGAGAAGTAGTGGGAGAGATCAATTTGCCAATCCAAGTGGGACCCACTATCTTCAACGTCGATTTCCATGTCATGGATATTACTCCAACATACAGCTGTCTCCTCGGCAGGCCTTGGATTCATGATGCTAAGGCAGTACCTTCAACGCTCCACCAGAAAGTCAAATTCGTAGTGGATGATAAACTAGTCACGGTCCAAGCAGAAGACGATATCCTGATCAGTGGACCGTCCACCCAACCTTATGTGGATGTGGCTGAAGAGGCTCTTGAAACATCTTTTCAAGCGCTTGAAATTGCCAGTATAGAGCGACTTCCCAGAAATACAAAGGTAGCCCGCATGATGTTGAAGCATGGCTACCATCCTGGCCAAGGACTGGGGGCAGATTCCCAAGGAATGAGGGAACCCCTAGAATTCAAAGACAATCCTCACAAGTATGGCCTAGGATATAACCCTTTCAAGGGCCAAGCGGGAAAAGCAAAAGGGAAGTCCCCCCTCCGCACACTCAAGCAGATTTTCCGAAGTGGAGGGTTGCAAGCGTCAAGAGCCACTCTAGTCATTAGGAAATCTTTTTCTTTGTTTAAAGGATGTAAACCCCATGATTGTTAGAGATTATCCCCCGGGGCGAGCCTGACCCCCGGGCATTTTAGGGCACATATTCCCTTATTAATTAATAAAGAATGATTCTTTCTATCTGCTTATCTTCTTTCTACTTCTGACTGGACCACATAAATAACCCTGTCTAAGTAAACATAAAATGAAAAGAAGAATAAGAAGCACTTCCAAATAATCAAACCTTCATCATTGCTATCATCATCGAGTTAGCTGATTAGAAACACATAAAAATAAACACTTCACCTAAGACACGAAGGAAGTCACGCTTCGTCAATACTGTGAACAAAAAAAATATAAAAATAAATCCACAAAAAGAGAGAAAAAGCCCAGAGAAGCCAAAGGCCAAAGAAAAGGGCAAATTACCCGGTAGGAAACCCACTAAGGGGGCTACACAAAAAATAGGGTCAACCCGATAGGATACCCGAACAACAATAAAGGGTAACCTAGGCAAAAGTTAGGGTTACAAATAAAGGTCCACTAGGATTCCTCCAAAATTTTACAAGAGAGAGAACCTAGACAAAAGATAGGGCCAACACACAATATCCTAGTTCGAAAACCCAAAGGGCGATCTAGGGAAATCAGCTAGCTATTTAAAAAGTAATGGAAATAAAACCAGAGAGCGCAAATACAAAAAGAAGAAAGAGGGAAATGTTTGCTTAGACAAAGCTTAAACACCCAGGCTTAACCCTAGCTAGCCATTCTTACAAATCCTCTTATCAATAAAAATCAACCTTCTAAAACACAAACCATTGATTTTTACCCCCTTTGCTTCTTTTCTCTTGACCCTCACGACAATATTCTAATAATTAATTTGGGAATATGGAGGCGTATAGTCAACAAGAGGATTGAAATCCCTAAAGCAAGGAAAAAGGGACACTGCATGACAAAGAGTGCTCTACAAAAAGAAAAAAGAAAAGAGAAAGAAAGAAACTACTCTTCGGTCACAAGAAGTCCGGTATGGTACATCATGTACAAAAGCACAGATCAGGAGACACTCGGCGCTACAAGACACGTCGGTTAAATCCTTCTGAAATATTAACCAAAGTAGGCATTATAGGACATCAAACATGAAAACATTTGCATGCATAAAATGTTTTTGAACCAGCTCCTATTTCTTATGCAAAAAAAAAAAAAAAAAACCCTGAACATTTGAGACCGCCGTCTGGATATTCCAGACCGCCGTCTCGGTTCCCTTGCCAATCGAGACCGCTGTCTGGATATTCCAGACCGCCGTCTCGGTTCCCTTGCCAATCGAGACCGTCGTCTCGACTTAGGCAAAGTTGAGACCACCGTCTGGGTTATCGAGACCGCCGTCTCGATCTGTTGGCAAAGTCGAGACCGCCGTCTGGGTTATTGAGACCGCCGTCTCGATCTGTTGGCAAAGCGAGACCGCCGTCTCGACTTCCCAGACGGCGGTCTCGACCTGAAAAAATCCTATATAAAGGGGGCGCGCTTGGGGGGTTTCCTCACAACTCTCCAAGCCTCCAAAGCCTCCAACACTCATATTTTGCTCTCCCAAGCTTTCCCCACTCAAGATGTTCAGTAGAAGTGGCTCCAGGAAGAGAAGGAACACCGCTGGTGCTAGCAGCTCGGCACCACCGCCACCCCCAGACCCTTCTCAAGTTCAACCACAACACCAGGCCCGCCTGGACAACCTCAGAAATTACCAGTGGCACTCCCTACTAACACTGGACTTCGGCATCTTGGCCGAGTTCGGATGGGAAGAAGACGTCCAGGCGCACATCGATAGCATCGGGTGGGGTTTTCTGCTACAGCCTCCACCCGTTCATGTGTACCCACAAGCGGTACTCGAATTTTTGGCCTCGGTCTCTCTCATTGAGATCCCCTCTATGGCCTCAGGCATGCAGCCCACCAAAATGGTCAACTATTTTATGGGTGGGCAATACCACACTACCACTTTGGAGGAATTCAATGTGTCCATTGGATTCATCCGGCCCGAGGCGGCGTTAACTCGGGAGTACCGTGAGGCCATTTGCTCTAGGCCCACCAACCTCACCGCTGCTGAGATGTGGAATGAGCTCACAGGAGCCACCACATTGCCCTCATTGATGAGGGGGTCTGCACTCCCCCCACCACTCCGCATCTGCCACAAACTGCTGGCAGGCACCATCCACGCAAGAAAAGAGAGTCAGGGGAAGATATCCCTCCCTGACCTCTTTGTCCTCTACTGCATGCACCAGAGACGGCGCTGCAATCCCGGGTACTTCCTCCTGAGGGCCCTGAAGGACTTTGGGAGTAGATCCACAGGGGCCATCCTTGTGGCTCCCCTCATCACCCCTCTAGCAGAGAGAATGGGGTGCCCCGGCCGGGAAGAGTTGGCCCGCAATCTGCGACCCGAGCCCATCAACGGGCCAATGCTGGTCAGCATGGGGATGCTGATACGTCGGGGAAGTCAATTCGCCTTGCATCCCACCCTGGACTTTGAGCTGGACCTCCGGGGAATAGTGGCGATGTAGGATACGCCCACATCTCCCAGCTCCCAGCAGCAGCAGCAGCAACAGCAACAGCCACCGCCGTACACAGAGGACTTTGCTGGCATGCACCAGCACATGAACGATCTGAGCCAGCAGATCGGCCAAATGGCGATATGGCAAGAGCAGCAGACCCAGTGGCGGCAGGTCCAAGACGTTCGCCAACAGGCCTTTTAAGAGGGCCAAGATGAGATCCGCCAAGAGCAGCAGAGGATGCGGCAGGAGTGGACGACGTTCCAGGAGGACTACAACGATGAAATCCAGGAACAAATCGACTTCCGCTACCACATGTATAAACATTTTCCCCACCGCACCCCTTCTGATGGTGATGACTCTTAGGGACTGTACTAGTTAAAATAAAAGTCGCTGTAATAAAATTTCCTATGAATAAAATTTTATTTCCCGCATCCTTTGTCTTCTTTTGCAAAAGCTAGCATAACAAAAAAGAAGAAGCTTAAAAAAAAAAAAGAAAAAGGCACACGCTCAATAAAAAGCCAGAATCCAAAATCGCGAGAAAAAAGAGATAAAACCGCGAGAAAAAGGCAGGATTAAAACAACTACCTTAACCAAACAAAATTTCGACTATCAAGCAAAAGTCGAACAAAACAAAGAAAACCCGACCAACCAGCAAGAGTCGGATAAACACCACAAAAGTTAAAAGCAAAAATCCCCAGCAACCAATGGAGCTGGATGAACAACAAACCAGATTTTCGGCAACTCGGATGCCCGTTCCAGAAAGGTCCAAACCACAAGCACAAAAAATCACTCTCCAGGAAGACGGCGCATGATCAGAATCAGTAAGCCGCCACCATTGCCAAAGGATCAGCTACCGCAAAAAGGGGCGTCCAGAGGCACATAACCAGACGGGGGTTCATACTCGTCAGCTAAGGGATCAGCTACCGCGTCGAAGGAGCATCCCAAGGTTTCACATCGGCGCATGGCCAGAATCAGTAAGCCGCCACCACATCCAAAGGATCAGCTACCGCAAGATGGAGCATCCGGAGGCTTAGCCACCACATGGGGGTGCGTACTCATCAGGCCTTACAGAAGAAGGCTTACCAGACGGGGGTTCATACTCGTCAAACACCAGATGGAGGTGTGTACTCATCAGGCCTTACAAAAGGGGGCTTACCAGGCGAGGGTTCATACTCGTCAAACCAGATGGGGGTTCATACTCATCAGCCGAAGGGGTCAGCTACCGCGTCAAAGGAGCATCCTAGAGGCGCACAACACAACATCGCCCCAGAAGTTCATCCGCCGCAAAGACGGAGTATCTGAAGGGAAACCGGGCAAGAGGGTCAACTCCTTTACCCTCCAGTCGATCACCTCAGCACAAAAGGCCAACAGTCGACTGATCGGGTAAAGGGGGGGCAGCTGTAGACCCCAAATCTTGCCCGGCCTCCAAATAAAGTCAGAAAGCTTCCTATTTAAAGACGGCCGAAGCCTAACAAGCCATTAGGAGAGACTATTAGGCCCCCGTACTAAGATAGGAGGGTTTTTTGGCCCGAAAAATATAGTATCTCGCCCTGAAGGAACGAGACCGCCGTCTGGAAGGACCAGACTACCGTCTTGTCTCAACGCCTGGACGAGACCGCCGTCTCGATTGTCCAGACGGCGGTCTCGTCACCTACAAAGTCGAGACGGCGGTCTGGGTTTCCCAGACGGCGGTCTCGATTCCTGCAAAATTCGAGACGACGGTCTGGGTTTCCCAGACGGCGGTCTCGATTCCTGCCCAGTCGAGACGGCGGTCTGGATTATCCAGACGGCGGTCTCGACCCTCTGCCATGAACGAGACGGCGGTCTGGACTTTCCAGACGGCGGTCTCGACCCTGTCAGAGGAGACGGCGGTCTCGACCTGTCAGGCGCGAAAAACTATAAATAGGGGTCCTCCCCCCCTCATTTCCACACAGAATCAACATAGCTCTCCCTTCTCTCTAGACTTTCTCTCTCTAAGAATCCCTCCGAGGCATTTCCGGAGTTTCTGAGTGTCTCTAGGCATAAACTGAGCGTTCTATATCTTCTTTAGAATCCCTCCGAGGCATTTCCGGAGTTTCTGAGAGTTGTAGAGTGAAGGGTTGCCAAAACGCACCCTCTCTTTGAAGAAATATAAAAGCTTGCTTTGGAGGTGCATATTCTCCCTCTCTATTTTTTATTGTCATTTAAATTACGCAATAGGAGCTAGGGCCATGTAGTCATAAACTTAAATTCTGCATAATAAAAGGGTAAAAGCGCATTTTTCCAGTTTAATTATTTATTCAAGGTAGCCGGCCTATCATAGGGAACCCGAAAGGGGCGTCGTAAAGGAACTAACACTTCCTTTACACGTAACTAACTCCCTTACCCAACTCTGGTTCTAATGACCAAAGTTGGTTTTCGAAAACCAACGCCTTTTTAAAACCCCTTTTCCGATGTTTATGGTAAAAATATCGGTGGCGACTCCATAGAACCCAAATTAAATAAGTCCCTGGGTTAGCCCGGTTATCGGACAACCCAGGGATACTTTCGAAAACCTCGCCCCTAGGTTAGCCCGATTATCGGACAACCTAAAGGCGTTGTAACCACCAATAAAAAACGCGACAATAAAGAGGGTCGAAAAAACCATCGCGTCGCTCTGACCGCCCCCTTTGGGGAGGCGGCGACACCTTCCAGTCGATCTTCTTGGCACGACAGGCCAACAGTCGACTAGTCAGGTAAAGGGGGGGCAGTTGTAGACCCCAAATCTTGCCCGGCCTCATAATAAAGATCAGAAGACCTCCTATTCGATGATGGATGAAGCCTAAGAAGCCACTAGGAGAGACTATTAGGCCCCATAATAGGATAGGAAGGATTTTCTGCATTAAAATAAGGATTTTCACCTTCAGGGATCGAGACCGCCGTCTCGCTTTTCGGGACCACCGTCTCGCTTTTCGGGACCGCCGTCTCGCTTTTCAGGACCGCCGTCTCACCACTTGCGAATGGCGAGACCCCCCTCCCGTTTGGCGAGAAGGCCTTCTCGTTTCTGGAAAAGGCGAGACCGTCGTCCCGAATGGCGAGACGATCGTCTCAACCTTGTCAGACGAGACGGTCGTCTCGACCTGACAGGCGCGAATCCCTATAAATAGTGAGCGCTCCCCCCCTCATTTCACACAGTTCTTCCACTTTCCCTTCTACCACTTCTTCAAATTCTCTTCCTAGAACCCCTCCGAAGCATTTTTGGAGTTTCTGAGAGTTTTTTAGAGTTTCTATAGCGTTTCCGAGAGTTTTCTGGCGTTGTAAAGAGCGAAGGGCTGCCAAAATGCACCCTAATTTTAAGAGAATTAATTAAAAAGCTTGCTTCGAAGGTTTCTTCACTCTCTCCCTCTCTTTTACTGTCTTTATTTTTATAATTAAAATTGCATAATAGACATTAGGGCCATGTAGTCATTACTTTAATTCCGTAAATAAAAGGGTAAAGGCATCTTTTCACAAGTTTATTTATTAAATAGCTGGCCTATCATAGGGAACCCGAAAGGGGCGTCGTAAGGGAACTAACACTTCCCTTACACGTAACTAACTCCCTTACCTAAACTCTGGTTTTAACGACCAAAGTTGGTTTTCAAAAACCAACGCCTTTTTACCCCTTTTTTTATGTTTCCGGTAAAAACATCGGTGGCGACTCCATAAGAACCCTTTCAAATTAGTTCTTTGGTTAGCCCGGTTATCGGACAATCCAAGAAAACCCTTTTGAAAACCTTGCCTCTAGGTTCAGCCCGGTTATCGGACAACCTAAAGGCATTGTAACCACACCCATAAAAACGGGAAAAATTGGAAAGTCGGAACCATCGCGTCGCTCCGACCACCTCTTTTTGACGACGGCGACAGTCATGATACCAAGGGTTTCTATCTTGCTTGCTATTTACTGTCATGCAAAAAGCTTGTTTGTCATGCAACTTGATTTGAATAGTAGGCATCTCATGCTCTTGGTCTAAAGAGAACATGGATGATAAATTAGCAAGGGCGTCTGCAAATTGATTGTCTTCCCGAGGAATATTTTTGAAAGTGACGCTTTCCAGCCTCAAAATCAAATCACGAATATGCTCTAGATATGGGATTAATTTGAAAATTTGGGTTTCCCATTCACCCTTGAGTTGATAGATGATATGGGATGAATCACCAAAAACTCTGAGTTTGGTCACCCCATGATCTAGAGCTGCTTGGATTCCAAATGCGCAGGCTTCATATTCGGCCATATTATTTGTACAGTCAAAGTTTTACCTGGTTGTTACCAGGATATATTTCTTTTCTAGGGATATCAAAATGGCTTTGGTGCCATGTCCAAGCATGTTTGAGGCTCCATCGAAAAACATAGTCCATGCATCTTCTTTGGTCTCTTCGTGTTCAATGTGCATGATATGTTCATCGGGAAAGTCATCTTGCAGGGATTGGTACTCGTTCGTTGATCCATGTGCTAGATAGTCTGCTAGCGGACTACCTTTAATAGCTTTCTGGGTGACATGAATGATATCAAATTCTGAGAGGAGAACTTGCCACCTAACAATTCTTCCGGTCAGGATGGGCTTTTCAAAGAGGTACTTGATTGGGTCCATTTTGGAGACCAACCATTTTGTGTGTCGAGCCATGTATTGTCGGAGACATTGAGTTTCCCACACCAATGCACAACATGTTTTTTCGAATGGCATATAATGAGTCTCATAGTCCAGGAATTTTTTGCTGAGGTAATATATGGCTCTCTCCTTCTTCCCTATCTCATCTTGCTGACCGAGCACACATCCCATGGACTCTTCAAGTATTGACAGATATAAGATCAAAGGTTTTCCTTCAACGGGTGGCACCAATACTGGTGGATTGGTTAAGCAAATCTTGATCTTATCGAACGCTTGTTAGCATTCTTCATTCCACACCATTGGCTGGTTTTTGAGGAACATCTTAAAGATGGGTATACATTTGTTCGTTAGCTGTGTGATGAACCTGGCAATATAGTTGATTCGGCCCAAAAATCCTCTAACCTCCTTTTCTATTCTTGGTGGGGGCATTTTCAAAATTGCCTTTGTTTTGTCGGGGTCTACCTCAATTCCCTTTTGGCTGACGATGAACCCTAGGAGTTTGCCTGATCGTACTCTTAACGTACATTTTGCTGAGTTTAGTTTAAGCTGATGTCGCCACCGTCAAAAGAGGCGGTCGGAGCAATGTGATGGTTTCTGACTTTCAACTCGCGTTTTAAAGTGATGTTACAACGCCTTTAGGTTGTCCGATAATCGGCCTGGACCTAAAGGCGAGGTTTTCGAAAATGGGTTCTGGAGTCGCCACCAATGTTTTATCCGGAAACATTGGAAAAGGAGAAAGAAGAAGGCGTTGGTTTTGAAAAACCAACTTTGGCCATTATAACCAGAGTTGGGTAAGGGAGTTAGTTACGTGTAGGGAAAATATTAGCTTCCCTATGACGCGCCTTTCGGGTTCCCTATGATGGGCCGTTTATTTCATAAATAAACTTTTAAAATGATGCTTTTACCCTTTATTTACTAACGGAATTTAAGGTATTGACTACATGGCCCTAATAGCCAATGCACGTATAAATGTAAATAGAAAGCGGTAAAGGAGAGGGAGAAAGTGTGGAAACCTTCAAAGCACGCTTTCGTAATTAAAATTCTTAAAGTAGGATGCTTTTTGGCAATCCCTCACTCTACAACGCTGGTCGCTCTTCCTCGCAACGCTACAGAATAACCTCTAAGAATTCTAAGAAACTCTGGAAATGCTTCGGAGGGATCCTAGGAGAAGAATTAGAAGAAATTGTAGAAGGGAAGGTTGGAGAACTGTATGAAAAGAAGGGGAGCGTGCCCTCCTTTTATACGGATTCGTGTCTGTCAGGTCGAGACAGGCATCTCGCTTGGTAGGGTCGACACGACCATCTCGCCAAGTGGGACAGCCGTCTCGCCTTTGGTAAATGGCGAGATGATCGTCTCGTCAAATGACACTGCAGTCTCGCTTTGGCGAGTGGCGAGATGGCCATCTCACCAAATGAGACGGCGGTCTCGCTTTGGCGAGTGGCGAGACAGCCATCTCGTCAAATGAGATGGGGTCTCGCTTTGGTGAGTGGCGAGACGGCCATCTCGCCAAATGAGACGACGGTCTCCCCTTTGCCGATGGCGAGACGGGGGTCTCGGCCTTCTGTAAGAATTAATGGTTGAGTTCAAGAGGGGGGGTGAATTGAACTTTAGAAATATTTTTCGAAAAACACTCTTTCTTTGTGGAAGAATGATTAATCTTTATCCAATCTTTTATTAGGAAGATTTGGTTTTAAACAAAGCAAGAATGTAAACCAGAAATGAAAAGAGATAACAGCAAAAATACAACATAAGAGTTTATACTGGTTCACTCTTCCCAAGAGCTACATCTAGTTCTTAACAAATCTGCCAAGTTCCACTAATACCAAGTGAAAATACAAACTAGTAGATACACACCAATCTACCCCAAGATCTACCTTACAACTCCACAAGATAGACTCTTGAAAAATCACCCAGCAACCAAACCCAGTTACTGTAACCAATGCAGATTCAAACTCAATCTACACAATTAGAATTCATACAAGTATATGAAAAGAATAAACCTAGACTGCAGCTTTTACAATATAGAAGTCCAGAAGCAATTTTTCTAACTCAGAACTTTCTCTCTTGAAGATCTTTCAACAATCTTGATCAAAATGCCTTATGATATGAAATGTGTATGAATGCTCAGAAAACCACACGAATATGAGAGCTCCAAGATTGCTTTCAATTGATTTCCAAATTGTATATTTGAAAGAGAAATCAAAATTGTATTTATAGAGTAAAAGAGAGAAACTGACAGTTTCAATCGATTTAAAATGATGTTTTAATCGATTGATTTTATTTAAAACTCTTTCAATCGGTTAATTTGAGCTTTTAATGGATTGAAACAGTCAGAAGAAAAATGGTAGCTCTCTGTTTCAACAGATTAAAATTCATTTCAACAGATTAAAAATTCGAGATACTTTTGAAATGAAAAATGGCTAGAACATTTTAATCTATTGATTTATCAATTCAACAGATTAATACTGCGAAAACCCTTAATATGGAAAAACCATCAAGAACATTTTAACCTATTGATTCTATGATTCAATCAATTAAAATATTGGTTGTATATATACATTTCCTATTTTAAGTGATTTTAACATATTAAAAATGCTTTTTAACATATTAAAAAACTCAATTTGTTCTTTCAAGGCTTAAATATTGGTTTTTCATGCAGTAAGATAAATTTTATGAAATGCAACAGTTATAGGCGCTTATCACAAGATATACTGAAATTATAAAGAGATTAAATTCTAAACCTATAACCTATCTACCTACACACCCACAAAATAAACTTTATAAACTTTATATGTCTTCATCAAATTCAACAAGTGTTTCACCTTCCAGGTGGAAATCCTTATTTTCTCTGTACAAAAAACCTTCCTACTCTAATATAGGGCCTATTAGTCTATCCTAGGGACCTTTTAGGCCTTGCCCATCTTCGAATTGGAGGTCTTCTGCTCTTTATTTGGAGGTCGGGCAAGATTTGGGGTCTACAGCTACCCCCCTTCACCTAACTAGCCGACTATTGGCCTGTTATGCCAAAAAGATCGGCTGGAGGGTGAAGGAGTTAACCCTCTTTCCCGACTGTCCTTCAGATGCTCCATCTTGCGGTAGCCGATCCTCTAGACGAAAAATGTGTGTGTTGGTTGACACGTGGTAGAACCTCAGGATGCTCCTTCTTGCGGTAGCCGACCCCTTTGCTAACAAGTGGTAGAACCTTGGGATACTCCTTCTTGCGGTAGCTGACCCCTCGGTTGATAAGTATAAACCCCCATCCGATTGGTAGTGATTGTAGTCCACCGTTGTAAGACTGGATGAGTATAAACCCCTCATCTGGCTGGTATGGTCCACAGCATAGGACCGGCTGCGACTTACTGCTTTGGCTCATGCGCAGGTTGATGGGTATGAACCCCCCATCTGGCGGGTACAGTCCACTTCGTAGGACTGGTGGTGGTGGCGGCTTACTGCTCTAGCTCATGCACCGACTCTGTGAGAAATGCTCTCTTGATGAATGTTTTTGATTTTTTCGGTGAAGTCCTCCGGTGTACCGGGAATTCTTTAATTTTTGGCTCTTCCGATAGTCATCCAGTTTGTCGATTCCTGGGGATTCTTGGTTAATGTGGTCGTCTTTCCAGTTTGCCTTGGCTAATGTTTTGGATTTAATCCTGCCTTTTTCCGCGGTTTATCTTTTTTCTCGTGATTTAGATTTTGGCTTTTTCAGATTAAGCGTAAGTCTTTTTATTTTTTAGTCTCTTTTGTTACGCTTACTTTTTTGAAAATAGAATAAAGGCAAACAGATTTACCAAAAGAATTTTATTCATATTATGATGAAATTTTGTACAATGATTATTTTAGTGATATCCCTAAGACGGCGGTGGACTTGAACCAGGAGACGACCCGAGAGGGGGAAACTGCCGATACATATGCCTTTGAAATTCCTCCTGGCTCCGGATTGAGTTGAGTTGATCTTGCCGGATTAGTGCCAGGTCTTGTCTCATTCCCTCCTATGTCTGGCTGAAGGCTTCTAGTCATGTTTCAAAAACGTCCTACCTTAGGGACATCTGGTCCAACTGCTGGCGGATATCATGCATGTGTCGGTGCATGCCAACAAAGTCGTCCCCGTACTGCTGCTACTGTTGTTGTTATTATTGTTGGAATTTCGGGGGCGTCGGGATCCCTTGTGCTGCCTCCAAATCTTGGAGATCTAGGGTCATGGCGAGCGTAGGATGCAGGGCCACCTGAGATCTGTGCCTGATGAGCATCCTCATGCTAACGAGCATAAACCCGCTGATGTACTCGGGTCACAGGTAAGAGGGGATGTTCTCTCCATCGTGGCACCCCCATTTCTCGGCTAGCAAGGTGATGAGAGGACCCATGAGGATGGCTCCAACAGGGCAACTCCCGAAGTCCTTGAGAGCCTTCAAGAAGAAGTAACCGGGATTACACTGGCATACGTGGAGCATGCAGTGTAGTGGGAAAAGATCAGGGTAGGTAATCTTTCCCTGACTTTCCTTCCTCCCATGAATGGTCCCAGCCAGCAACTTGTGGCAGATATAGAGAGCAGGGTTAAGTGTCGACCCTTTCATCTGGGCCGGCAAAATTCGTGCCCCGGTGAGTTCCTCTGAAATCTCACCAGTTGTGAGGGTAGCTGGCTGCTCACAGATAGCCCCCTGATATTCTGGCGTCAGGGTGTCCTCGGGCTGGATGAAGCCTATCGTCGCTGTCAAAACGAGGCGGTCGGAGCGACGCGATGGTTCCGACTTTCCAATTTTCGCGTTTTTATTGGTGTGGTTACAATGCCTTTAGGTTGTCCGATAACCGGGCTGAACCTAGGGGCGAGGTTTTCGAAAGGGCATTCTTGGATTGTCCGATAACCGAGTTAAACCAAGAACTAGTTTTTGAAGGGTTCTTTTGGAGTCGCCACTGACGTTTTTACCGGAAACATCGGAAAAGGAGTAAAAAGGCGTTGGTTTTCGAAAAACCAATGTAGACCCCTAATTTTGCCCGGCCTCTCAAAAGAAAAAACTAGAGGAACTTCACCCGAAGATGGAGTTCATCTGGCTTCCCAAAATAGAGGAAACCTCCCGCAACCAATACAGAGATCGCTCGTCTACACGATAACGAAAAAAGGAGACTTCCTACATGAAGATAAAGCTTCAACGGACACCTATCGGCATCAACAGGCCGTCCCAAACACAACAAGTGGTCCCAAACACAACAGGTGGTCCCAAACACAACAGGTGGTCCCAAACGCAACAGGTGGTCCCAAACGCGACAGGTGGTCCCAAACGCGACAGGTGGTCCCAAACGCAACAGGTGGTCCCAAACGCAACAGGTGGTCCCAAACGCAACAGGTGGTCCCAAACGCAACAGGTGGTCCCAAACGCAACAGGTGGTCCCAAACGCAACAGGGGGTCCCAAAAACAGGGGGTCCCAAACGCGACAGGTGGTCCCAAACGCGACAGGTGGTCCCAAACGCAACAGGTGGTCCCAAACGCAACAGGTGGTCCCAAACACGCCCAGGCCGTCCCAACCCCCCAAATTTGAGTGGGACGCGCGTCCCAAAGTGGGACGGCCGTCCCAACCTCCCAAATTCGAGTGGGACGCCCGTCCCAAGTCCCGTGGGGTCCCGCTCCGTGTAAATTTGCCATTTGGGACGGCCATCCCGGTCCAGCACGGCCGTCCCAACCCGCACGGCCGTCCCAAAGTGCGCCGACTGCAAAAAACTATAAATAGGAGGCTCATTTGCCACTTTTTCAGCACCACGTACACTCCGGAGAGCTCGAAACACTTTAGAGCACTTGTCTACTTCTCTCCCTCTCTCGAATGATCTTTCCGATCGCCTTCAATAGGTAACAATCGGTTAAGGAATTATATTCCGGCATTTGATTCTTCTTTAAATTTTTAGTAGAGTCGATCTTGTATTGGTGAGGAGAGATCGTGTAGAGAGAGGGTTGCCAAAACGCATCCTCACAGCTCGAGATTCTCAATATAAAGCTTGCTACGGAGGTTCTTTTCAATTCCCTTCTCTTTTATTGTTTTATTTATTGTTTTATTGTTTTATTTAGCTTTATTATGTCATATAGAATAGGATCATGTAGACAGCTATTTTAATATCTCTTTTATTGCTTTATTTAGATTTATTCATCATTTTATGCATGTAACATAGAATAAAATCATGTAGATAGCCATTTAATATTATGTAATAAAATAGGGTAATCGCGTAATTTCTCGTAGTCTTTATTTAAATGAATTAATCTGTCATAGGGAACCCGAAAGGGGCGTTGTGGGGTGCTAACACCTTCCCCACACGTAACTAACTCCCTTACCCAACTCTGGTTATAATGGCCAAGTGCGGTTTTTCTTAAAATCAACATTTTTTCCTTTTCCAATGTTTAAGGTCAAAACATTGGTGGCGACTCCATAAGAACCCCTTTTCGAAAACCCTTTAAAACAAATACGCGAGTCTAAACCATCTTTTCGCGACCGCTCGCATAAACGTTTCTAAGACGTCCCCCGGACGTCGGAAAGGGACGGCGGCGACAACCAACTTTGGTCATTAGAACCACACTTGGGTAAGGGAGTTAGTTACGTGTAAGGGAAGTGTTAGTTCCCTTACGACGCCCCTTTCGGGTTCCCTATGATAGGCCAACTACTTTAAATAAATAAACCGATGAAAATACGCTTTTACCCTTTTATTTGCAGAATTTAATATTATGACTACATGGCCCTAATATCTATTGCATTATTAAAATTAAAGCGGTAAAGTAGAGAGAGAGAGAGTATAGAAACCTCCGAAGCAAGCTTTCTATTAATTCCTTGAAATTAGGGTGCTTTTTGGCAGCCCTTCACTCTTTACAGCGCCGGAATCTCTCGAAAACGCTATAAAATACTCTAGAAAGCTCTCAAAAACTCCGGAAATGCTTCGTAGGGGTTCTAGAAAGAGAATTTGAAGAATTTTCTAGAGAGAGAATGGAAGAACAGTGTGAAATGAGGGGAATGGCGCGACTATTTATAGGGATTCGTGCCTATCAAGTCAAGACGGCCGTCTCGTCTGACAAGGTCGAGACGGCCGTCTCGCCTTGCAGGAATGGCGAGATGACGGTCTCGCCACTTGCGCAAGGCGAGACGGCGATCTCGAATCTGAGACGGCAGTCTCGACCTTAAAAGGCGAAAATCCTTATGTTTTTGCCAAAAATCCCTCCTATCCTAGTATGGGGCCTAATAGTCTCTCCTAGTGGCTTCTTAGGCTTCATCCATCTTCGAATAAAAGGTCTTCTGGTCTTTATTATGAGGCCGAGCAAGATTTGGGGTCTACAGCTGCCCCCCCTTTACCTGACCAGTCGGTCACTGCCCTGCTGTGCCAAGAAGATCGACTGGAAGGTAAAGGAGTTGACCCTCTTGCCCGGTTACCCTTCGGATGTTCCGACTTGCGGCGGTTGATCTTCTGGGGAAAATTTGTGTTGTGCACCTCCAGGATACTCCTTCTGACGGTAGCCGATCCTTCGGTCGATGGGTATAAATCCCCCATCAGGCCGGTAGTTGCAGTCACGTGTGTTGGACTGGATGAGTATGAACCCCCATCGGCCTTGTAGTTGCGAGTCCACCGTGTGTAGGACTGGATGAGTATGAACCCCCCATGAGGTTGGTGGTTGCGAGTTACTGATCCGTCTTGAGCGCAGATCAGGCGCACTTGCGTGCGCAGATTGATAGGTATAAACCCCCTATCAGGCTGGTACAGTCCGTTGTGTAGGACTGGTGGTGGTGGCGGCTTCTTGCTCATGTGGCTCATGCGCCCATGTTGAGATGTGCTTTCTTTTTTTTTTATTTGGTCGTCTGGTCTGTGCCGGGGATTTTGTTGGTGTTCATCCAGCCTTGTCGGTTGCTGGGGATTATTTTTGATCTTTTGATGGTGATCACCCAACTCTTGCTAGTTGGTCGGGTGGGCTTTGTTGGCGTTCGACTCTTGCTTGGTTGTCAAAATTTTGTTAGTCAAGGTGGTTGACTTTGTTTCAATCCTACCTTTTTTCGCGGTTTTATCTCTTTTTTCTCGCGATTTTGGATTTTGGATTTTTTTCCTTGAGCGTAAGTCTTTTTACTCTTTATCCTCTTTTGATTACGCTCACTTTTGAAAGGGATAAAAAGATGCATGGAATAAAATTTTATTTATGAAATATTTTATTACAGCAGTCCTATTCTATGAGTATTATCCCTAAGACGATGGGCTCTCGTCGGGGGACGATCCGTAGGAGGGAAATTGTCGGTACATATGCCTCCACTTGCGCAAGGCGAGACGGCGATCTCGAATCTGAGACGGCAGTCTCGACCTTAAAAGGCGAAAATCCTTATGTTTTTGCCAAAAATCCCTCCTATCCTAGTATGGGGCCTAATAGTCTCTCCTAGTGGCTTCTTAGGCTTCATCCATCTTCGAATAAAAGGTCTTCTGGTCTTTATTATGAGGCCGAGCAAGATTTGGGGTCTACAGCTGCCCCCCCTTTACCTGACCAGTCGGTCACTGCCCTGCTGTGCCAAGAAGATCGACTGGAAGGTAAAGGAGTTGACCCTCTTGCCCGGTTACCCTTCGGATGTTCCGACTTGCGGCGGTTGATCTTCTGGGGAAAATTTGTGTTGTGCACCTCCAGGATACTCCTTCTGACGGTAGCCGATCCTTCGGTTGATGGGTATAAATCCCCCATCAGGCTGGTAGTTGCAGTTCGCTGTGTGTTGGACTGGATGAGTATGAACCCCCATCAGCCTTGTAGTTGCAGTCCACTGTGTGTAGGACTGGATGAGTATGAACCCCCCATGAGGTTGGTGGTTGCGACTTACTGATCCGTCTTGAGCGCAGATCAGGCGCACTTGCGTGCGCAGATTGATAGGTATAAACCCCCTATCAGGCTGGTACAGTCCGTTGTGTAGGACTGGTGGTGGTGGCGGCTTCTTGCTCATGTGGCTCATGCGCCCATGTTGAGATGTGCTTTCTTTTTTTTTTATTTGGTCGTCTGGTCTGTGCCGGGGATTTTGTTGGTGTTCATCCAGCCTTGTCGGTTGCTGGGGATTATTTTTGATCTTTTGATGGTGATCACCCAACTCTTGCTAGTTGGTCGGGTGGGCTTTGTTGGCGTTCGACTCTTGCTTGGTTGTCAAAATTTTGTTAGTCAAGGTGGTTGACTTTGTTTCAATCCTACCTTTTTTCGCGGTTTTATCTCTTTTTTCTCGCGATTTTGGATTTTGGATTTTTTTCCTTGAGCGTAAGTCTTTTTACTCTTTATCCTCTTTTGATTACGCTCACTTTTGAAAGGGATAAAAAGATGCATGGAATAAAATTTTATTTATGAAATATTTTATTACAGCAGTCCTATTCTATGAGTATTATCCCTAAGACGATGGGCTCTCGTCGGGGGACGATCCGTAGGAGGGAAATTGTCGGTACATATGCCTCCAGAACTCTGCTGGAATGTTGCCCAGTCTTGCCTCATTCCCTCCTGATACTGGTATATCGTCTCCAGTCTTGTGTCGAAGGATTCCTGCCTTAGGGACATCTGTTCTTGCCTTACAGACATTTGCTCAAATTGCTGGCACAGATCGTAGATGTTGCGGTTTACGCCAGCAAAGTCGTCTGTGTACTGCTGTTGTTGTTGTCGCTGCTGCTATTGTGGCTGTTGGAACTCGGGAGGTGTCGGGAGATCGCACATTGCCACGATATCCTGGAGATCCAAGGTGAAATCCAGCGATGGGTGGAGGATCAGCTGAGTCCCGTGGTGCATCAGCATCCCCATGTTGACCAGGATCGACCCATTGATGGACTCGGGTCGTTGGCTGGAGGCCAGTTCTTCCCGGCCACTGCACCCCCATTTTTCTGCAAGGGGGGTGATGAGGGGGGCCATGATGATGGCTCCCACTGGCTTGCTCCCGAAGTCCTTGAGGGCCTTCAGGAAGAAGTAGTCAGGGTTGCATCGACGCCTGTGGCTCATGCAGTAAAGGACAAAGAGGTCGGGGAGTGTTACCTTCCCCTAACTCTCCTTCCTGTCGTGGATGGTCCCCTCCAGTAGCTTGTGGCAAATGCGGAGGGCCGGGGGGAGTCCTGAGCCCTTCATCAGTGTGGGCAAGGTGGGAGCTCTGGTGAGCTCCTCCCACATATCGCCAGCGGTGAGGTTGGTGGGGCGTGCGCAGATGGCCTCCTGGTATTCCCGGGTCAGCACGTCCTCGGGCTGCACGAATCCGATGGACACGTTGAATTCGTCCAGAGTGGTGGTCCGATACATCCAACCCATAAAGTATGTCACCATCATCGTCGGTGACAGGCCTGGGATCATGGCAGGAGTCTCAGCGTAGAAGATGGAGGCCAGGAACTCCATCACTGCCTGAGGGTACACGTGGGTGGGTGGAGACTGCAGGAGGAAGCCCCATCCAATGTTGTCAATGTTGGCCCGGACGTCGTCCTCCCATCCAAATTCGGCGAGGATGCTGAAGTCTAGCTTGAGCATGGGGTGCCATGTGTACCCCCTGATGTGCTCTAGGCGAGCCTGGTCTAGTGGTGAGAGCTGCGTGGGGTCTTGAGGGGCAGGTGCTAAGGAACTGCTAGGGCCAGTAGGTCCTCTTCTCTTCCTTAACTGACTTCCACGGAACATTTTGACGAAAAAGTGCTTGGAAGTGAGAGATCAGAGAGTTGGAGTGCAGAGGAGTTGTGGAGAGCCTCAAGACCCCTCCCCTATTTATAGGGGAAAAATTCAATTCGGGACCGCCATCTGGGAAGTCGAGACGGCAGTCTCGGTTTTGTGCAAGTCGAGACGGCCGTCTAGGAAGTCGAGACGGCCGTCTTGACTTTGGCCTTAAGGGAGACGGCCGTCTCGCCAAGCGGGATGGCGGTCTCGTTTTTGGCCAAGTCGAGACGGCGGTCTCGATGGTCGAGACGGCGGTCTCGATGGTCGAGACGGCGGTCTCGATGGTCGAGACAGCGGTCCCGATTTGCTGGAGACCGAGACGGCGGTCTAGGAATTCTGGATGGCCGTCTCGAATTAAGGTTTTTTTTTTTTTAAAAGAAATAGGACCTGGTTTAAAACCATTTTATGCATGCAATGTTTTTATGTTTGATGTCCTATAATGCCTATTTCAATTAGTTTTTCAGAAGGATTTAACTGATGTATCTTGTAGCGTCCAATGTCCTCTGATCTGTGTTTCCGTATTCAGCTGTACCATGTCGGACTGCTTGTGACCAAAGGATAGCTTGTTTTTCCTTTTTCTTTCCTCTCTTTTTTGTAGAGCACTCTTTGTCATGTTGTGTCCCTTTTTCTCCACTCTAGGGATTTCAATCCTCTTGTTAACTATACACCTCCATATTCCCAAATTAATTATTAGAATATTGTTGTGAAGGTCAAGAGAAAAGAAGAAAAGAGGTAAATTCAATGGCTTGTGTTTTAGAAGGTTAGTTTTATTTGGAAAAAGGTTTGTAAGAACGGTTGGCCCAGGTTAGGCTTAGGTGTTTAAGCTTTTTGTCTAAGCAAGTGTTTCCCCCCTTTTTTGTACTTGCACCTTTGTTTTATTTCCATTGCTTTTTATGGCTAGTTGATCTCCCTAGATCGCCCTTCGGGTTTTCGAACTAGGATATTGTGTATTGGCCCTATCTTTTGTCTAGGTTCCTTCTTTTTGTTTTTTCAGGGAATCCTAGCAGACCTTATTTTGTAACCCTAACTTTTGTCTAGGCTACCCTTTATTTTTGTTCGAGTGTCCTATCGGGTTGACCCTATCTTTTGCGTAGCCCCCTTAATGGGTTTCCTACCGGGTATTTTGCCCTTTTATTTTTGGCCTTTGGCTTCTATGGGCTCTTTTTTTTGTGTATTTATTTTTTGTTCATAATATTGGTGAAGCATGACTCTCTTTATGGTGAAGTAAAGTCTTATTTGGTGCTCCTAATCAACCAGCTTGACTGTAATGGTAATGGCGAATTTTTCTTTTTATTCTTCTTTTTCTTTTTCCGTTTACTTAGGCAGGGTTATTGTGAGGTCTAGTCAGAAATAGCAAGAAAAGAAGCAGATAGTAAGAAGCATTATTTATTAATTAATAAGGGAATATGTGCCCTAAAATGCCCGGGGGTCGGGCTAGCCCCGGGGGATAATCTCTAACAATCATGGGGTTTACATCCCTTAAATGAAGAAAAAGATTTCCTAATGACTAAGGTAGCTCTTGACGCTTGCACCCCTCCACTTCGAAAAAATTTCTTGAGTGTGCGGAGGGGAGATTTCCCTTTTTTTCTTTCTGCTCGGCCCTTAGTAGGGTCATATCCTAGGCCAAGCTTGAAAGGATTATCTTGGAATTCTGGGGGTTCCATTATGCCTTGGGAATCTGCCCCCAGTCCTTAGCCAGGATGGTAACCATGCTTCATCATCATGCGGGCTACCTTTGTGTTTTTGGGAAATCTTTCTATACTGGCAATTTCGAGCGCTTGAAAAGATGTTTCAAGGGCCTCTGCCGCTGCATCCACATAAGGTTGGGTGGGCGGTCCACTGATCAAGATATCATCTTCTGCTTGGACCGTGACCAATTTGTCGTCCACTATGAACTTGACTTTCTGGTGGAGCATCGAAGGTACTACCTTAGCATCATGAATCCAAGGCCTGCCGAGGAGACAACTGTATGCTGGAGTAATATCCATTACATGGAAATCGACGTTGAAGATAGTGGGTCCAACTTGGATTGGCAAATTAACTTCTCCCACTACTTCTCGCTTTGATCCGTCCAAGGCTCGAACGATAGTGCTGCTTGGGCGCAGACGGGTCCCTTGGATAGTCAATTTGTCTTGTGTGCACTTGGGCATCACGTTCAAGGATGACCCATTATCCACAAGAACTTTGGCGATAAGGTATTCCTTGCGCTTGATTGAAATGTGCAAGGGCTTGTTGTGGTTCGTCCCCTCGACGGGTAGTTCTTCCTCTGTGAAGGTGAGGTGATCGCTTGCCATGATGTGACCGACGATCCTCTCAACCTTTTCTTGGGATATAGTGTGAGGTACATGCGCTTCGCTCAAGACCTTCAGTAGGGCGTTTCTGTGCGGTTCCGAGCTCATCATTAGAGATAACAATGTTATCTTCGCAGGTGTGTGATTGAGTTGGTCTATAATTGAATACTCGCTTTGTCTTATAAACTGGAGTAATTCTTCTGTCTCCTCCTTGGATTCCTTATTTTCTTTTTCCTCTTCGGTCTTTTTATTTTTTCCATTATTTTTGGGGACATCTTCTTGTGCGTCCTTGGGGGAGTAGACTCTTCCGCTTCTAGTCATGCCTCCAATGCCAACTATATTCGTGATATCCTCTTTTATTGGTGAAGATTCCCCGTATCTCCACGGTACAGCTTTATTTGACTCGTAGGGGAAAGGACGTGGCATAAATAGTCGCACTGGTGTCCTTGCCCCCTCTTACTTATTTTTGAGGACCAACGGTCGAGGCTTATTTTCCCCTCGTGATGAGTCGACCGTTGGAGAAAGCTTGATTAGGAGTGGCTTTCTCTCCATTCTTCTGATTTGGAAGACGTGTCAGTTAATCCTTCCTTTTTATTATCTTATTTATTAAGAGTGAAAGGAGGGGGAATTAAATATGCAGATGAATGATAAGCATGCAAGTAGACAACTGTTGAATAAAGGAAAATTTTCATTTATCTGTTGGAAGGTGTACATTCCCCTATTTCATACTACGAAGCAACTTTTGGCAAAAACGGAAAAGCCTAAAGAAACCCATTGGCGGGTCTTGATCTCTATGTAATTCCCTTTCGGCTTCCCGGACGTGACGAGCGAGTGCTTCGCTTTGCTTTTGGACTGCCTGGCTCATATCTTCGCTGTACTTTTGAGCCTTTTTGATCTTCGCCTCTTGATGGATGACCAAGGCTTGTAGTTCATTGAGTTTTGCAAGGGCTCGGTCCTTTTCTTGTAGTACTTGGTCGTACTGAGCTAGCCCGTCTCTTTCTTTGCAGCGTAGCTCAGTGAGACTTTTGTTGAGCCTCCAATTGGCCTCCCGCTCTTGGCATATTTCTGACCGAGTCTTGGTGAGGTCTTGCAACAAGTCCTTGATCGTTTGAGCCTATTTTGCTGATTCGGCCTCAAGGCGTGCTGATTTGGCAATTATTTCTTGAAGTTGGCTATCCGAGCTGGTTCTAGCAGTTTTGGATGCTCGGATAGCTTGCTCATTAGAGTCAGCACACTGGTCCTTGAGGCGCTCTATTTCATGATCCTTTTTCTTGCATTGCCTTTGCAGACCATCAATGGTGAGGATAGATTCTTGTTCTCTTTCTTCAAGGGCCCTCATCTGGGCTCCCATGATTTCTATCCTCTGGGTCAAGGCATCGACTTGAGCCTGTAGCTCTTCACTATTGGCGTTTGTAATGAGTGAGGTGGATGGTTGAGACATCCCTCTTCTTTTTCTCCACACCTCATAGTCACTGGAGACAGCTACTCGAGCTTTTCCTAGCTCTCTATCTCCCATAAAGACTGGTTTCTCCCATGCTTTTCTCACAGCTAGTGAGTTGATGATTGTGCATGGGTCTCCGAAGAAACACAGTCCTCCGAGTTCCCCTCGAGAAATGGTAGTTTGGGTCCTCATGAGCTGCCTCATAGCTACTCTAGGTGAGTAGGCTATGCAACCCCTAAGTCCTATCAAGGGTACGTTCGGATAGTCTCCACATCTGATGAGGACTGGACCGGGTCGGAACCAAGGGCAGACCCAGGATAAATTGTTGGCGTCCGAGTGTTCCAACTCGTCCTTCCATTCTGAAGTTAAGCGTCGTTGGAGAGGGATTCTGTAGAAGCTCCTCAAAGGATCGGGGAACATCCCCATGTGACTAGAGGCGTAAAAATGTGTAATACCCCACACAAAGAGTAGTGAAGAGCAGCAACAGAGTGTTTTTCCTTGCTTCTGGTGGCAGAATTCCACCGAGAGCAAGGTGTCGGCAAGAATTGCAGGCAAGGGACTCTTCGAGTTCACGTCCCAGGCGAAGAAGGCATCCATGACAACTTGATCTACTGTGTCGAGGTGGAAGGGAAACAAGATTGTTCTGAATATTATTAAGGCCAGGGTTTTGATAAAAGTGACACATTCTGCCCTTTCAGCCAAATCGGACAGATGGTCTTCTAACATTGAGACTTTCCAACCCTGGATGTTCCCTTTTCCTATCAGGGTAGTCTGCCAGAATGGTATTTGAATGATGGCAGCGACTTGTGCTGCAGGAGTATATGCCCCGTGGCGTATATGGACCCCGGCTGATTTGGGCCATTTCAACATGATTTCGTACTCCTCCAAGGTGGGCACCATATCAAACTGCGGAAATTCGAAGCAGCGCAGACTGGAGTTCTAGAAGTGAACTAATACCCTGACGAAAACTTGGTCGATACAGATCTTTAGCAGGTCGAGAATCCGTCCATAGGATTTTCCAAAGTTGGAGCGGACCTCCGGTGGCATTACCGCGCAAAGCCCTTCCAATTTTTCAGTATGGTATCAGGGAATGTCCACCTTCTTCAATTGTCTACTAGTCCCCTCCATTTTCTAAAACCAAAATGCATGTTTTATGAAAATGATGTTTATTGAATGAATGCGAGTGTTTATTTTTATTTATCATGTTTTGTATGATATTTGCGTATATTATTTTTTTTTTGAAAAATAAACTACCTATATGGGGGTAATATTTTTGAACCAGGTCCCATTTATTGTTTTAAACTGAATTTTTATTTTTATTTTTATTTTTATTTTATAGCCTTTTATCTCTTCTGTCGGACTGTGTGGCTACTTAGCTTACAAAGAACCTGAAACCAGGCTAGCTAAAAGGCAGACTGTTCAAAATAAGGGTGTTTATTGTGAAAAGAAGTTGTTTTTTTTGTGATTTTTCTGTTGTTTGGTTATGCTATACAACAAACAAATGCGCACACAATTCAATCATCCGCGAACAGGCGAGAAGTCGTTTTAATCACGAGGTAGGGTTTTCCTGCAGAAAAGTGCATTGGCGAAGGTAGGTTCTAACTGTTCTCACCAAGGCTAAGGCCCCCAAGATGCCCCCATTATAGGGTCCCCACTCTCCAGCCTTCCGACCATGCTTAGCACTAAGGCCATAGTCACAAATGTCAGGTATATGCGGACAATGTACATGTTCCACCAGTACCTCTCAATGTTATGGCTATCCCTTGGCCATTTGCTATGTGGGGCATGGATGTTATCGGACCTATTGAACCTAAGGCATCCAATGGCCATCGATTCATTTTGGTGGTTATCGACTGCTTCACTAAATGGGTAGAAGCTGCATCTTATGCACATGTGACTAAAAAGGTAGTGGTCACCTTTGTTAAGAAAAATATCATATGTCAATATGGCATCCCACATCGTCTTATTACTGATAATGGAACCAACTTGAATAACAAGATGATGGAGGAATTATGTCAAGATTTCAAAATTCAACACCATAATTCCTCTCCCTACCGGCCCAAAATGAATGGCGCAGTAGAAGCAGCCAATAAAAACATCAAGAAGATTGTTCAAAAGATGGTTAAAACCTATAGGGATTGGCATGAAATGTTGCCATTTGCTCTTCATGGTTATCGAACGTCTGTACGAACCTCAACAGGAGCTACTCCATTTTCCCTCGTATATGGAATGGAGGTCGTATTGCCAATAGAGGTTTAAATACCTTCCCTGCGAATTATAATGGAAGCAAAATTAACAGAAGCCGAATGGGTTCAAAGTCGATACGATCAATTAAACCTTATCGATGAAAAGCGGTTGAACGCTATATGTCATGGACAAGCCTATCAAAAGAAGATCAAAAAGGCTTATGATAAAAAGGTCCACCCTCATATTTATCAAGAAGGGGATCTAGTGATAAAGAAATTGCTTCCAGCCCAGAAGGATAAAATTGGAAAGTGGGCAGCAAATTACGAAGGACCCTTTGTGGTCAAACGAGCTTTCTCAGGAGGGGCACTTATCCTCACTAATATGAATGGAGAGGAACTTCGACACCCGATCAATTCTGATGCGGTAAAGAAGTATTATGCTTGAAGACATTGCTCATGACCCGTCAGGAATGAAAACCTGCAAAGGGCATCCCTCGGCAAAAGATAGGGTCCATATCCCTCGCTAGGATACGTCCTAGGCAAAAAGTAGAGGTAAAAAAAAAAAAAAAAAATAAAAAAAAAAAACTGACTAAGAGCAATGGTTACCTCAGTCGAAAACCGAAAGGCGGCTAAGGTAACATTCTTCCACAAGCAAGCAGTCTGCATAGTTTTCACTCTGAGCTCAGGCATCTCAACTGAAGCAATTAGGAGAACCAGGGGGCAGATATCATGGACATGACTGTTTAAGCCTATACAGTATAGCCAACCCTGACCACCCATTCTTCTAAATACCTTTTGAAATCCTTCTATAAAAGAAATAAATTTTTTTCTCATTTATCAATAAAATTCCTTTTCATTTCCTTTCTCTTGACCAATATTATGGAAATGCCTCTTTATTCATAAATCATAAATATGCGCAAAGACCTTTAATCAAAGATCAAGCATGCATTTAAAAAAGGGAAGCATAAAAAATAAGAAAATAATAAATGCCTGCTAGGATATTCTTAGGAAAAAACTAGGGTAGTCTGCTAGATCGGAAACCCCAAAAGAACGATCTAGGCAAAAGCCCCCTAAGATATTCTAGGCAAAAATTAAGGCAGCCCGCTAGATCGAAAACCCGCAAAGGGCGGTCTAGGCAAAAGATAGGGCTAAGACCAAAAGATGAACAAAAGAAGAGCCCATCATCATAAAAGAGGAGCCCACCATCATGGTCATAAAGGAGGAACCCATCGGCGTATTCATAAGAAGCCAATGGGAGAAGGCCAGTTACTTTCTAAATGCATCAAAAATAAATAAACATTAGATTGCATTTAGGACATCCACACACAAAGTAGTTGCATAATACTACTTTGTCAAAATCAAGAAAAAATAATTTTCTTCAAAAAAGAATAAAAAACATGCATATAAGGAGGATAGTCTCCATGCTTGTGATTGAAAACAGGAAGTGCCAGAATCTAGTCTCCATATGAAAATCAAAATCGCGAAAGAAAAGGCGAAATCAAAACTATTCCAACAAAACGCTTCGAGGAAAATAGCTCTAACCTTCAATCCTAATAAAAGAGGGTACACCAGAAAAAAGCCAACGGAAAGGCTTGATCGTCCCCAAGCGGATCCTTGCCTACTCCAGAGGCAAAACAAAAAGATTACCTCACGACTCAGCCGTATCACCACATGAGTCATCAAACACACTCATGCAAGAATCTCCGCTTCATTCCCCAAAGGAGAATAAGGACTACACAAGAGTCCATCAAGGAAAATACGGAGTCAAATCCTCCATATCACCAGGGGACAACAAAAAGAAAGAAAAGAAAAACTTTCATTCCCCAATAGAGGCACAAAAAGGCCGAATAGAAAATCTCCAAGTAGAGCATATCAAGAAAAGTCTACAAAAAGAGGAAAACAAGAAAATTTCCATCTCCCAGCTCAAATAGGAGCTTCATAAAGCCAGGAGCCAAGACTCCATCATCAAAGTTGGATCCCCAGGAAGCTGATAAACTCCTTGGTGAATCTCCAAAAAAGAGAAAAAGAAGAAAATTTTTTCATTCCGCTCAATAAAGAGCCTCACAAAGTTAGGATCTCAAGACTCCATCATAAAAAATCAAATCAAAGATTGGATCCCCAGGAAGTCAATAAATTCCCTGGGATCGCCAAAAAGAAAAAGAGAAAAAATATATCTTTTCATTCAAAGAAAAAGCCAGTGTGCATAAAAGGCGCACACATTTAAAAGCCAAATCGCGAAAAAGAGATACAAATCGCGAGAAAAAGGTAAAAACCCATTCCCCAGCAGGAATAAGAGCATAGGCAAAGCCAGCTCAAACAACAACATCCAATAAGGAGTCAAAAACTCCATTCCTCCCTAGGGGGAAATTCAAAATAGATCTCCGGAAAACGATCAAATCCCTGGTGGATCACCAAAAAGAAAAGATATCCCCAGCAAGCCTTTCAACAAAAGGCAAAAACTACAAATTCATATCCTCAGGGAGTTAATCGCCTATAACGCCCAATATGGATATCCCCAGTGAAATGCAAAGTCTTCACTCCCAAGAAAGCCTCTGCCTAAGGCAAGCAAAAAACCGATATCCCCAAGAAACGGGAAGTCAACCTATAAGAGGTAATACAAGTCCAAAGTACAAAGCTTCCAATAAAGCATCTGTCTACTCAGAGATATTATCAAGAGCAAATATCCTCAAGCAGAACATCAGCCTATTTAGAGGCGAAAAACAGTAAAGTCTTCACTATCGCTGAAGCACATGCCTAAAAAACAAGAGGCACAATCAAAAACCACAAATTCCCAGGAGATTCCTGCCTAAAATAAGAGGCAACCAACAAGAATCCCCAGCAAGACCGGCTGGCTAAAAAGAAAAGCCAAAAACAAAGAAACCCGGCAAGACTGGATGGCTAAAAAGAAAAGCCAAAAAATAAAGAATCTCCGGCAAGACCGGATGGCTAAAAAAGAAAAGCCAAAAACAAAAATCCCCAGGAAAGTCGAATGACTAAAAAAGAAAAGTCAAAAAGAAAATCAATCACTCCCCACGAAATAGGCGCATGATCAGAGACAATAAGCCGCCAACACATCTCCAAAAACCGGATGAGGGTTTCTACTCATCAATCAAAAAACTGAATGCCGAAAAAGAGCATCCCAAGAGCCTTATAGAATAGGGTTCGTACCGGGTGGGGGTAAGTACCCACAAGAGCATTATAGAATAGGGTTCGTACCAAGTGGGGGTAGGTACCCACAAGAGCCTTATAGAATAGGGTTCGTACCGGGTGCGGGTAGGTACCCACAAGAGCCTTATAGAATAGGGTTCGTACCAGGTGGGGGTAGGTACCCACAAGAGCCTTATAGAATAGGGTTCGTACCAGGTGGGGGTAGGTACCCACAAGAGCCTTATAGAATAGGGTTCGTACCGGGTGGGGGTAGGTACCCACAAGAGCCTTATAGAATAGGGTTCGTACCAGGTGGGGGTAGGTACCCACAAGAGCCTTATAGAATAGGGTTCGTACCAGGTGGGGGTAGGTACCCACAAGAGCCTTATAGAATAGGGTTCGTACCAGGTAGGGGTAGGTACCCACAAGAGCCTTATAGAATAGGGTTCATACCGGGTTTGGGTAGGTACCCACAAGAGCCTTATAGAATAGGGTTCGTACCAGGTGGGGGTAGGTACCCACAAGAGCCTTATAGAATAGGGTTCGTACCAGGTGGGGGTAGGTACCCACAAGAGCCTTATAGAATAGGGTTCGTACCAGGTGGGGGTAGGTACCCACAAGAGCCTTATAGAATAGGGTTCGTACCGGGTGAGGGTAGGTACTCACCAGAGCCCTATAGAATAGGGTTCGTACTAGCAAAAGCCTTATAAAATAAGGTTTATACCGGATGAGGGTAGGTACTCATCAAAATCTAGCAAAAAATGCATATTCGTGCCAGGTGGGGGTAGGTACCCACCAAATCCTTATAAAATAAGGTTTATACCGGATGAGGGTAGGTACTCATCAGAATCTAGCAAAAATGCAGATTCATATCAGGTGGGGGTAGGAACCCACCAGAACCTTATAAAATAAGGTTTATACCGGATGAGGGTAGGTACTCATCAGAATCTAGCAAAACGCAGATTCGTAACAGGTGGGGAAAGGTACCCACCAGAACCTTATAAAATAAGGTTTATACCGGATGAGGGTAGGTACTCATCAAAATCTAGCAAAACGCAGATTCGTACCAGGTGGGGGTAGGTACCCACCAGAGCCTTATAAAATAAGGTTTGTACCGGATGAGGGTAGGTACTCATAAAAAAACTTAGCAAAATGCGTCAAGTAGAGTAAAATATCACCAGAGCATCACAAAAACGGGTTGCAAATACCTTGCTTCTGTTAGAGGATAGTTCAAGTGTTGAGCACCTCGAAAGTAAGTACCCACAAGAGTTTAGCAAAATGCGAACTCGTACCAGGTGAGGGTAGGTACTCACCAAAACCTTGCAGAACAAGGTCCATACCAAGTGGGGGTAGGTACCCAAAAGAACCTTATGGAATATGGTTCAGAATCTAGCAAAGAGCATATTCATACCTAAGTGGGGGTAGGTACCCACAAGAGTCTAGTGAAATGCATACTCATACCTGGTGAGGGTAAGTACTCACCAGAGCTTTATAAAGTAAGGCTCAAACCAGATAGGGGTTGGTACCTATTAAAAATATTTATCATCCGGAGGATCAGCAAAGAAGCATCTGAAGGATAATCGGGCAAAAGGGTTAACTCCTTCCCCTACCAACTAATTTTGTCGGCATATTAAGCCAACAAATTAGCCAGGCAGGTGAAGGGGGGGTAGCTGTAGACCCCTAATTTTTCCCGGCCTCTCAATAAAGGCTAAGGAGACTTCATATAACAAGATAAAGTTTGCCCGACATCTCAATAAAGGCCAAGAAGACTTCCTATATGAAGATAAAGCTTCAATGGGCATCTATCGGCATCAATCGACGTCCGAATGAAGGAAGGAAAGCTTCCCAGGGGTCCCACAACACAAAAGTTGGCCAAAACAAGTTGAGACAGCCGTCCCAAATGTGGGACGGCCGTCCCAAGCTGCCCTGGCCAAGTGGGACGCTCGTCCCAAAGGTGAGACGCGCGTCTCAAGTCCCAAATTTGAATGGGACGGTCGTCCCAAATCCCAGACGGTCGTCCCAACCTCTCCAGACGCTCATCCTTGATTTCCAAGCCTCGGATGGTCGTCCCAAGCTGCCAGGCTGCGAAAACTATAAATAGGAGGCTCATTTGCCACTTTTTCACACCCCAGACAACTCCCAGTACTTGTCTTCTCTTCCTACTTCGAATGAACTCTCTGATTGCCTTAATAAGGTAACAATCAGTTAAGGAATTGTATTCCAACATTCGATTCTTCTGTAAAAATTTAGTCGAGTCGATCTTCTATTCGGAGAGGAGAGTCTTTGTAGAGCCTGGGATTGCCAAAACGCATCCTTACGATTAAAGATTCGCAATACAAAGCTTGCTACGGAGGTTCTTTTCACTTCTTTTCTCTTTTACTGTTTTATTTATTGCTTTATGTATGCAATATGAAATAAAGTCATGTAGATAACCATTTTTAATATTATGCAATAAAATAGGGTAATAGCATAATTTCTCATAATCTTTACTTAATGAATGAATCCGTCATAGGGAATCCGAAAGGGGCGTTGTGGGGTGCTAACACCTTCCCCACACGTAAATAACTCCCTTACCTAACTCTGGTTATAATGGCCAAGTTTGGTTTTTATTAAAATCAACGCCTTTTTATCCTTTTCCAATGTTTACGGTCAAAACATTGGTGGCGACTCCATAAGAACCCCTTTTCGAAAACCTTGCTTTTATTAGAGGATAGTTCAGTTGTTGAGCACCTCGGAAGCAATGAACATAATTTTAACATAAAACGCGAGTCTAAACCATCTTTTCGCGACCGCTCGCATAAACGTTCGAGATGTCCCTGGACGTCGGAACGGACGGCGGCGATAGGGTTTATGTACAATTTGTATTTCAAACAATTGCGTAAGTATAAACAGACAACAATTATTAAAGCCAAGCATTAAAACATGTTATAATACAAGATAGGGTAAAAGCGTCATTTTCTTGGTTTATTTATTTTTAGCTGGCCCATCACTAAATGGGATCAACTCTCTAGGCTTCCCCAGTGGAGTCGCCATCTGTCGCTGCCGTCAAAACGAGGCGGTCGGAGCAATGCGATGGTTCCAACTTTCCATTTTTCGCGTTTTTATTGGTGTGGTTACAACGCCTTTAGGTTGTCCGATAACCGGGCTGAACCTAGGGGCGAGGTTTTCGAAAAGGCGTTCTTGGATTGTCCGATAACCGGGCTAAACCAAGAACTAGTTTTTGAAGGGTTCTTCTGGAGTCGCCACCGACGTTTTTACCGAAAACATCGGAAAAGGGGTTAAAAGGAGTTGGTTTTTGAAAAACCAACTTTGGTCATTAGAACCAGAGTTAGGTAAGGGAGTTAGTTACGTGTAAGGGAAGTGTTAGTTCCCTTACGACGCCCCTTTCGGGTTCCCTATGATGGGCTAGCTACTTTGGATAAATAATTAAACCGGTGAAAAATACGCTTTTACCCTTTATTTTGCAGAATTTAAAATTATGACTACATGACCCTAATTTCTATTGCATAATTTAAAATTAAAGCGGTAAAGTAGAGAGAGAGTGTAGAAACCTCCGAAGCAAGCTTTCTATTAATCTTTGCAATTAGGGTGCTTTTTGGCAGCCCTTCACTCTTTACAGTGCCGAAATCACTCAAAACGCTATAAAACACTCTAGAAAACTCTCAGAAATTCCGGAAATGCTTCGGAGGGGTTCTAGAAAGAGAATTTGAAGAAATATGTAGAGAGAGAATGGAAGAACTGTGGGAAATGAGGGGAATGACGATCCTATTTATAGGGATTTGCGCCTGTCAGGTCGAGACGGGTCGTCTCGTCTGACAAGGTCGAGACGGTCGTCTCGCCTTGCAGGAATGGCGAGACGGCCATCTCGCCAAACGAGACGGCGGTCTCGCCATTTGCACAAGGCGAGACGGCGGTCTCGAATCCGAGACGACCGTCTCAACCTTAAAAGGCGAAAATCCTTATTTTTGGGCCAAAAATCCCTCCTATCCTAGTATGGGGCCTAATAGTCTCTCCTAGTGGATTCTTAGGCTTCATCCATCTTCGAATAGAAGGTCTTCTGGTCTTTATTATAAGGCTGGGCAAGATTAGGGGTCTACAGGTATAATCATTCTTATCTCTCTGCTGCATGAGGTTTCTTCATTTAAAAAATTTTGCAAATGCCTCTAAAACGTGTTTAAACTATTAAAAACAAAGTAATTTGTTAAATGCATTTTAAGTAAATTGTTTTAATTGATATTATATGAGCTTTATCAATTAAAATGTTCTTAACACTTTCGTAAAAAGTTTTAACTGATAGGTTTTCGAAATAATCAATTAAAATCTTTTAAAACATACATTGGAACTGTTTTAATTGATATATCTTCGAAATAATCGATTGTTTTCATTAAAAGAGTTTTTGAAAACCTTCTGCCATTATTTTAACTGATGTAGAATTGAAATAATTGATTAAAATGACTTAAGATGTTTTGAAAAGTGTTCTGGTAGAATTTTAATCGATACAAACTCGAAATAATTGATTAAAATAACTTGAAGTATTTTGAAAGATGTTCTGTCAGTATTTTAATCGATACAAATGCGAATTAATCGATTAAAACAACTAAGATATTTTTTCCACAATGTTTTAATCAATTAAAACAAGTCTGTTATCAGTTAAAATGACTTAGAAAGTTTTATAAAACTTTTTGGCAGAATTCTAATCGATTAAAAGGCGAAATATTCGATGAAAACAATTTGAAGGATTTTCTACAAAGTGTTTTAATTGATATAAACGTTGTCGTATCAGTTAAAAAAAATCTGGAAAATGATCAAGAACATTTTAACAGATTAAAAGAAGTTTTAACAGATTAATTCAAGACTTTTAACAGATTAAAAGATTGTTTTAACAGATTAATTAAACTAACAGTTTGAAAAATCCTCTATAAAAACAGGATTGCTTGAGTCTTTTAAAACACACCTTTGAGCAATCAATCAAGCAATCATAAGTGTTACTTTCAAGAAAGAATCACGCAAGTTTTGTGAAGTTTTTCGTAGCTCTTTCTTAAGGCAAATTTTGCATTCTTTTCGTGAAGAAACTCATTCTGCAGAGCTGCATAAACCTGGTTTGAGTGTTCTAGTTTCTTCCCTTTGTTTCTTTACTTTTCTTTACTGTATTGTGGGTGCCTGGAAGTGTGGGCACTAGTTTTTGTGGCTGAAATGTTGCTGCAGGGTTGTTCAAGAACTGGAAATTGGTTCTTGGTGAAGGTTTAGGTTCAAGGACTAGAATTTTGGTTCTTGTGGTAGATTGAGTGTGTGATTGGAATTGTAATCTGTAAAACATTCAATCTAGTGGAACCCAGCTGGAATTTGGTTGGAAACTGGGCGTAGCCTTAGGATTGGGTGAACCAATATAAATCTTGGTTGTATCTTTCTAAACCTTTCTCTCTTTAATTCTGCCACTGCCTTTACTTTGATTGTTTGTCTTGTTTGATTCAAGAATTGGTCAGAACTCTTTATCTTTGAAATAGATAATCTGAATTTTGCGAAAATCTTTCAAAGATCAATTCACCCCCTCCTCTTGATCTCAACCTCCTTTTCTAACAACTGGTATCAAGAGCAAGGGTCTTGAAAAATACTCAAGACTTTCGGTCCAAATCTTTCATGGCTGAAAACAAATTACCTTTTTCTGAGGGAGCTTCTATTAATAGTGAAGCACTTGTTGAATTTGATGAAGACATATAGAGTTTAGAGAGTTTATTTTGTGGGTGTGTAGATAGATAGGTTATAGGTTTAGAATTTAATCTCTTGATAGTTCAATAGATCTTGTGATAAGCGCCTTTAAATGATGCATCTCATTGAACTTATTTTACTGCATGAAAAACCAACCTTTTAGCATTAAAAGAACAAACTAAGTTTTTCAATCTGTTAAAAAGAATTTTCAATCTGTTAAAATCACTTAAAATAGGAAATGTTCATATTTGTCAAAATTTTAATTGATTGAATCGCAGAATCAACAGGTTAAAATGCTCTTAATGATTTTTTCCATATTAAAGGTTTCACAAATTTAATCTGTTGAAATCAAGTTCAATCTGTTGAAACAGAGAGATGTTATTTTTCACTTTGAAGTATCACAGGATTTCAATCTATTGAAATATATTTTAATCTGTTGAAACAGAAAGCTATCATTTTTCTTTGAACTAGTTCAATCCATTGAAAACTTGAAACAACCGATTGAATTAATTTTTAAATAAAATCCATCGATTGAAATGACATTTTAATCGATTGAAAAATATTCTGATCGATCACAACTCAATTCTGATCGATCATATCTAATTCTGATCGATCACAACTCAATTCTGATCGATCATATCTTGTTCTGATCAGTCATAAAACTATTCTGATCGGTCATCTGCGACTCCAAGGCATTTTAATTGATTGAATCTATCAGGCTTCTCTCTTTTACTCTATAAATACAGTTTTGATTTCTCTTTTGAAATACACAATCTAAAAAACATTTGAAAGCAATCTTAGAGCTATCATATTAGTGCCTTTCTCTGTGCATTCATAAAACTTTTCATATCATAAGGCGTTTAGATAAAGATTGTTGAAAGTTCATCAAGAGAGAAAGTTCTGAGTGGGGAAATTGCTTCTGGACTTCTATATTGTTAAAGCTGCAGTCCAGGTTTATTCTTTTCATACTTGTACAAAGGTTAATTGTGTAGATTGGGTTTGAATCTGCACTGGTTACAGTAACTGGGTTTGGTTACTGGGTGGTTAATTCAAGAGTCTATCTTGTGGTGTTGTAAGATAGTTCTTGGGGTAGATTGGTGTATATCTACTGGTTTGTATTTTTCACTTGGAATTAGTGGAACTTGGCAGATTTGTCAAGAACTGGACGTAGCTCTGGGAAGAGTGAACCAGTATAAATTCTTGTGTTGAATTTCTGCTTTCATCTCTTTTTAATTCTTGCTTATAATCTTGCTTTGGTTAAAATCAAAACTGCCT
Organism: Sphenostylis stenocarpa; assembly: GCA_963425845.1. NCBI lineage: Eukaryota > Viridiplantae > Streptophyta > Magnoliopsida > Fabales > Fabaceae > Sphenostylis > Sphenostylis stenocarpa. Next base: position 74,209,180 of record OY731403.1, read on the forward strand.
AACAAAGGATTGGATAAAGTTTAATCATTCTTCCAAAAGAAAGAGTGTTTTTCAAAAAGTTTTCAAAAGTTCAATTCACCCCCCTCTTGAACTCAACCATTAATTCTAACAATTGGTACCAGAGCTGGTTCTTGTAAGTTACTCAAGAATTCGGTCCAAAGGGTTAAATGGCTGAGGGAAAGATGACTTTTTCGGAAGGAGCCTCCATTAATAGGCCTCCTCTATTTGCTGGTGTGAATTATTCTTTCTGGAAGGTTAGAATGAAAATCTTTATTGAATCTCTTGATAGGGGTATTTAGGATACAATTGTTAATGGGCCTTTCAAACCAACTCATACAGTAGATGGTAAAATTGTTGAAAAAGACTGGGCTGAATTAACTGATGCAGAAAATAGGAAAGTACAATATGATTATACTGCTAAGAATATTATTACCTCTGCCTTAAATCTTGATGAGTTTTTCAGGGTTTCTCAGTGTGCCTCTGCCAAAGAAATGTGGGAGATTCTAGAGGTCACTCATGAGGGTACCTCTGATGTAAAAAGGGCAAGAAAGCATGAGTTAATTAGGGACTATGAATTGTTCAAAATGCAGCAAGGTGAAACCATTGCAGATGTGCAGAAAAGATTCATGCATATAGTCAATCATTTAATTGGATTAGGCAAGACATTTGACAAGGAAGAGTTAAACATCAAGATTCTAAAATGTCTGGACAGAACCTGGCAACCAAAGGTGACAACTATATCATAATCAAGAGACTTAACTGAGATGACTACTGCATCATTGTTTGGTAAGCTAAGGGAACACGAGTTGGAGATCAATAGGTTTAGAGAACAAGAAAATGCAGAAAAGAAAAGCAGAAACATTATTCTCAAGACAATTGAAGAAAGTAGTAATTCTGAAGAAGATGAATCTGAGAATCTGACTCTGTTGGTTAAGAAGTTTGGGAAATTTCTTAGAAAGAAGAACATAACTGGCCATGTTAAAAGGTACACTGATAAAAGAACTGAATCTACTCAAAATACTTTTACTTGTTATTCTTGTGGTAAGCAGGGACACATAAGGAGTGAATGTCCAGAAAAATCCAAGAATCAAAACAAGAAAGAGTTAAAGTACAAAGGGAAAAAGGCCTACATAGCTTGGCAAGACAATGATTCATCCTCTAGTTCTGTATCTGAAGGTGAAGAAGTGAATCTATTCTTAATGGCTGGCTGTGAATCCTCTTCATCGCATGTAAGTTCAACCCCCACCGAAAATGAAATGAATTACAGCACGTTATTAAATGCTTTCAATGAAATGCATAATGAAGCTAGGAATTTATCTCATACAAATAATCGGTTAAAAGGACTAAATAACTGGTTAGAGAAGAGGGTTAAAATCCTAGAAGGAGAATTACTAGAAAGTAAGACAGATATGGAACATCTTCAGATAATCTACAATAATTCATCTGCTGGTAATGTTACTGCTAACAACAAGTGTGAAAAGTGTATCTCTTTGCAGAATAAGGTTGAGTATTTGATTAAAACTCTGTCTAAGTTTACTCAAGGCAAAGAAAACTTAGATACACTTCTTGGGTCCCAAAACTGTGTTTTTGACCATAATGGAATTGGGTACAAACCTAAGGTTGGGATTAAAACTAAAAGATATTTGAATTTCTTTTCTTTTAGAAAACCAACAGCATCTCCTTTCTCATCTTGTCATTATTGTATGAAAAAAGGGCATACTATAAAATTTTGTCATATTAGAAAACACTTTGTGCCACGGGGTAAAATGAGATGGGTTCCAAAATATGTGAAATAGAAAATTTGACCACTAAGGACCCAAAGTAATTAAGGGTACCAAATACTTGATGTTTGATTTTTCAGGAACAACAGCAAGAATCACTTTGGTACTTGGACAGTGGATGCTCAAGGCATATGACAGGTGATATTTCAAAATTCCAGAAACTGAGATTGAAGAATGGAGGACACGTGACATATGGAGACAACAACAAGGGAAGAATCTTAGGTTCTGGAGATATAGGAGATGGTGAAACCGTGACTATTCACAATGTTCTTCTTGTTGAAGGTCTCAAGCACAATTTAATCAGTATAAGTCAATTATGTGATCTAGGTCACAAGGTTATCTTCAAACCAGAAATTTGCCTAATCTGTGAGCCAAAATCTGACACGGTAATGTTGGTAGGTAAGAGGTTAAATAACATTTACATGCTAGATATCAAGCATTCTATCTCATCTCAAAGTTGTCTTCTTACTAAAGAAGAAGAATCTTGGTTATGGCATAGAAGGCTTGCACATATTCATCTTAATCATCTTGACAAACTGATTTCTAAAGATTTAGTCTCTGGGCTACCCAAGCTTCAAATTCTGAAAGACAAAATCTGTGAAGCTTGTTTAAAAGGTAAACAAACTAGAAAATCCTTTTCAAACAAAAACATTGTTTCTACTTCTAGACCTTTGGAACTGCTTCACATGGATTTGGTTGGTCCTTCAAGAAATAAAAGCCTAGGTGGTAATCTCTATATCATGGTAATTGTTGATGATTTTTCCAGATTTACTTGGACTATATTTCTAAAAGCCAAATCTGATTCTTTCAAATCTTTTAAAAAGCTTGCCAAGGTTCTACATAATGAGAAAGGTTATGTCATTACTTCTATTCAAAGTGACAATGGTGGAGAATTTGTAAATGAAAAGTTTGAATTGTTCTGTGAAAAGTATGGCATAAAACACAACTTTTCTGCTCCGAGAACTCCTCAACAGAATGGTGTTGTGGAAAGAAAGAACAGATCCATTGTGGAACTTGCTAGAACAATGCTTTGCGAAAATGCTTTACCTAAATACTTTTGGGCAGATGCTGTAAACACTGCTTGCCATGTTTTGAATAGAGTTTTGATTAGACCAATCCTTAAGAAAACCCCATATGAACTTTACAAAGGAAGAAAACCCAACATAAACTATTTCAGGGTTTTTGGATGTACATGTTTTGTTTTAAACAATGGGAAAGAAAATATTGGCAAGTTTGATGAAAAATCTGATAAAGGGATCTTTCTTGGCTATTCTTCTAACAGTCATGCATATAGAGTCTATAATCTGAGACTAAAATCTGTTGAAGAATCAGTACATATTGTTTTTAATGAGTCTCCTCAAGTGTTGCAGAGTAAAACAACAGGTATTGTAGATGATGACGAATTAGCTTATAATTCTTATCAGTTAAAACATCCCAGAGGTACAAATCAGTATAATGTCGAAGAAGGTGATCAATCAATTGATCCTACAAAAGCTGATCCACCAGAAAGAATTGCTGAAGAACAGGAAGAAGATATCTTGGATGAGCTTCCTAAAGAATGGATTGTCCCAAGAGATCTTTCTCTAGCATTCTTTGCATGTCCGGGGAAATGGTCCCCTGCTCACTGTCGGATTCGACCCATTCGCCTTTGGCTTCCGGGTCCCATAGAGATTCATCAATCACATACATGATTGCTTTTTTAGGTTCTATTTTAGTCATAGATTTTATTATTCAATTATTTTTGGAAGAATAATAAATAGAAGAGGGAAAAGAATGAGAATGAGCATAAAAAATGTCTCATGTATTAAAAAAAGTATATTTACATGCCCTTTTAGTCAATGTTCCCACGGCCACGGGCGAGGATCGTGGAAAATACAAGAAAAAACTTAAAAACATGAAAAGGAGCCCTAACAGCTGATCCTCCTAATCCGACCCTCTTCTACTATGATTTTTTCAGAGGTTTGGCATCTATATCGGTGGTGGGAGCGTCAAAGGTTATCCACCCGGCGTCTATTAGCTCTTGGACCTTATATTTCAAGGTCAAGCAGTTATCCGTTGAGTGCTCGGGTGCATCCAAGTGGTAGTTACATTTTTCATTACGCTTGTACCACTCAGGGTAAGGAGACTCCATTTTCTTGGGAGGAACACGTGCCAAGAGGTTAGCTTCCAGTAGCTAGGGCAGCAATTTCCCATAGGAGGTCGAAAGAGGGGTGAATTTTCTTTCCCATCTTCGTGGTTGTCGGGTTGTTTGTGGAGCGGAGGAAGGAGTAGCAAAATTGATGGCATGTACGGCCTCTTCCTTCTTTTTAAAGGGCTTTTTAAATGAGACGTTCGAAGAGGAAGATTATGTTATCTTCCCGCTTCTTAACCCTTGTTCCACTCTCTCCCCCATGGTGACTATGTCCGAAAAAAGGTTAGAAGTGCTGGCTATTGCCTTGTAGTAATAAGCTCCGGTCAATGAATCTATGAACATAGTCACCGTCTCCTTGTCTGTCAAGGGGGTACTCTATTTGGGCAGCCATCTCCCTCCACCTCTGGGCATATGCCTTGAAGGACTCGTCGTTCCTCTTGCTTAAACTCCTAAGATCTGACCTATCTGGGGTCAGATCCATGTTATATCGGTAACGACGAAGGAAAGCATCCGCCAGCTGCTTCCAATTTTGGACTTTCCCCTTTTCCAGTTGCATGTACCAGTTGAGGGTTGAGTCAGCCAGGCTCTCCTAGAAGCAGTGGATCAAGAGTTTCTCGTTTTCAACATGTGCAACCATCTTACGATAGTACATCGTCAGATGACTCTTGGGGCAATTCAGTCCAGCATATTTGGGGAAGTCTGGGACCTTGAAATTTGGCGGGAACTGGATGTTCTTGACTAGACACATGTCTGCCGCCTCTTTGACGTTGAAGCTATATCCCTCGACTGCCTTCAGCCTTTCCTCCAAGGTAGAGATTTGTTGCTTGGACACCTCAGGGGTGTGGATGTGCATTGCCCTAGCGTCAAATTGCACAGGGTCTTTTCGCTCGAACAAGAACTCTTCTTCTTCTTCCTCATGGCGAGAGGCGCATTCGCCATGAGTTTCCCCTTTGTTTAGGTTTTGCTGGCGCATGGCCTCCATTAATTGCGTCATTTGCTCTCGTAGGGTGCTGACCTCAGTGGTAAGTTTGTGATTATTGTTCCTCCAAATGCTCCATAGCTCTTGCCTTCTGTGCACGAGTTCGGATGGGAAGAGGACCAGCCACTTTCTAAGATGCCCAAGAATGAATTTTATTAATGAAAATGAATGATAGGTGTGGGATTAGTATCTTCTAAGACAATGACTTAAGTATCATCCTTAAAGCTTACGCTTTGCTGAGTACCATACCCACTTTGGTGTAATGGTTCCTTCCCTGTCATGGATTTGACAAGTATAACGAAGGTCACCATATACCTTAGTACATTTGTCCCTTCCTTGTGGATGGTTACAAATGTGCTCGGGGCCTCTTTCATCTTTGTCTTAGAGATATCTAATGCCCCCTAGCATGAATGTGTTTATGCATGAGAGTTTTTATTAAAATGATGCTTATGCGTACTTTCCTTTTATTTTCTCTCTTTGGTTTTTCCACTTATGACATGATGCAACATGAATTATTTGACTTTGTCAAAGATCGTTTTAATGTTTATGAACAAGGTCCTATTTTTTGGATTTGATTTGGTTTATTTGATTTATTTGTTTTTATTTGTTTTTTATAACCTTTTATCTCTTTTGTCAGACTACGTGGCTACTTAGCTTGCAAAGAACCTAAAACCAGGCTAGCTAAAAGGCAGACTGTCCGAGATAAAATGGTTTATTGTGAAAGAATAACTTTAACATCCCTTATCTTTTCTGTCGAACTGCGTAGCTACTTAGCTTACAAAGAACTTGAAACCAGGCTAGCTAAAAGGTAGACTATTAGAGATAAAGGTGTTTATTGCGAAAAGATTTTTTTTTTGAGGTTTTTCTATTTTTATTTGTTGTATGGTTATGCTATGCAACAATCAAATGCACACACAATTCACTCATCCACGAACAAGTAGGACGACACTTTTAATTACGAGGTAGGGTTTTCCTGTAGAAGAGTGCATATTCAAGGTAGTTCTAATTTTCTGACCAAGGTCAGGCCCACAAGGTGCACCCATTATAGGGTCCCCACTCTCTAGCCTTCCGACCATACATGGCACTAAGGTTGTAGTCAGTCTTTGTGCCAAAAGAGGAAGGTTATCACCTTGAGTGGTGGTTTCTGACCATACCGGTGGGCTCATGGCCCTCACTATGGCAAATCGTACCTGCCACTCACTCCCTATGGATTTCCCACTTGCCCCCTGGTATAGGAGGAACTGTTGTGTGCAAGGGTTTGTGTACAGTTTGTATTTCAAACAATTGCATAAAATAAACAAACAACAGTTATTAAAACCAAGCAAATAAAGCATGTTATAAAACAAGGCAGGGTAAAAGTGAAAATTTTAAGTCTTTTATTTATCAAACTGGCCCATCACTAAATGGGATCAACTCTCAGTGGAGTCGCCATCTGTCGCTGCAGTCAAAAGAGGCGGTCAGAGCGACGCGATGGTTTTGCTTCGACTCATGTTTTTTAAAGATATGTTACAATGCCTTTTAGGTTGTCCGATAACTGGGCTGGACCTAAAGGCGAGGTTTTCAAAAAGGGTTCTGGATTCGCCACCAATATTTTATCCAGAAACATTGGAAAAGGAAGAAAAAGAAGGCGTTGGTTTAGAAAAACCAACTTTGGCCATTATAACCAGAGTTGGGTAAGGGAGTTAGTTACGCGTAGGGAAGGTATTAGCTTCCCTACGATGCCCCTTTCGGGTTCCCTATGATGGACCGTTTATTTTATAAATAAAGACTCTAAAATTACGCTTTTACCCTTATTTATTCATTTGTGGAATTTAAAGTGTTGACTACATGGCCTTAACAGCTAATGCACAGATAGATGTAATAAAAAATGGTAAAAGATGATAGAAATTGTAGGAACCTTCGAAGCAAGCTTTTGTATTAATGTTCTTGGAAAAAGGTGCTTTTTGGCAACCTCCACGCTCTACAGTGCTGATCGCTATTTCTTGCAACACTACAAGATACTCACTAAGAACACTAAGAAACTCTGAAAATGCTTCGGAGGGATCCTAGGAGAAGAATTTGAGAAAGTTGCAGAAGGGAAAGTTGTTATGTGTTGTGAAAAGAGTGAGGACGTCCCCCCTTTTATAAGAATTTGTGCCTGTCAGGTCGGGACCGTCGTCTCGCCTAACAAGGTCAGGACCGCCGTCTTGCCAAATGGGACGGCAGTCTCACCCTTGGCAAATGGTGAGAAGGTCGTCTCGCCAAACGACATGGCAGTCTCGCCATTGGCGATTGGTGAGACGGCGGTCTCGCCATTGGCGAGTGGCGAGACGGCAGTCTTGCCAAACGAGATGGCAGTCTCGCCCTTAACCGATGGCGAGACGGCGGTCTCGCCAAACAAGACGGCGGTCTCAGCTCTCTAGGTTGAATTTCTTATTTTTCCCGTACAAAAAACCTTCCTATTCTAATATGGGCCTATTGATCTATCCAAGGGACCTTCTAGGCCTTCCCATCTTCGAATGAAAGTCTTCTGCTCTTTATTTTGAGGCCGGGAAAGATTTGGGGTCTACAATGGGATCAACTCTCTAAGCTTCCCTAATGAAGTCGCCATCTATCACCGTCGTTAAAAGCGGTCGGTGCAATGCGATGGTTTTGTAAAAAGAGTGGTCATCGCTCTTAGGGTGTTCGATAACCGAACTACCCTTAAGAGCGAGGTTTTTGTAAATGGGTCCAGGAGTCGCCACCGATATTTTTACTATAAACATCGAAAAAGGAGAAAAAAGAAGGCGTTGGTTTAAGAAAAACCAACTTTGGCCATTATAACCAGAGTTGGGTAAGGGTGTTAGTTACGTGTGGGGAAGGTGTTAGCACCCCACAACGCCCCTTTCGGGTTCCCTATGATGGAATAATCTTAAAATAAAGACATAAAAATTATGCTTCTACCCTATTTATTTATTACGGATATCTACATGGCTCTAATATCTAATGTACACAGAAGAAAGCGATAAAGAAAAGCAGTAAAAGAGAAGGAATAGAGAAAGGAACCTTCAAAGTGAGCTTTTATATAACTCTAAAAAATGTGAGGACACTTTTTGGCAGTCCCCTCCCTCTACAAGAGCACTCCTCCCCGAACAATAAAAATTCTTATACTACCGAGTGTCGGATGTCTCAAAAAGAGACATCTTTAACCGACTTAATCCAAAAAGGATCATTGGAAAGACTACTCGGACTCTAAAACTTAAGCAAAAATGCTAGGAAAAGTTTCAAAATAGAGAGAGAAGAGAGCATTGCTCTGAATGGTGTGTGAAATGAGAGAAATTGTGCCTCTATTTATAGGCTCGCACTTCTAGGAGGTCGAGACGGCCGTCCCGGATTTTGTTAGGTGGGACGACCGTCTGGGCATTTGGGATGGCCGTCCTGGGCTAAAAATGGGATGAGATGGCTGTCTTGATCTGGGACGGCCGTCCCAGGCCCCCAAGGTGGTTGAGATGATCGTCTGGATCTGGGATGGCCGTCCTAGACCTCTGACAAAAACCCTAATTTTTTATTTTTCTAAGAAAACCCTCCTTTTCTTAAATGGAGCCTAGAAAATGCTACTAGGGGCTTAATGAAGCCTTGACCATCTTTGAAACGGATTGTGAGGTCGGACAAGATTTGGGGTCTACACAGCACAACACTCAATCCACTGAGAAACCCACTCAATGATTCTTATCACTTCTATCCCACACTAGGTTTTCAAAGCCCCTTTTTCTTCCCTACACAAAGTTCTCTCAGCAATCACAACTCTTAACTTTTTGAGTATTAAAAAGGTTTGTCTACTTCTTCTCGCTAAGAGCATGAGAGTCCTTTAAATAGAGTTTTAGGGTTTCCAATTTTAGGGTTTCCAATTTTAGGTCTGAAATTCGAAATTCAAATTCATAACTGACATAGATAATCAAGTATCATTAGTGATAATCGATTATCATAGAGCCAATATAAGAAAATCAAGTTTGTCTAGGATAATTGATTATCCTGAGTGATAATCGATTATTCCAGAGCCAATTTTGAATTTAAATCCATAACAACCATAGATAAGCGATTATCCTCAGAGATAATTGATTATTCCAGAGCTACTTTCAGAAAACTAAAGTTTATCTAGGATAATCGATTATCCTGAGTGATAATCGATTATTCTAGTGTGACCTTCATAAGAATGAACCTTTTGTGGACAGACTAAGTGTTGGCTATCATGGGCTCTATTTTTACAGACTTGAAATGACAAAATAGAGTTATTACAAGCAATTTCAAATGTATATAAGTCTTCTAATATTGAAGTACTTTGTTCTTGAATCATCATCAAAATCTTTAGTCACCATATCCTTGCATTTTCAATAGTTGTTCTCCAATGGATTTATGCTACTGTATGTTCTATATTCTATATTCTTACATCTGTTTTCTCATATGCTTAACCAAAGCATATGGTGGTTTTGTCATAGTTATGCAACAAAAAGATGACTTGCCAAAATTTGCAACATGTTCTTAATTGAAGATAGAAGAGACCACGATTAAGGAGCGAGCAACTCGTGAATCTGGTTCCTCTGCATTCTTAATCGTGGATGAAGGCTCTAATTCACATCTGCAACAATATCACAGTAATACCAATAATTCTCAGGGTCGACATCATACCAATCACGACAAGAAAACCAACCGAGCCAGAGGCAACAACATTCGCAGTGGCAGAGGCAGGCGTGGTAGTGGTGAGGGTGCAGGTGTTGGAAAAAATTGTTAGAATCGTACAGCGGAATGTTCGCGCTTAGGGACAAAAACCAAGAGGGGGGCTGAATTGGTTTCTTAAACAAAAATTAGGGTTTTGAAATTTTTCCCAAATTTCACCGATTAAAAGGCTTTGTAAAGTAAAGAGATAAGGGAAAGAAGATTACATAGTTGATTTCTACTGGTTCGAATCAAAAGACCCTATGTCCAATTTCTAATCACTCAAAAAGAGGATTAACGTTGTCACTATAATCACAGTTTACAACAAATTACAAATTGAAAAAGATAAGGAATAAAAAACACCTCTCTTGAGTCACATAAGAGATGAACACCTCCTTTGAATCCACAAAGGATGAACAATAGCTTTTCCTAGAGACGCCACAACACACAATCCACCAAGAAACCCACTCAGTGATTCTTATCGCTTCTAGCACACACTAGGTTTTCAAAAGCCCCTTTTTCCTCCCTACAAAAAGTTCTCTAGCAGTCACAGCTCTTAACTTTTGTATGAAAAAGGTTTGTTCTTTTGTAGAGAGCCTTAGAGAACCTTAAGTAGAGAGAATAGGGTCTGGGAAATGATGATTTTCAAAAACATTAGAATTGGGAATAGGGTTTTCGTAAATTGGTCCAGATTTGAATTTCAAAACTCATAACAAATGTAGATAATCGATTATCTTGAGTGATAATCGATTATTACAGAGCCATTTTGGCAGAGAAGTAAAACAGGACCAGGATAATCGATTATCTGTGTGAATAATCGATTATCTAACTGGGATAATCAATTATCTTGAGTGATAATCAATTATCACAGCAAGGTTTTCAGAAAAACAATTTTTTCAGTGCAGAATAATCGATTATTCTAAGTGATAATCGATTATCACAGAGTGGATTTGATATAAATGAGTTTTCAGATGATGGACTATGTGCTGGCTATCTTGTATTCTAATTATACAGACTCAAAAAACATAAAACAGAGTTATTACAAGTAAATACACATGATTCTAAGTCTTCAAGTCTTTAAGTCCTTTGTTCTTGAATCATCATCAAAATCTTCAAGCTTCATATCCTTGAATGTTTAACAATCTCCCCCTTTTTGATGATGATCAAAATTTTCTTTAAAGCCCTTTGTAATAATCTGTTTTAACTGTCACAACTAAAAAAACTATTAAACATACCAAGCATCATTAAAATTATTAAACATATGAGGCTTTAAATAATTTCTCCCCCTATTTTGATTATAATCAAAAAATGAAAGCTCCCCCTCAATCAATGCAAAAATAAAATAAAATTTTATTCATTAAAGCAATGTATTACAAACAAGAAATATTTGAAGAGATTAGAACTCTTCACTCTCATCACTATTAAACTGTGCGTCAAATCTATCTTCTAAATTACACACCCGATCGACTACATCCGAAATTCGTCTGATAATTTCTTGATGTCGTTCTTGAGATATAGAGAAGAATTCCTGCATTCTCTTACTCATGTCGAACAACATGTCTTCCATGGAAGGGCGGGATGTAGGGTGAGCAGCAAATGACGTTCCAGCAGTATGAACATTATCAGCAGGCATGTCCTCATCATCAGAATCTTGAGGAAATTATATTTCTAGCCCTAACATCATATTGAGCTTTTCTATTTTCTTTTACAGTCCATCTAGAAAATGGTTTAGATACCTCTTCTCCATTTTCAGTAACTTTTGGAATAAAAGGACCATTTACAATTGCATCCCATACACCCCTATCAACAGACTCCAAAAATATTTACATTCTAACTTTCCAAAAAGGATAATTTTGCCCTACAAAAAGTGGGGGTCTATTGATAGAAGCACCCTCGGCAAATGTTTGATTTTGTCCAGCCATTTTCGAAATTTGAATGACTATCAAAGAAAGCTCTAATACCACTTGTTAGAATCACGCAGTGGAATGCTCACATTTAGGGACAAAAACCAAGAGGGGGGGTGAATTGGTTTCTTAAACAAAATTAGGGTTTTGAAATTTTTCCCAAATTTCACCGATTAAAATGCTTTGTAAAGTAAAGAGATAAGGGAAAGAAGATTACACAGTTGATTTATACTGGTTCGGATCAAAAGACCCTACGTCCAGTTGCTAATCACTCAAAAAGAGGATTAACGTTGTCACTATAATCACAGTTTACAATAGATTACAAATTGAAAAAGATAAGGAATAGAAAACACCTCTCTTGAGTCACACAAGAGATGAACACCTCCTTTGAATCCACAAAGGATGAATAACAGTTTTTCCTAGATACAGCACAACACACAATCTACCAAGAAACCCACTCAGTGATTCTTATCGCTTCTAGCCCACACTAGGTTTTCAAAATCCCCTTTTTCTTCCCTACAGAAAGTTCTCTAGCAGTCACAGCTCTTAAATTTTGTATGAAAAAGGTTTGTTCTTTTGCAGAAGAGCCTTAGAGAACCTTAAGTAGAGAGAATAAGGTATGGGAAATGATGATTTTTGAAAACATAAGAATTGAGAATAGGGTTTTCGTAAATTGGTCCAAATTTGCATTTCAAAACTCATAACAGACGTAGATAATCGATTATCTTGAGTGATAATCGATTATTACAGAGCCAATTTCGTAGAGGAGTAAAACAGGACCAGGATAATCGATTATCTGTGTGAATAATCGATTATCTAGCTGGGATAATCGATTATCCTTAGTGATAATTGATTATCACATCAGGGTTTTCAGAAAAACAATTTTTCAATGCAGGATAATCGATTATTCTAAGTGATAATCGATTATCATAGAGTGGATTTGATAAAAATGAGTTTTCAGATGATGGACTATGTGTTGGCTATCTTGTACTCTAATTATACAGACTCTAAAACATAAAACAGAGTTATTACAAGTAAAATACACATGATTCTAAGTCTTCAAGTCTTTAAGTCCTTTGTTCTTGAATCATCATCAAAATCTTCAAGCTTCATATCCTTGTATGTTTAACAAAAATGGTGCACCTGAGTTGTCGCAATACTCACAATATTAAGTCTTCCCACCATATCTACACCCCTTCCTTAATCCTTGGACTAGATGGGCCCAACCTCCATGCCCTTATCCTGCAACCACATGGAAACCTATACCTCAATGTCAAGCCAGTATTCTTGTATCGCGATCACCACAACAAGCTTACAACACCTAAGTAGCACCATCTAATGTTGGGGACACACCTACGGACATTAATGTGGCCATGGATACTTTTGCAATCACCCAACCGAATGAGATCTGGTATATGAACACAGGTGCTACCTCTCATATGACGATAAATTAAGGTACACTCTCATATTATTTTTGTTCGAGCAAAGATCATAATATTTGTTGGTAATGGTCATTTGATTCCTATTTGTGGTCCTGAAAGCACTACACTAGCCCCATCCCACCCTCCTTTAAACCTAAATAATGTGTTACATGCACCAAAACTCATCAAAAACCTCATATTTGTTTGTAAATTTACCACTGATAATCTGTTTTTTGTTGAATTTGATCCTTTTGGGTTTTCAGTCAAGGATTTGAACACGAGGAACCATTTAATGAGACGTAACAACTTTGCAGATCTCTACCCCATCCTTCCCAACTATTAGATAATCTCCCGACCAACACTTCTTTCAACATTTACAACTTTGTCTTCCGCTTTGTGGCACAATCATTTAGGCCATCTTGGAACTACTATTCTAAACTCTCTTTGTTGTCAAAATTTCTTAAATTGTAATAAAGGCAATCATGGATTTTTCACTTATTGTCCTCTTGGTAAACATGTGAAATTATCATTTAATGTCTTTTATTCTTTTACTGAATTTCGTGGATATTATTCACAGTGATATTTGGACATCACCCATATCTAGCTTTTCTGGCCATCGATATTACGTATTATTTCTTGATTATTGTAGCAAATATTGGTGGACTTTTCCCATTTCTAAAAAATCACAAATTTATTTCATTTTTTAATCTTTCCAAAATCTAATTAAAACCCAATTTGAAGTCCCTCCGACTGGAGCATAAGAAGCAACCATCTCATCATCTTCAAAATCAGCAACAGCAGGAGCGACATTGGGCGCATCATCCTTATGAAAATAAGTTCCATCAACGTTGACCATTTGCAACTCAGATAGTGTACTATCAAGCATTCAGTTGGAATTCAACATGTGAAACACTTGTTCTCCTTTGTATTCAAGAATTCTGGAGATAAGGAGAGCATAGGGAATTTTGAAGGTAGGATGGCGCTTGGCTTTGAGCATAGTTAAAAGAATTAGACTAGGCCAATCAATCGGCTCATTGTTCATGATCGCATACATGATGCAAAGATCTGCAGTAGTACATTGAGCATGATTGGTAGCACGGGGACAAAGAATCCAAACAATAAGATGAAGTAGAAGACGTTCATCTTTCTTTAAGGACCTGCAAGAAGTTGTCTCCCAATTTGTAGTGCAGGATTATGAAGGAAGGAGTGGTATACCATGATACCAACGACGCAGGATAATCGATTATTCCCTGAGATAATCGATTATTTGTTCATCAGCTGCCCAGAAATTTTCCAGAAATACAGGATAATCAATTATTGCTAGAAATAATCGATTATTCCAGAGAGTTTTCAGTTTTTGAAAAGTAACAGGATAATCGATTATTGCTAGAAATAATCAATTATTGCAGAGGTTTGAAAATGCTAAGATGTATTAAACTCAAAATAATCGATTATGGCCTTAGATAATCAATTATTCCAGAACGAATACTAAGAATTTTACACTGTTTTAGTTTTTACTAAGTTAGGATATTTTTAGTTTGTCTAAATCTCTCCTAAGTTCATAAAATCTGTCTTTGGGAAGAGGTTTGGTATATATATCCGCTAATTGATGTTTTGTATCAATGTATTCAATTTTACAATTTTCCTTACTAATATGATCTCTTAAGAAATGGTGTCAAATCTCAATGTGCTTAGTTCTAGAGTGCATAATAGGATATTTAGAAAGATTAATTGCACTTGTATTATCACATTAAAAAGGAATGTCACTAAGAAGGATATCATAATCTTCTAATTGTTGCTTCATCCAAAGGATTTGTGCACAACAATTTCCAGCCACTATATATTCGGCCTCAGTTGTGGATAAAGCAACACAGACTAGTTTCTTAGAGTGTCAGGATAATAAGGAAGATTCTAACAGATGACAGATTCCACTAGTACTTTTTCTATCTATCTTACAACCCCCAAAATCAGCATCAGAAAAACCTATTAAACTAGGTGAAGCTCCAGAAGGATACCATAACCCAAATCCTGTTGTTCCTTTGAGATATTTTAATATTCTTTTTACTACAGTTAAATGAGATTCTTTTGGACAAGTCTGGAATCTAGCACACACACATACATATTGCATGATATTAGGCCTACTTGCAGTCAAGTATAATAAAGAACCTATCATGCCTCTATACATAGATTGATTTATTTCCAAACTTGATTCGTCCTTATCCAGATAGCAGAACGTTCCATTGGTGTGTTAGCTTCTTTTGCAATATCCATTCCAAAATTCTTGAGAATCTCCTTGCAGTATTTTGTTTGAGACACAAAGGTTCCATCTTTTAATTGCTTAATTTGAAGTCCAAGAAAGAAGGTTAATTCCCGCATCATGGACATTTCAAATTCATTCTACATAATACTTGCAAATCCTTCACATAGAGAGTTATCAGTAGATCCAAAAATAATATCATCAACATATACCTGAACTAACAGAATATGTTCACCTACTTTCTTAATAAACAAAGTTGAGTCAATTTTTCCTCTAGAAAAATCATTTGTTAATAGAAAATTGCTTAATTTTTCATACCATGATCTAGGAACTTATTTTAATCCATAGAGTGCCCTTTTCAATTTAAAAATATGATTGGGGTTTTTGAAATCTTCAAAAACCAGGAGGTTGTTGCACATATACATCTTCTTTAATAAAACCATTTAGAAACACACTTTTCACATCCATTTGATATAATTTAAATTTCATCATTGAAGCATAAGCAAGAAGTAGGCGTATAGCCTCTAACTTGGCAACAGGAGCATAAGTCTCATCATAATCTATACCTTCCTGTTGACAGTACCCTTTTGCATCAAGTCTAGCTTTATTCTTAGTTATGTTTCCATCTTCATCAAGCTTGTTCCTAAATACCCATTTAGTTCCAATTACTTGATGAGATTCTTCTCTTGGAATCAATTCCCAGACTTGATTTCTTTCAAGCTGATTTAATTCTTCTTACATTGCAATACACCATTGATCATCCTTGAGGGGTTCCTCAACATTCTTGGGTTTTATATGCGAGACAAAAGCTACAGTCATACAGAAATTAGACATATTTCTAGTACTTACTGCTTTTGAAATATCACCAATTATGTTGTCAAGTGATAGTGCTCTTTGTGATTGTCATGCTCTTGCTAACTTGGATGGTTGAGATCGTTCATTTTCATTTAAGTACATTTCTTCTATTCCTTCCTTGAGGTACTCTTCATCACCTGCATTTTCTTTTCTTGACTCAAGAGGATTTTCCTCAAGGTCTACAATTTCATCAAAAGTAACATGCACAGATTCTTCTATATTTAATGTTCTTCTATTAAATACCTTATATGCTTTGCTAGTAAGAGAATAACCTAAGAAAATAGCCTCATCGGCTATGGAATCAAATTTACCTAGGTTATCTTTACCATTATTTCACACAAAACATTTACAACCAAAGATTTTCAAATGAGCTATGTCGCCACCGTAAAAAAGCGGTCGGAGCGATGCAATGGTTTGGACTCGCGTTTTTGTAAAATATGTTTGGTCATCACCTTTAGGTTGCTCGATAACCGAACTAACCTAAAACATGAGGTTTTCGTAAAAAGGTGTTATGGAGTCGTCACCGATGTTTTGACCATAAACATCGAAAAAGGAAAGAAAAAGAAGGTGTTGGTTTTAAGAAAACCAACTTTGGCCATTATAACTAGAGTTGGGTAAGGGAGTTAGTTACGTGTGGGGAAGGTGTTAGCACCCCACAACGCCCTTTTCGAGTTCCCTATGATAGATTAATTTGTAAAATAAAGATTCTAGAGATTATGCTTTTACCCTGTTTATTCATTGCGGTATTCAAATAACTATCTACATGGCTCTAATATCTAATGCACACAAAGGAAAATAGTAAAGGAAAGCGATAAAAGAGAGAATAGAGAAAAGAACCTCCAAAGCGAGCTTTTTATAAATTCTTCAAACTTGAGGACGCTTTTTGGCAATCCCCTCGCTCTACAAAGACGCTCCTCCCTTCACCAAAAAAGAAAACTCAACTTTTGAGTGTTTAAAAGATCACTTAGACTCCAGAATAATGCTCAGAGTCGCCCAGAGGTCTTAGAATGCCTTCTAGGTTGAGAGAAGAGTGTGAGAGTGTGTGGAAATGGTGAGAATAAGCCCCTATTTATAGGAATTTGCGCCAGGTAGGCCAGGACGACCGTCTGCGAAAGTGGGACAGTCGTCCCGTGCTAAAAAATAGGTGGGACGACCGTTTGAAAAAATGGGACAGTCGTCCCAAGGTTATATGAAGGTGGGACAGCCGTCGGGGAAAGTGGGACGGTCGTCCCAACCTAAAAGATAAGTGGGACGGTTGTCTAGAGATGTGGGACGGACATCCCATGTTTTTATTATTTTTTAATTTTTTATTTTTCAAAAATCTCTCCTATTCTTAAATGGAGACTAGTGAATGCTACCAAGGACCTAATGGAGCTTTAACCATATTCGAAATAGAGGATTTCTGAGAGCTACTGTTTGACCGGGCAAGATTTGGGGTGTCGCCGCCATCAAAACGAGGGCGGTCGGAGCGACGCGATGGTTTCGACTTTCCATTTTTCGCATTTTTATTGGTGGTTACAACGCCTTTAGGTTGTCCGATAACCGGGTTGTGTAACATCCTGATTCTCAATACCCCTGGTTTGTTAAATTTTGACAAAATCTTTGTCAAAATTTTAATAATTAAATTATTAGGAATTGGGTAAAGGAACTGTAGAGTTTTATGTTTGTTAGATTATTTGTGATTTTCTAGAATTTTTCTGAAATTTTTAGAAAATACTTAAAATTGATCCGTTTCGCGGACAACTGAACGCCTGATAGTAGTTATATGATTTAAGATTGAAATTTTAAAGAGTATGGACTTAACAATTTTAATTGTCACATTTAGAAATTATTGTTTTCTTGTATGCATTGAGTATGGGTACATTAAAAGCTTATTATGTGTATAAGTTAACAAGAAATATATGATGGTTAATATGGTTTGGAGTGATGTTGGAGTCTTAGGGGTTGTGGGTTCAAATCCTAGCTGGAGTAAATAAAGATACATTTTTTTTTAATGTAAATCCGCAGGGCGCATCCAAAATGCGCTGAGCGGATTGCGTTTGAAATCTCTCTTACATGCGGCCTGTAATCCGTTGGGCGCATCAGAAATGCGCTGAGCGGATTATGTCTGTTAATCGATCAACAGGTTTTTTTAATCGACTAAAACAGAGAGTTTTGAGATCCGCTGGGCGCATCAGAAATGCGCTGAGCGGATTGTGGTTTGAAATCTCTATTACATGCGGCATGTAATCCGCTGGGCGCATCAGAAATGCGCTGAGCGGATTATTAGGTGAAAATTTTGACTTTTAAAAGAAAGAGTGTCGTTCTGCGAGTTTTTCTCGTAGGTTCATCGTTTCTCTCAAAACTTTCCTTACCTTCAAGCTTCATTTTGAGGGAGAAATCTTGGTTTTCTTGAGGAACTCAAAGAGGTAAGTTGGTTTATCTCAATCTTCTCTACATTTCTACCGTTTTATTTTTCAAAACGGTGCATTTTCTATTTTTATCCTCACTTGAATGGGAGTAGGAAGAGTGTTATTGTAGGTTTTACACCTAGAATACTAGAATGATGCTTAAAATTGAGGATTATAAGTTGTTAAGCTAAAAACTTTAAGAGCCCTAATTCGTAGGTACTATTCCTTGAATTTTTGGGACTTGTGTGAATAGAATTAAGAATTAGTATCTGCATAAAAGTTGTAGCCCTTTAAGTTTTAGAAATTTAGAAACTGGTTTTACATTAAACGGATATTGGTAGCTCAAGTTATACCCATTTTACTGTCAAGTGTTCTAGCTGTGACGTTAAGATGTTGCCCTGTTTCAACAGCCTCGGTTTTTGAATTACTGGGATTGATACGTATGAAACTAGGACTGGATTCCTTCATAAAATTTGTAGTAAATTATATCCCCGAAATTTAGAAATTTGTTTCATGTCAATAGCTTATGTTTAGCATGAGTTATAGTCAAATTACCAAGACATGTTCAGAGTGTTATTGTAATTGAGCCCAGTTGGAAATAACCACTGAAAACTGAAAACTGCATCTATTCTATAGGGTATTTGAATTTATTTTCTTCATCAATATTGTAGGTAATTAAGTTATTGAAATTTTGGCTCAAATCTCATGCCAAAACAGTTTATATAACTCTAGAAAATTTCGAAATACTGAACCTTGTCCATGGTTGTTATTAGGATTCTTTCTACTCTAAGTGTATACAAAATAGGATAATTTTCTAAGTTAATTGTAAGCTGAATGTGAGCTTAAAATATTATTAAAAATGGATTAGCAATACAGAATGAATTTAAATTCTCATGAGATAGAATCATAGAAATATAAGATTCTAACTAGAATTTTATTACGTATATAGATTTTGCTGAAATACAACATCAAGCTTTGAAAGGAATAAGTGTGAACGTATCAGGTAAGGGGTGGACTATATAGTAAGGATTACATCATAAACTTGTTTGACCTTATTTGTTGAATTTGTCTAAATTTGTTATGATTGATCATTTTGATTTTATTATATGTTTGGTTGTGAAAGTGATCATGAATTGCTTACGTGTATGATGGTGTAAAATATATGCTTGGTACTCTATTATGATATGTATGGTCTTTGAGTGAGCATTTATATGCATGGTGGTTTTTCATGAGAAAATTCATTGAAAATTAAATTGAAAGAATTGGATGATGGGTTGTGAACCCTTTTTGAACTGTATTGGAAGTTTTCTGCTTGTAACAGGTGATTGGAAATTTTTGGGAAGTCTCGTATTATAGGGGAAACTCGTCAAATTTTTGGAAAAATGTGAATTTCTAAGAAAAACCACTTACGGACTCATACATTACTCATTTGAAAATGGTGATTTGTGAAATCTGGGGAATCGGAGATTATGGACTCTGAGAATACGATAGGGAGGCCCTGAGGGAGGACTTGAGGATAGGAAGGGTAGTGGTTGGAGGCCCCAAAAGACCCAGGCTCGCTACCTGTTGTCGGGGATCCCACTGTACAAACTCTGCTATACCTGACTGTGCTCTTACCGTATATCAATGGTCAGTGAGCTACTGGGTTTATATTTGAGCATGGGTCTCAACAATCCCGTGGGTGGATTTTCCATGCCTAGTAGTGTCAACTCCTGGCTACCCCAGTACTGATTTGAGAAATGATTCGGGCCCGCATGCATAAACATTTTAGAAAACATATTAGGATCATGCATCATTAACATCAATCAGTTGGAATTTGATTGACTTGTGAATGTTTATGATGTTGATTTTAAAATGATGTATGAACTGTTGCTCACCCTCTTGTCTTTCTGTTTTCTTTATTTCTTTTGTGCTTGCGGTACTCGTTGGACCTGATCGGTCATTGTTTGAAGAGAGGGGAGATGGCACAGATTCCACACCCGATGAGTGTGATACTCATACTCGTTAGCTGGGAGCCACAATGATGGCAACATGTATTGGCATAAACATATCCAAACTTTTATAGATAGTCTTTTATAGTATATAGACCTACAGGGTAGTGAGTAGTAGTGACTCTTTTGTGTAGTTAGCTGCTCTATAGGAAGTATCCTCAATGTTGCCCTTAATATTTTGGAGGACTGTACTAGTAATTTATCTATATGTAATTATGAATGTTTACTTTTAGTATTTTTTTAAAATGATGAAATGCAGGAATGGATTATTGAAAATTTATATATTGATATTATGTACGAGGGAAAGATTATTATCGGTAAAAAAAAAATTCTACTAAAAATTATTAATTCTTCTGATTGAGGGTTTATAAGGTAAGGTGTTACATTAGTGGTATCAGAGCAGTTTGACCCTTTAGGCCTGGGGAAAGGTCTACTTAGGCTTTTGTGCACTCTTTGTGGGGAATTATGTGTAGGAAATTACCATGATTAATATCAATGATGATTTCCTGATAACTTAGTTGAATTTGATTCGATTACCAGGAATCAATGGCTGGACGAGGTGCTGGATTAGCTGATTCAGTGGAGAGACTAATTGCTACAATGGAGCAGGATCGACAAGCTCGAGTGCAACAGGATCGTGTTCCTCGAGGTGATGATGCTTTGACGAGATTGGACTTATTTGAGAAGAGGAACCCTCCTCGATTCAAGGGAGGATATGATCCCGAAGGTGCACAAGTTTGGCTCGGAGAAATGGAGAAGATTTTTCATGCCCTACGATGCACAGAGAATGATAAGGTGGTGTTTGTCGCTTATGCATTAATAGAAGATGCTCGAATATTGGTGGGACTGGAGTGAGACAAAGATTGGAGGGGGAGGTATAATGATTACATGGCCTTTGTTTCAAGCGAGATTTTTGGAGAAGTACTTTCCACAAGATGTTCGAGAGAAGAAAGAGATGGAGTTCTTGGCACTGACACAAGGATCCATGAATGTAGGAGAGTACGCGGCAAAGTTTGAAGAACTTTCACGATATCATCCCCACTACCACAATGCCATCAATGAGAGGTCAAGGTGTGTGAAGTTTGTCAATGGACTTCGCCCTGAGATTAAGGAAGCCATAAGAATGCAGGAAATTCAGGAGTTTCCTACATTGGTGAACAGATGCAGGATTTTTGAAGAAGACCATAAGGCAAGGATTGCTAAGTTTCGAGAACATCGCTCTGAGTCTTCAGGAACGAAGAACTATGGGCCTCAACACAATCAAAGGAGAGGATTTGGAAGAGGACAACCATATCAAAGACAACAACGTCAAAGGGGACCCACAATTGAGTTTTCTCAGAACCGTGGTAATAGTGAAAACTATATGTCAGCCTCACCAAGAGGAAAATGCTTTGCTTGTGGAGGAGAACACTACAGAAAAGATTGCCCAGTAAAACCATTAATATGCTTTAGTTGTAACAAGCCTGGGCATATGTCCCGTGACTATCCGATGATTAAGAAGGAAGGAGATGGAGGCAATGGAAACTATCACAATCGAAATCCTGGTGGAGGGGTAGCTAGCAGGCCAAAAGCTCATGGTAAAGTTTTTGCAATGAGCGGAGAAAAAGCATCTAACTCTGACATGATGATTGGAGGTACATGATTCCTCCAAAACGGTCTTTCGCAATTCCTGACAAGAAGGAATACAAATTCGTCCTTTGAAACGTAAGATTCCATCTGTCCCTTCCACAAATTCTATTTTTTTCCCTTGTTTAACTAATTCCTTTTTCTCACAGAGAAAAATATCCTCTAATTGAGTTTCTTGTACTTGTTGTAGAAAATCACTAGTGATAGTGAGAGTACCACATGTAACACTTTTGAAACTAAACTCAATTGCTAAATTTAGACTTTGGAATTCTTCGATCAATTCCATTTCTCTTATCATCATAAATGCTGCATGTAAAAATTTTCTACTAAGTGCATCTGCAACTACATTCCCTTTTCCAGGATGATACTGTAATTCAAACTCATAGTCTTTCAAAAATTCCATCCACCGTCTTTGACGCATATTCAATTCCTTTTGATCAAAGAGATATTTCAGGCTCTTATGATCACTATACACTATGAATTTTGCTCCATACAAATAGTGTCTCCAAATCTTCGGAGCAAACACTACCTAGTGACTAATTCTAAATCATGGGTGGGATAATTTATCTCATGTGGTCGCAGTTGTCGAGAAGCATACGCCACTGCCTTTCCATCTTGCATCAACACACAACCCAATCCCAATTTAGATGCATCACAATACACTTCAAAGTTCTTGTTAGGTTCTGGTAAAATTAACACCGGTGAGGAAGTAAGACGATTTTTCAATTCTTGAAAGCTAGTCTCACATTGTGGGGTTCATACAAAAGATTGTCCCTTTCGTGTCAACTTGGTTAATGGGTAAGCTAATCGAGAAAAACCCTCAATAAACCGTCGATAGTATCCTGCTAATCCTAGAAAACTCCTTATTTCAGTGACCGTTCTTGGTTGTTCCCACTTCAAGACCGCCTCAACCTTAGCTGGATCAACAACTATTCCTTCTTCATTAATGACATGTCCAAGAAAATTCACTTCATTTAACCAGAACTCACACTTGGATAATTTTGCATACAATTGTTTTTGCCTCAAGATTTGCAGCACAGTTCTTAAGTGTTCAACATGCTCCTCCTTGCTCTTTGAGTATATAAGGATGTCATCAATGAATACAACTACAAACTTATCCAGAAAAGGGTGAAAAATCCGATTCATATAGTCCATGAACACAGCTGGAGCATTTGTCACTCCAAAAGGCATAACCAAATACTCGTAGTGTCCGTAGCGTGTTCTAAAAGCAGTCTTTGGTATATCCTCAGATCGTACTCTAATTTGATGATACCCTGATCTTAAATCAATCTTTGAAAATATTTTTGCCCCGCATAGTTGATCCATCAAATCATCTATTCTTGGTAATGGGTATTTATTCTTTATCGTCACCTTATTTAGTTGTCTGTAGTCAACACATAGCCGCATACTCCCATCCTTCTTCTTCACCAAAAGTACTGGTGCTCCCCACGGTGACACACTCGGCCTAACAAATTGTTTCTCCAAGAGTTCTTCTAATTGCTTTTTAAGTTCAAATAGTTCCAATGGAGACATTCTATATGGGGCTATGGAAATAGGTCCTGCTTCTGGTACCAAATCAATACTGAATTTTAATTCTCGTTCTGGGGGTAATCCTAGAATATCATCAGGAAAAACTTCAGGATATTCTCTCACTATTGGCACATCAACCAACTTTTCTTCCTTTCCTTCTACCAATAAAGACATTACAAATCCCTGAACTTCCTTCAAGGAAACATCTTCATAATTGGCACTTTGAATCCTTGACTTCTCAGAATTATTTTGTTCAAAATCTCTAAACACAATAATCTTTTTACAACAGTCTATAATGACATGGTTGTCAGATAACCAGTCCAATCCCAAAATAACCTCCAGTCCTTTTAAAGGAAGGCAGAAGAGATTCACTACAAAGTTTCTACCATCTATACTAATGGGACACTCCCAACATGCTTTTGTAGTAATAATAGGATCATTACCCGGGGTATGCACAGACAAATCAAATGGCAATGCTATAGTAGGCAAATCCAAACGTTCCACACAACTATAAGAAATAAATGAATGTGATGCACCTGAATCAAACATCACAGATAAAGGAGTATCTCGGATAATACATGTACCTCCAATCATCATGTCAGAGTTAGATGCTTTTTCTCCACTCATTGCAAAAACTTTACCATGAGCTTTTGGCCTGTTAGCTACCCCTCCACCAGGATTTCGGTTGTGATAGTTTCCATTGCCTCCATCTCCTTCCTTCTTAATCATCGGACAGTCACGGGACATATGCCCAGGCTTGTTACAACTAAAGCATATTAATGGTTTTACTGGGCAATCTTTTCTGTAGTGTTCTCCTCCACAAGCAAAGCATTTTCCTCTTGGTGAGGCTGACATATAGTTTTCACTATTACCACGGTTCTGAGAAAACTCAATTGTGGGTCCCCTTTGACGTTGTTGTCTTTGATATGGTTGTCCTCTTCCAAATCCTCTCCTTTGATTGTGTTGAGGCCCATAATTCTTCGTTCCTGAAGACTCAGAACGGTGTTCTCGAAACTTAACAATCCTTGCTTTATGATCTTCTTCAAAAATCCTGCATCTGTTCACCAATGTAGGAAACTCTTGAATTTCCTGCATTCTTATGGCTTCCTTAATCTCAGGGCGAAGTCCATTAACAAACTTCACACACCTTGACCTCTCATTGATGGCATTGTGGTAGTGGGGATGATATCGTGAAAGTTCTTCAAACTTTGCTGCGTACTCTCCTACATTCATGGATCCTTGTGTCAGTGCCAAGAACTCCATCTCTTTCTTCTCTCGAACATCTTGTGGAAAGTACTTCTCCAAAAATCTCGCTTGAAACAAAGGCCATGTAATCATTATACCTTCCCCCTCCAATCTTTGTCTCACTCCGTCCCACCAATATTCAGCATCTTCTATTAATGCATAAGCAGCAAACACAACCTTATCATTCTCTGTGCATCGTAGGGCACGAAAAATCTTCTCCATTTCTCTGAGCCAAACTTGTGCACCTTCAGGATCATATCCTCCCTTGAATCGAGGAGGGTTCCTCTTCTCAAATAAGTCCAATCTCGTCAAAGCATCATCACCTCGAGGAACACGATCCTGTTGCACTCGAGCTTGTCGATCCTGCTCCATTGCAGCAATTAGTCTCTCCACTGAATCAGCTAATCCAGCACCTCTTCCAGCCATTGATTCCTGATAATCGAATCAAATTCAACTAAGTTATCAGGAAATCATCATTGATATTAAATCATGGTAATTTCCTACACATAATTCCCCACAAAAAGTGCACAAAAGCCTAAGTAGACCTTTCCCCAGGCCTAAAGGGTCAAACTGCTCTGATACCACTAATGTAACACCCTATCTTATAAACCCTCAATCAGAAGAATTAATAATTTTTTTAGCATAATTTTTTTTTTACCGATAATAATCTTTCCCTTGTACATAATATTAATATACATAAATTTTCAATAATACATTCCTGCATTTCATCATTTTAAAAAGTACTAAAAGTAAACATTCATAATTACATATAAATAAAATATTAGTACAGTCCTCCAAAATATTAAGGCAACATTGGGGATACTTCCTACGAAGCGGTTAACTACACAAAACAGTGAATACTACTCAGTACCATGTAGGTCTATATACTACAAAAGACTATCTATAAAAGTTTAGATATGTTTATCCCAATACATGTTGCCATCATTGTGGCTCCCAGCTAATGAGTATGAGTATCATACTCATCGGGTGTGGAATCTGTGCCATCTCCCCTTTCTTCAAACAATGACCGATCGGGTCCAACGAGTATCCGCAAGCACAAAAGAAATAAAGAAAACGAGAAAGACAAGAGGGTGAGCAACGAGTTCATACATCATTTTAAAATCAACATCATAAACATTCACAAGTCAATCAAATTCCAAATGATTGATGTTAATGATGCATGATCCTAATATGTTTTCTAAAATGTTTATGCATGCGGGCCCGAATCATTTCTCAAATCGATCCTGGGGTAGCCAGGAGTTGAAACTACTAGGCATGGAAAATCCACCCACGGGATTGTTGAGACCCATGCTCAAATATAAACCCGAGTAGCTCACCGACCATTAATATACGGTAAGAGCACGGTCGGGTATAGCAGAGTTTGTACGGTGGGATCCCCGAGCAACGGGTAGCGAGCACGGGTCTTTTGGGGCCTCCAACCACTACCCTTCCTATCCTCAAGTCCTCCCTCAGGGCCTCCCTATCGTATTCTCAGAGTCCATAATCTCCGATTCCCCAGATTTCACAAATCACCATTTTCAAATGAATAATGTATGAGTCCCTAAGTGGTTTTTCTTAGAAATTCACATTTTTCCAAAAATTTGACAGAGTTTCCCCTGTAATACAGACTTCCCAAAAATTTTCTAAACACCTGTTACAAGCAGAAAACTTCCAATACAGTTCAAAAAGGGTTCACAACCCATCATCCAATTCTTTCAATTTAATTTTCAATGAATTTTCTTATGAAAAACCACCATGCATATAAATGCTCACTCAAAGACCATACATATCATTATAGAGTATCAAGCATGTATTTTACACCATCATACACGTAAGCAATTCATTATCAATTTCACAACCAAGCATATGATGAAATCACAATTATCAATCATAACAAATTTAGACAAATTCAACAAATAAGGTCAAACAAGTTTATGATGTAATCCTTACTATATAGCCCACCCCTTACCGATACGTTCACACTTATTCCTTTCAAAGCTTGATGTTGTGTTTCAGACAAAATCTATATACGTAATAAAATGCTAGTTAGAATCTTTTATTTCTATGATTCTATCTCATGAGAATTTAAATTCACTTTGTATTACTAATCCATTTCTAATAATATTTTAAGCTCACATTCAGCTTACAATTAACTTAGAAAATTATCCTATTTTGTATACACTTAGAGTAGGAAAATCCTAATAGCAAACATTAATAAGGTTTAGTATTTCTAAATTTTCTAGAGTTATATAAGCTGTTTTGGCATGAGATTTGAGCCAAAATTTTAATAACTTAATTACCTACAATTTTGATGAAGGAAATAAATTCAAATACCCTATAGAATAGATGCAGTTTTCAGTTTTCAGTGGTTGTTTCCAACTAGGCTCAACTACAATAACACTCTGAACATGCCTTGTTAATTGGATTATAACTCTTGCTACACATAAGATATTAACATGAAATAAATTTCTAAATTTCGGGGATATAATTTCCTACAACTCTTATGAAGGAATCAAGTCCTAATTTCATACGTATCAATCCCAGTAATTCAAAAATCGAGGCTGTTGAAACAGGGCAACATCTTAACGTCACAGCTAGAACACTTGACAGTAAAATGGGTATAACTTGAGCTACCAATATCCGTTTAATGTAAAACCAGTTTCTAAATTTCGACAACTTAAAGGGCTACAACTTTCATGCAGATACCAATTCCTAATTCTGTTCACACAAGTCCCAAAAATTCAATGAATAGTACCTACGAATTAGGGCTCTTAAAGTTTTTAGCTTAACAACTTCTAATCCTCAATTTTAAGCATCATTCTAGTATTCTAGGTGTAAAACCTACAATAACCTTCTTCCTACTCCCATTCAAGATCATTCAAGTGAGGATAAAAATAGAAAATGCACCGTTTTGAAAAATAAAACGGTAGAAATGTAGAGGAGATTGAGATAAATCAACTTACCTCTTGGAGCTTCTCAAGAAAATCAAGATTTTCCCGTTAAAATCAAGTTTGAAGGTAAGGAAATTTTGAGAGAAAGAGAGAAATGAGGAACTACGGTTGCAAGCAGGTTGCGGAATGACACTCTTTCTTATAAAGTCAAACATTTCACCTAATAATCCGCTCAGCGCATTTACGATGCGCCCGGCGGATTACATGCCGCATGTAATAGAGGTTTCAAACCATAATCCGCTCAGCAGCATTTACGATGCGCCCGGCGGATTACAGGCGCAAGTAAGCAAGAGAATTCGAACCACAATCCGCTCAGACGCATTCTCACGATGCACCGCAAGTGCGGATCCCAAAGCACTTCTGTTTTAATCGATTAGAAGACCTGCTGATCGATTAGCGAGACATAATCCGCTCGACGCATTACTGATGCGCCCAGCGGATTACATTACAAAAAAAATCATTTTTATTTTCTCCTGCCAGGATTTGAACCCAAAACCCCTAAGACTCAAACATCACTCCAAACCATATAAACCATCATATATTTCTTGTCAATTTATACACATAATAAACATTTAATGTATCTACACTCAATGCATACAAGAAAATAATAATTTCTAAATGTGACAATTAAAATTGTTAATTCCATACTCTTTCAATTCCAACCCTAAATCATAGAATTACTATCGAGGCGTCCAGTTGCTCGCTGAAACGGATCAATTTTAAGTATTTTTTAAAAATTCCAGAAAAATTCTAGAAAATCAATAATAATCTAACAAACATAAAACTCTACAGTTTCTTTACCCAATTCCTAATAATTTAATTATTAAAATTTTAACAAAGATTTTGTCAAAATTTAACAAACCAGGGGTATTGAGAATCGGGATGTTACAACTCTCCCCCCCTTAAATAAATTTCGTCCTCGAAATTTGCGTACCTGAAAGAAATAATTGAGGATAAGATTCCCTCATCTTTTCCTCTAACTCCCAAGTAGCATCTCCATCTCCTGCTCCACTCCAAATAACTTTAACCAAAGCTATTTCTTTTTCACGGAGTTGCTTAATCCTTCGATCAGCGATTTGGATAGGCGGTGTTTCATAAGTAAGATTGTCTCTAATTTGGATAATGTCTGGTTCAAGTATATGAGAAGGGTCTGAAATATATTTTCGTAATTGTGACACATGAAAAACATTGTGGATGTTAGAAAGAAAAGGAGGTAGAGCTACTTGATAAGCTATTGGACCAATCCTCTTCATTATTTGGTACGGGCCAATAAACTTAGGCGTGAGTTTCCTTGACTTCATTGCTCGTCCAACTCCAGTTGTAGGCGTGACTCGCAAGAACACATGATCTCCTTCTTGAAACTCTAGAGGCTTTCTCCTTTTGTCATAGTAACTTTTTTGTCGACTTTGAGTTGCTCTCATCTTCTCTTGAACTAATTTAATCTTCTCTGTGGTCTGTTGCACTAATTCTGGACCTAGAAGTAAGTTTTCACCTGTCTCGAACCAACATAATGGTGTTCGGCATTTCCTTCCATAAAGAGCTTCAAACGGCGCCATCCCAATGCTAGCGTGAAAACTATTGTTGTATGTAAATTCAATCAATGGTAAGAACTTATCCCAACTTCCTTTGTGATCCAACACACAAGCTCGTAGTAGGTCCTCCAAAGATTGAATGGTTCTTTCTGATTGTCCATCAGTCTGAGGATGATAAGCAGAACTTAGCCGAAGCTTTGTCCCAAGAGCTTGATGTAAACTTGTCCAGAACCTTGAGGTGAAATGAGGGTCTCTATCTGACACAATACTAGCAGGTATGCCATGCAATCTTACCACTTCCTTAATGTACAATTGAGTAAGCTTCTCCAAGGAATAACGAATGTTGATGGGAATAAAATGAGCAGATTTTGTCAACCTGTCAATTATTACCCACACAGAATCATGACCAGTTGGTGTTCGAGGTAATGAAGTTACAAAATCCATAGCTATGCTATCCCATTTCCATTCAGGCACATCTAATGATTGTAACATCCACGATGGTCTTTGATGTTCTACTTTGTCTTTTTGACACACCAAGCAAGCTGCAACATACTCTGCCACTTCCTTTTTCATCCCAGGCCACAGAATATTTTCTTCAAATCTTGATACATCTTTGTTGTTCCAGGATGAATACTCATGTTACTCTTATGTGATTCCTCCAAAACGGTCTTTCGCAATTCCGACAAGAAGGAATACAAATTCGTCCTTTGAAACGTAAGATTCCATCTCGTCCCTTCCACAAATTCTATTTTTTCCCTTGTTTAACTAATTCCTTTTTCTCACGAGAGAAAAATATCCTCTAATTGAGTTTCTTGTACTTGTTGTAGAAAATCACTAGTGATAGTGAGAGTACCACATGTAACACTTTTGAAACTAAACTCAATTGCTAAATTTAGACTTTGGAATTCTTCGATCAATTCCATTTCTCTTATCATCATAAATGCTGCATGTAAAAATTTTCTACTAAGTGCATCTCGCAACTACATTCCCTTTTCCGAGGATGATATCGTAATTCAAACTCATAGTCTTTCAAAAATTCCATCCACCGTCTTTGACGCATATTCAATTCCTTTTGATCAAAGAGATATTTCAGGCTCTTATGATCACTATACACTATGAATTTTGCTCCATACAAATAGTGTCTCCAAATCTTCGAGAGCAAACACTACTGCAGCTAATTCTAAATCATGGGTGGGATAATTTATCTCATGTGGTCGCAGTTGTCGAGAAGCATACGCCACTCGCCTTTCCATCTTGCATCAACACACAACCCAATCCCAATTTAGATGCATCACAATACACTTCAAAGTTCTTGTTAGGTTACGGTAAAATTAACATCGGTGAGGAAGTAAGACGATTTTTCAATTCTTGAAAGCTAGTCTCACATTGTGGGGTTCATACAAAAGATTGTCCCTTTCGTGTCAACTTGGTTAATGGGTAAGCTAATCGAGAAAAACCCTCAATAAACCGTCGATAGTATCCTGCTAATCCTAGAAAACTCCTTATTTCAGTGACCGTTCTTGGTTGTTCCCACTTCAAGACCGCCTCAACCTTAGCTGGATCAACGGCTATTCCTTCTTCATTAATGACATGTCCAAGAAAATTCACTTCATTTAACCGGAACTCACACTTGGATAATTTTGCATACAATTGTTTTTGCCTCAAGATTTGCGGCACAGTTCTTAAGTGTTCAACATGCTCCTCCTTGCTCTTTGAGTATATAAGGATGTCATCAATGAATACAACTACAAACTTATCCGAGAAAAGGGTGAAAAATCCGATTCATATAGTCCATGAACACAGCTGGAGCATTTGTCACTCCAAAAGACATAACCAAATACTCGTAGTGTCCGTAGCGTGTTCTAAAAGCGATCTTTGGTATATCCTCGAGATCGTACTCTAATTTGATGATACCCCGATCTTAAATCAATCTTTGAAAATATTTTTGCCCCGCATAGTTGATCCATCAAATCATCTATTCTTGGTAATGGGTATTTATTCTTTATCGTCACCTTATTTAGTTGTTCGTAGTCAACACATAGCCGCATACTCCCATCCTTCTTCTTCACCAAAAGTACTGGTGCTCCCCACGGTGACACACTCGGCCTAACAAATTGTTTCTCCAAGAGTTCTTCTAATTGCTTTTTAAGTTCAAATAGTTCCAATGGAGACATTCTATATGGGGCTATGGAAATAGGTCACTCTTCAGTACCAAATCAATACTTGAATTTTAATTCTCGTTACGGGGGTAATCCTAGAATATCATCGGGAAAAACTTCGAGGATATTCTCTCACTATTGGCACATCAACCAACTTTTCTTCCTTTCCTTCTACCAATAAAGACATTACAAATCCCCGAACTTCCTTCAAGGAAACATCTTCATAATTGGCACTTTGAATCCTTGACTTCTCGAATTATTTTGTTCAAAATCTCTAAACACAATAATCTTTTTACAACAGTCTATAATGACATGGTTGTCGGATAACCTGATCCAATCCCAAAATAACCTCCAGATCCTTTTAAAGGAAGGCGGAAGAGATTCACTACAAAGTTTCTACCATCTATACTAATGGGACACTCCCAACATGCTTTTGTAGTAATAATAGGATCATTACCCGGGTATGCACGGACAAATCAAATGGCAATGCTATAGTAGGCAAATCCAAACGTTCCACACAACTATAAGAAATAAATGAATGTGATGCACCTGAATCAAACATCACGAGATAAAGGAGTATCTCGGATAATACATGTACCTCCAATCATCATGTCGAGTTAGATGCTTTTTCTCCACTCATTGCAAAAACTTTACCATGAGCTTTTGGCACAGTTAGCTACCCCTCCACCAGGATTTCGGTTGTGATAGTTTCCATTGCCTCCATCTCCTTCCTTCTTAATCATCGGACAGTCACGGGACATATGCCCGGGCTTGTTACAACTAAAGCATATTAATGGTTTTACTTGGGCAATCTTTTACGTAGTGTTCTCCTCCACAAGCAAAGCATTTTCCTCTTGGTGAGGTCGACATATAGTTTTCACTATTACCACGGTTCGAGAAAACTCAATTGTGGGTCCCCTTTGACGTTGTTGTCTTTGATATGGTCTGTCCTCTTCCAAATCCTCTCCTTTGATTGTGTTGAGGCCCATAATTCTTCGTTCTCGAAGACTCGAACGGTGTTCTCGAAACTTAACAATCCTTGCTTTATGATCTTCTTCAAAAATCCACGCATCTGTTCACCAATGTAGGAAACTCTTGAATTTCCTGCATTCTTATGGCTTCCTTAATCTCGGGGCGAAGTCCATTAACAAACTTCACACACCTTGACCTCTCATTGATGGCATTGTGGTAGTGGGGATGATATCGTGAAAGTTCTTCAAACTTTGTCTGCGTACTCTCCTACATTCATGGATCCTTGTGTCGGTGCCAAGAACTCCATCTCTTTCTTCTCTCGAACATCTTGTGGAAAGTACTTCTCCAAAAATCTCGCTTGAAACAAAGGCCATGTAATCATTATACCTTCCCCCTCCAATCTTTGTCTCACTCCGTCCCACCAATATTCAAGCATCTTCTATTAATGCATAAGCAGACAAACACAACCTTATCATTCTCTCGTGCATCGTAGGGCACGAAAAATCTTCTCCATTTCTACGAGCCAAACTTGTGCACCTTCAGGATCATATCCTCCCTTGAATCGAGGAGGGTTCCTCTTCTCAAATAAGTCCAATCTCGTCAAAGCATCATCACCTCGAGGAACACGATCCTGTTGCACTCGAGCTTGTCGATCCTGCTCCATTGCAGCAATTAGTCTCTCCACTGAATCGGCTAATCCAAGCACCTCTTCCGACCATTGATTCACGATAATCGAATCAAATTCAACTAAGTTATCAGGAAATCATCATTGATATTAAATCATGGTAATTTCCTACACATAATTCCCCACAAAAAGTGCACAAAAGCCTAAGTAGACCTTTCCCCAGGCCTAAAGGGTCAAACTGCTCTGATACCACTAATGTAACACCCTATCTTATAAACCCTCAATCAGAAGAATTAATAATTTTTTTAGCATAAATTTTTTTTTCTTTAACCGATAATAATCTTTCCCTTGTACATAATATTAATATACATAAATTTTCAATAATACATTCCTGCATTTCATCATTTTAAAAAGTACTAAAAGTAAACATTCATAATTACATATAAATAAAATATTAGTACAGTCCTCCAAAATATTAAGGCAACATTGGGGATACTTCCTACAGAGCAGTTAACTACACAAAACAGTGAATACTACTCAGTACCATGTAGGTCTATATACTACAAAAGACTATCTATAAAAGTTTAGATATGTTTATCCCAATACATGTTGCCATCATTGTGGCTCCCAGCTAATGAGTATGAGTATCATACTCATCGGGTGTGGAATCTGTGCCATCTCCCCTTTCTTCAAACAATGACCGATCAGGTCCAACGAGTACCGCAAGCACAAAAGAAATAAAGAAAACAGAAAGACAAGAGGGTGAGCAACAGTTCATACATCATTTTAAAATCAACATCATAAACATTCACAAGTCAATCAAATTCCAAATGATTGATGTTAATGATGCATGATCCTAATATGTTTTCTAAAATGTTTATGCATGCGGGCCCGAATCATTTCTCAAATCAGTACTGGGGTAGCCAGGAGTTGAAACTACTAGGCATGGAAAATCCACCCACGGGATTGTTGAGACCCATGCTCAAATATAAACCCAGTAGCTCACTGACCATTAATATACGGTAAGAGCACAGTCAGGTATAGCAGAGTTTGTACAGTGGGATCCCCGACAACGGGTAGCGAGCACTGGGTCTTTTGGGGCCTCCAACCACTACCCTTCCTATCCTCAAGTCCTCCCTCGGGGCCTCCCTATCGTATTCTCGAGTCCATAATCTCCGATTCCCAGATTTCACAAATCACCATTTTCAAATGAATAATGTATGAGTCCCTAAGTGGTTTTTCTTAGAAATTCACATTTTTCCAAAAATTTGACAGAGTTTCCCCTGTAATACAGACTTCCCAAAAATTTTCTAAACACCTGTTACAAGCAGAAAACTTCCAATACAGTTCAAAAAGGGTTCACAACCCATCATCCAATTCTTTCAATTTAATTTTCAATGAATTTTCTTATGAAAAACCACCATGCATATAAATGCTCACTCAAAGACCATACATATCATTATAGAGTATCAAGCATGTATTTTACACCATCATACACGTAAGCAATTCATTATCAATTTCACAACCAAGCATATGATGAAATCACAATTATCAATCATAACAAATTTAGACAAATTCAACAAATAAGGTCAAACAAGTTTATGATGTAATCCTTACTATATAGCCCACCCCTTACCTGATACGTTCACACTTATTCCTTTCAAAGCTTGATGTTGTGTTTCAGCAAAATCTATATACGTAATAAAATGCTAGTTAGAATCTTTTATTTCTATGATTCTATCTCATGAGAATTTAAATTCACTTTGTATTACTAATCCATTTCTAATAATATTTTAAGCTCACATTCAGCTTACAATTAACTTAGAAAATTATCCTATTTTGTATACACTTAGAGTAGGAAAATCCTAATAGCAAACATTAATAAGGTTTAGTATTTCTAAATTTTCTAGAGTTATATAAGCTGTTTTGGCATGAGATTTGAGCCAAAATTTTAATAACTTAATTACCTACAATTTTGATGAAGGAAATAAATTCAAATACCCTATAGAATAGATGCAGTTTTCAGTTTTCAGTGGTTGTTTCCAACTAGGCTCAACTACAATAACACTCTGAACATGCCTTGTTAATTGGATTATAACTCTTGCTACACATAAGATATTAACATGAAATAAATTTCTAAATTTCGGGGATATAATTTCCTACAACTCTTATGAAGGAATCAAGTCCTAATTTCATACGTATCAATCCCAGTAATTCAAAAATCGAGGCTGTTGAAACAGGGCAACATCTTAACGTCACAGCTAGAACACTTGAAAGTAAAATGGGTATAACTTGAGCTACCAATATCCGTTTAATGTAAAACCAGTTTCTAAATTTCGACAACTTAAAGGGCTACAACTTTCATGCAGATACCAATTCCTAATTCTGTTCACACAAGTCCCAAAAATTCAATGAATAGTACCTACGAATTAGGGCTCTTAAAGTTTTTAGCTTAACAACTTCTAATCCTCAATTTTAAGCATCATTCTAGTATTCTAGGTGTAAAACCTACAATAACCTTCTTCCTACTCCCATTCAAGATCATTCAAGTGAGGATAAAAATAGAAAATGCACCATTTTGAAAAATAAAACGGTAGACATGTAGAGGAGATTGAGATAAATCAACTTACCTCTTGGAGCTTCTCAAGAAAATCAAGATTTTCCCGTTAAAATCAAGTTTGAAGGTAAGGAAATTTTGAGAGAAAGAGAGAAATGAGGAACTATGGTTGCAAGCAGGTTGCAGAATGACACTCTTTCTTATAAAGTCAAACATTTCACCTAATAATCCGCTCAGCGCATTTCTGATGCGCCCAGCGGATTACATGCCGCATGTAATAGAGGTTTCAAACCATAATCCGCTCAGCGCATTTCTGATGCGCCCAGCGGATTACAGGCCGCAAGTAAGCAAGAGAATTCGAACCACAATCCGCTCAGCGCATTTCTGATGCACCCAGCGGATCCCAAAACTCTGTTTTAATCGATTAGAAGACCTGCTGATCGATTAGCAGACATAATCCGCTCAGTGCATTACTGATGCGCCCAGCGGATTACATTACAAAAAAAGTCATTTTTATTTTCTCCTGCTAGGATTTGAACCCAAAACCCCTAAGACTCAAACATCACTCCAAACCATATAAACCATCATATATTTCTTGTCAATTTATACACATAATAAACATTTAATGTATCTACACTCAATGCATACAAGAAAATAATAATTTCTAAATGTGACAATTAAAATTGTTAATTCCATACTCTTTCAATTCCAACCCTAAATCATAGAATTACTATCAAGGCGTCCAGTTGCCGCGAAACGGATCAATTTTAAGTATTTTCTAAAAATTCCAGAAAAATTCTAGAAAATCAATAATAATCTAACAAACATAAAACTCTACAGTTTCTTTACCCAATTCCTAATAATTTAATTATTAAAATTTTAACAATGATTTTGTCAAAATTTAACAAACCAGGGGTATTGAGAATCAGGATGTTACAGACGTTTTTACCGGAAACATCGGAAAAGGAGTTAAAAAGGCGTTGGTTTTCGAAAAACCAACTTTGGTCATTAGAACCAGAGTTGGGTAAGGGAGTTAGTTACGTGTAAGGGAAGTGTTAGTTCCCTTACGATGCCCCTTTCGGGTTCCCTAAGATGGGCTAGCTACTTTGGATAAATAAATAAACCGGTGAAAAATACGCTTTTACCCTTTATTTTGCGGAATTTAAAATTATGACTACATGGCCCTAGTTTCTATTGCATAATTTAAAATTAAAGCGGTAAAGTAGAGAGAGAGAGTAAGAACCTCCTAAGCGGGCTTTCTATTAATTCTTTGCAAAAATAGGGTGCTTTTTGGCATCCCTTCACTCTTTACAGCGTCGGAATCTCTCGAAAAAGCTCTAAATTACTCTAGAAAACTCTCAGAAACTCCAGAAATGCTTCGGAGGGGTTCTAGAAAGAGAATTTGGAGAAAAGTCTAGAGAGAGAATGGAAGAACTGTGGGAAATGAGGGGAATGGCGCTCCTATTTATAGGGATTCGCGCCTGTCAGGTTGAGACGGGTCGTCTCGTCTGACAAGGTCGAGACGGCCGTCTCGCCATCCGCGCAAGGCGAGATGGCGATCTCGAATCCGAGATGGCGGTCTCGACCTTAAAAGGCGAAAATCCTTATTTTTGAGCCAAAAATCCCTCCTATCCTAGTATGGGGCCTAATAGTCTCTCCTAGTGGCATCTTAGGCTTCATCCATCTTCGAATAGAAGGTCTTCTGATCTTTATTATGAGGCCGGGCAAGATTAGGGGTCTACATGGGATCTACAACTGCCCCCCCCCCCTTCACCTGCCAGATCGGCTGCTGGCGAATGCGCTGTAAGACCGGATGGTGGGTGAAGGAGTTAACATTCTCGTTGGGTCGTCCTTCAAATGCTCCTTTGGTATGGTAGTTGACCCCATGGTCGATGAGTATGAACCCCCATCTAGTTTTCGTGGCCTGGGGATGCTCCTTTGATGCAGTAGTTGACCCCTTGGTTGACGAGTACAAACCCCCATCTGGTTGTGGTAGCCTTGGGATGCTCCTCTTGGCACGGTAGCTGTCCTCGTGGTTGATGAGTACTAACCCCCATCTGCTTTGCAGTCCCTTTTGTAAGACTGGATGAGTACGCACCCCCATCTGGTTTGACGAGTATGAACCCTCATTTGGTTTGCAGTCCAGTTTGTAGGACTGGATGAATACGCACCCCCATCTAGTTTGCAATCCACTTCGTATGACTGGATGAGTACGCACCCTCATATGGTTTGACGAGCACGAACCCCCATCTGGTTTATAATCCACTTTGTAGGACTGGATGAGTACGCACCCCCATCTAGTTTGCAGTCTACTTTGTAGGACTAGATAAGTACGCACCCCCCATCTAGTTTGCAGTCCACTTTATTTGGACTAAACTATGTGGTAGCAGCTTACTGATCTTGGTCATGCGCTGACTCCATGGGGAGTAGTCTTGCTTGAAAATTTGTCTTTGACATTTCTAAGTATAGTCATCCGATGTGTAAGTGCTTCGTCTTGCTGATGGACTACTTGGCTCATATCTTCACTATATTGGCGAGCCCTTTTTATCTTTGCCCCATGATCAAGGCTTGTAAATTATCAGACCTTCCAACTGCTCGGTCTCATTCTTGAATGGTTTGGCCAAACTGAGCTAATCCCTTTCTTTTTTTATGTGGAGTTCAAAAAGGCTTGCGCTATGTTCTTGGGTAATTTCCTGCCATTTTTCACGCTTTAGACCGAGTCATTATGAGATTATCTTGCATCATATGATCGTTTGTGTCTGTTTTGCATACTGGGCCTCAAGATGTGCTATCTTGGCATTCATATCTCAAGGTCGACTATCCGGATCGATCTTTGGAGATTTCGGCATTTGGCTAGTCTCCTCCTTGAGGTTTAGCATATTCAATCATGAGGCCCTTTTATTTCTTGATGTTTTTTTTGGCAGGCGTGGGACTCCTCGAATGTACATCCCAAGCGAAGAAGGCGTCCACAGCAGCGTGATTCTCGGTATCGATGTAAACCGGGGTTCCAAAAGTGGGCCAAAATTCTAACAAAGATGGGATAAACGCAAATCTCCAAGAGGTCGAGAATCTGTCCATAGGATTTCTCAGAGTAGGAACAGACCTCGGGTGGCATCAATGTGCACAACTATTCCAACCTCTCTAATTGGTATCGAGGAATATCCACTTTCTTCAACTGTCTATCACTAGATCCCGCCATAGACTAAAAACAAAAATGCATGTTTATGTGAATGATGTTTGCATGAATGAAGGTGTTTGTTTTTTCCTAAACATTATCATGTTTTATTTTCTAACGTGATGTATGATAGTGTTTGGTATTTTTGCTTTTTTGTATTTTTGTATTTGGTTTTTTATGCAGAAAAGGGAAACTACCTATATGGATGTTATGGACACCATGAAAGGGGTCCCATTTTCTATACTTTTATGTATGCAAATGAATTAAGGATTTTTATTTTTGTTTTTTGAAATGAATGATTAATATGGATATGTCTTCAGACATTAGCTTCAATATCCTCCTTGAAGCTTACACTTCTTGGAGCACCGTACCCACCTCGGTGTATCGGTTCCTTTCCCGTTAGGGATTGACAAGTATTACGAAGGTTACTACATCTTAGCACACTTTTCCCCTTCCTTGTGGAAGGTTACAAATGCAATTGGGTCTCTTTTGCCTTTGTCTTAAGGATATTTAGTGCCCTCTAGCATGAATGTATTTATGCATGAAAGACTTTATTAGAATGATGTATATGCATACTTTCCTTATGCATTTATTTTCTCTCTTATTTTATCGCTCCTGCAATGATGAGGGTATGAATGGTTTGACTTTGTCAATATCATTTTATTAAATTTCGTTATTTTTATTTTAAAATGAATGTTTAGACTATGTCAAAATATGTTTTATTGTATTTTTGTTTTTATTTGTTTTGTTACCCCTTTATCTCTTCTGTAGGTCAACTTGACTACTTAGCTTATAAAGAACCTGAAACCAGGCTAGCTTAAATGAAGATTGTCCGAGATAAAGTTGGTTTGTTATTAAATTATTTTTCTTTATAACCCCTCATTTCTTCTGTAAGTCAATGTGACTACTTAACTTACGAAGAACCTGAAACCAGGCTAGCTTAAATGAAGACTGTCCGAGATAAGGTTGTTTATTAGGAAAAATTTTGTTTTTGTTTATTGCATGATTATTTTATGCAAATGCAATGAACA
Source organism: Sphenostylis stenocarpa (assembly GCA_963425845.1). Lineage (NCBI taxonomy): Eukaryota > Viridiplantae > Streptophyta > Magnoliopsida > Fabales > Fabaceae > Sphenostylis > Sphenostylis stenocarpa. The sequence continues at coordinate 74,248,963 of OY731403.1, forward strand.
AATGCAACAAACATATGCACAAACCATTCCCTCATCCACGAATAGAGTGATGACGATTTAATCACAAGGTAGGGGTTTCCTGCAGAAAGGTGCATAGTCAAGGTAGTTCTAATTGTTCTCACCAAGGCCAAGTCCCCAAGGTGCCCCCATTATAGGGACCCCTCAATCTCCCAATCTTCGAACCATGCATGGCAAAAAGGCCTTGTTGACGTTCTTAGACCAAGAGAAGAAGGTTATCACCTTGAGTGGTGGTTTCCGACAACGACCTGCTGGAACTAAGACTATTACCACTGTCGGTCGTACCTGCCACCCACTCCCTAAGGTTTTCCACTCATGCCCCCCGGTATAGAGGGAATGTTGTGTGCAAGGGTTTGTGTACAGTTTGTATTTCAAACAATTGCGAAAAATAATCATACAACAGTTATTAAAGCCATATATAGTAAAGCATGTTATACATACAAGGGAGGGTAAAAGCATAATTTCAAATCTACTATTTATCGAATCAATCCATCACTAAATTGGACCAACTCTCTAGGCTTCCTCAGTGGAATCACCATCTGTTGTCGCCGTAAAAAAGTGTTTGAAGTGACACGATGGTTTGGACTTGCATTTTTGTAAAATATGTTTGGTCATCACCTTTAGGTTGCCCAATAATCGAACTAACCTAAAAAATGAGGTTTTCATAAAAAGGTTCAATGGAGTCGCCACCAATGTTTTGACCATAAACATCGAAGAAGGAAATAAAAAGAAGGCGTTTTCGGAACTTACCCGACAAGGAATTTTGCTACCTTAGGACCGTTATAGTTACGGCCGCCATTCACCGGGGCTTCGGTCGTCGGCTCCCCTGTCATCAATTCACCAACTTCCTTGACCTTCCGGCACTGGGCAGGCGTCAGCCCCCATACATGGTTTTACGACTTTTCGGAGACCTGACTATTATAACTAGAGTTGGGTAAGGGAGTTAGTTACGTGTGGGGAAGGTGTTAGCACCCCACAACGCCCCTTTTGGGTTCCCTATGATAGATTAATTCATAAAATAAAGATTCTAGAGATTATGCTTTTACCCTGTTTATTCATTGCGGTATTTAAATAACCATCTACATGGCTCTAATATCTAATGCACACAAAGGAAAGTAGTAAAGGAAAGCGATAAAAGAGAGAATAGAGAAAAGAACCTCTGAAGCGAGCTTTTTATAAATTCTTCAAACTTGAGGATGTTTTTTGGCAATACCCTCGCTCTACAAAGACGCTCCTCCCTCGACCAAAAAAGAAAACTCAACTCTTAAGTGTCTAAAAGATCACTCAGACTCCGGAATAATGCTCAGAGTCGTCTACAGGTCTTAGAATGCCTTCTAGGTTGAGAGAAAAGTGTGAGAGTGTGTGGAAAATGGTGAGAATAAGCCCCTATTTATAGGAATTCGTATCAGGCAGGCCAAGATGATCGTTTGGGCATTTGTCAGGTGGGACGGCCGTCTGGAAAAGTGGGACGGCCATCCTAAGCTCAAAAATAGGTGGGACAGCCGTTTGGAAAAATGGGACAGTCGTCGCAAGGTTAAATGAAGGAGCGACGACCGTCTGGGAAAGTGGGACGACCGTCCCAACCTAAAAAGTAAGTGGGATGACCGTCCCATGCTTTTTTTATTTTCTAATTTTTTATTTTCTCAAAAATCTCTCCTATTCTTAAATGGAGCTTAGTGAATGCTACTAGGGACCTATTGGAGCTTTAACCATCTTCGAAATGGAGGATTTCTGAGAGCTACTGTTTGACCGGGCAAGATTTGGGGTCTACAAGCTACATTTGGTTTTCTCCCTTTAAATATCTTATAAGGAGTGATTTTCAAGAAAGGTAGGTCTAATGAGCATGCTATTTAAAACATAACATGTAGTACTTACAGCATCTGCCCAAAAGTATTTAGGAACTTTGGATTCATTCAACATAGTTCTAGCTAGTTCCTCTAAGGATCTATTGTTCCTCTCTACTACACCATTTTGTCGGGGCGTTCTAGGTGAAGAAAAATTATGTAAAATACCATTTTCTTCACAAAATTTTTCAAAAGACTCATTTTGAAATACTCTACCATGATCACTTCTTAACACTTTAATTCTTAACTCTTTTTCATTTTGAATTTGTTTTGCAAACTTTCTAAAAACCTTAAAGGTTGCACTTTTCAAGGTTAAGAAAAATGTCCAAGTAAATCTAGAGTAGTCATCAACAATCACAAGAGCATAAAAATTTCCTCCAAAGCTTTTAATTCTAGATGGTCCAAAAAGATCTAAATGTAAAAGTTCAAAAGGCTTTGAAGTTGAAACTATGTTCTTAGTTTTAAAAGATGATTTTACTTGCTTACCTTTTTGACATGCATCACATAATTTATCTTTTTCAAATTTTAACTTAGGCAAACCAACAACTAAGTCTCTAGAGATTAATTTGTTTAATTGATGCATATGAATATGGGCTGCTCTTTTATGCCACAACCAAGGGTTTTCTTCTTTAACAACCAAGCATGTTATATCAACATCAGATACGCAATCCAAATCAATCAAATAAATATTGTTATGCCTAATACCTTTTAATGCAATTTCTTTAGAATCCTTAAGATGTATGGTGTTGTAATTGCTTTCAAAAATTACCTTAAGTCCTTTATCACAAAGATAACTTATACTGAGAAGATTTTGCTTTAATCCATCAACAAGGAGCACATCCTTTATGTCTAAAGTATTTGTACCACCAATGTTTCCGGTTCCAAGGATTTTGCCTTTATTGTTGTCTCCATAAATTACATATTCTTATTCTTTCTTATTGAAACTTACAATTTTCTTTTTATCACCAGTTATATGTCTTGAACATCCACTGTCAAGGTATCACATTGACTTCTTGGATTTAGAAATTGCCTATAAAATAAGAACACAAAGATCTTAGGTCCCCATAACTTTTGGGTCCTTGGGGTTAGAGACAATCAAATTATTTAACTATAGGTATCCAAATATATTTTCCTTTAGTAACACCAAAATGTTTAATCCTACATTTATTAGAAGTATGTCCATGTTTCATACAATAAAAACATGCATTTGGGGATTTTATTTTTGAAAAATATTCAACTCTATTTTGAGGAGGTACAATTCTTTTCACAACCCATACTCTGTGGGTTATTTGATTTTTAGTTCTTTTCAAAGGAACATGACTATTACCTTTAGTTTTCAGAAACTTTTGATTTTCATCTTTTATAAAATCACTTCTAATTTTTGTAGAGTTTTTTAGCATGTGCTCAAGTATACAAATGTCAAATTCATAGCTCTTACATGATGCACATGCAATTGGTTCATCTTCTTTTTCTTTTAAAGACACAATTTTCGTTTTTAAAGATTTTACTTCCTTTTCTGATTTATTCAAACTCTTTTTCAATGTTTTATGTTCAGATTTCAAATGTTTAAAAGCAATAAACAGTTCTTGATATGCATTATGTAATTCATCATAATCATTTTTATTGTCACTAGAAGAATAGTCAGAATCACTTACCTCACAGTCGAAAGAGTAATTGTTATTATCCATCAAGCAAAGGTTTGTTTCAACATCGGAATCACTTGACTCTGAATTAGAGTCACTTTCCTCCCACACAATGTAAGCTTTATTTTTAAAGGATTTTCTTCCTTTTGAATCATCACCTCTTTTGTTATTGGGACAGTCTGCTTTCACATGCCCTGTTTCACCACATCCATAGCATTTGAAGATTGATGAAGATCCTTCTTTTTCTTTCCTCTTGCTTTTGAAAGGTTGCTTTCCTTTTGTTTTCATGAACTTAGTGAACTTCTTGATCATTAGACTTAAGTTCTCATCTTCTTCATTTTCAGAATCTTCTTCTTCCTTCTTATTCTTGCATTTTGAGACCTCAGTTTTAAAATATAAGTTTCTCTTGATATTTTGACCTTCCTCATCATTTAACCTTCCTATTTCAAGCTCGTGCTCTCTCAATTTTCCAAAGAGAGTCATCATTGTCATAGTTGCAAGATTTTGTGACTCCGTGATAGCAGTCACCTTAGGTTTTCATTTCCTGTCCAAGGATTTTAGAATTTTTAACATTTAATTCGTCAGTATCAAAATTCTTACCAAGCCCAAAGAGATGGTTAACAATGTGTGTGAAACGCTTTTGGACATCAAAAATCGTTTCTCCTTGTTGCATTCGAAACATTTCATATTCTTGAATCAAAGAGTTTTTTCTTGCTTTTTTCACATCGTCGGTTCCTTCATGAGTCACTCTTAGTATTTCCCACATCTCCTGATCACTTTTACATACTGATATCCTATAAAACTCATCAAGGGTCAAAGTAGATGAAATAATGTTTCTAGCCCTATCATCATATTGGGCCTTTCTATTTTCCTCAATAGTCCATCGAGAAAAGGTTTTTGATTCTTCTACATCATTTACAATCATTTTAGGAATAAAAGGACCATTTACAACAGCTTCCCAAACACCCCTGTGAACAGACTCCAATATATTTGCATTCTAACTTTCCAGAAAGGATAATTTTGACCAGCAAAAAGTGGGGGTCTGTTAATAGAGGCACCCTCAGCAAAAGTTTGGTTTTGTTGGGCCATTTTTGAAAATTTGAAAAACTATCAAAGCAAGCTTTGGTACCACTTGTTGGAATCGCGCAGTGGAATGTTTGTGTTAAGACAAAAATCAAGAGGGGGGTGAATTAGTTTCTTATAAAAACTATCTCTTTAAAAAACTTTTCGCAAGATTTTACCGATTAAATATAGTACTTGAAAAGTAAAGAGATAAGGAAAAAGATTACACAAGATTTATACTAGTTTGGATCAAAAGACCCTACGTCCAGTTGTTAATAACTCTAAAATAGGATTGATTCAGTTACTAAAATAATAGTTCAAACAGATAAACAGATTACGAATAGTAAGGATTAGAAAACACCTCTCTTGAGTCACACAAGAGATGAACACCTCCTTTGAAGCCACAAAGGATGACGACAACTTTCCTAGAGACAGCACAACACTCAATCCACTGAGGAACCCACTCAGTGATTCTTATCGCTTCTAGCCCACACTAGGTTTTCAAAGCCCCTTTGTCTTCCCTACTCAAAGTTCTCTCAGCAATCATAACTCTTAACTTTCTGAGTATGAAAAAGGTTTGTCTACTTCTTCTTGCTAAGAGCATGAGAATCCTTTAAATAGAATTTTAGGGTTTTCAAAAATCAGGTCTGAAATTTGAAATTCAAATTCATAACTGACAAAGATAATCGATTATCATAGACCTAATATAAGAAAATCAAGTTTGTCCAGGATAATCAATTATCCTGAGTGATAATCGATTATTCCAGAGCCAATTTCAAATTTAAATCCATAACAGCCATAGATAATTAACTATCCTCAAAGATAATCGATTATTCTAGAGCCACTTTTAGAAAACTAAAGTTTATCCAGGATAATCGATTATCCTGAGTAATAATCGATTATTCTAGTGCGACCTTCATAAGAATGAAGCTTTTGTGGACAAACTAAGTGTTGGCTATCATGGACTCTATTTTTACAAACTTGATGAGCCATTATTTTCCCGCATTTTCATATCTTTCTGTACTTATCTTAATTGGTGCATTGTGTTTAATTGTCTATTATTAGTGCATTTTCATTGATTAGGCTTCATTGGGCCATTATTCCAAATTTTGCTTAATTTAGCATTAATTGGTCTAATTTTCGTTTCTAATTATTTTTAGGTATTTTTGGTCAAACAATTTTGGAGCATGGACATTAATATTGAGATGAAGAGAGTTTCCACATCATTGCCATGTCACTGCCATGTCACCTGCCATGTCAGCTGCTATTTCCACATCATATTAATGATTGCCACATCAGCTAGGGTTTGTTTGATGTGTAATCCTGTGTGGGCCAGCTTGGGCCCATTCCTAGGGGACTCTAGGGTTAGGGTAGGCTGGTATTTTTAGAGGAGCAGCAGGAGGAGGAGACAGGCAGCTGGAGTTCTGTTTTACGTTTGGTTCATGTTGCTTTTCTTTGCACCTTAATTTGGATTGCTCAAGGCTCATTGATGGATTAATATGGTTCAATTTCGTTGTCTGCTGCCATGAAGAGTTTGCATTCGTTCACTTCTGTTGCAAATTTCATTGTGTAGTTTAGTTCAGGCCAATCATGTATTTCAATTTCTGCTGAAATCCATTTGCTAGTATGTTGTTCCATCTTGTATTTCAATTGTAATTTCTTGTTAATGGACATCCACCACATTTTCTGAGATTCTTTTTGTTCTCTTTGGGGATTAGATTCACGAAAACATTCATCATTTGGTAATTTATGTTTTGTTCTTCTTCTTCTCTGTACTGGATTTTGTTTTTATGTTTTCTGCTGCATTTCTGAATTAATGGAAGGCTAAACCCCTTAAGGTTGGCTCCTTGAACATATGACAATTCTCTTTGAGGATATTGCGTTTCATGTTAAGTGATCTCTGTTTTATTTGGCTTTCCAATATATTGTCCCACAGGTTGCATTCAATCTACGTTGATGCTTAATGAACTTGGGTTGTGTGTGAACTGCAACTTCAGTTCCATAGTTTACTTAATTCTGTGGGCTGGGATAATATGTTCTGCATGTTTCTTAATCGTGTAGGGAAGTCCTGATCAATCTCCGCTTAGTGGATTGGTGTTGGATGGAACAAGGTTGAGTAGGGCAGAGAATTTGTTGTTACCCAGGGATAAGAGACTTGAATCTAATCAAGGAGCCAAGCTGTTTCTACTACCATTTAGCTATTAATCATTCGAAATTCTGCAACCCCCTCCCCATTACTGTTTTATCTGTTTGATGTGTGAATCTTTGATTGAAACTAATAGTCCTTGGGAGACGACCTAGGAGTCTATTGCCTAGTACTACATTTAATCACATTTATTTGACCGGATACGACTCCGATCAAATTTGGCGCCGCTGTCGGGGACTCATTGGTTTCTGTCAAATTCGGTGTGTTGTGTTGTGTTGTGTTATGTTATGCAATAGAGTACTTTGTTATGTTGAGTCTGCATAATTCGTATCAGTCAATGTGTCTGCATAACTCAAATTGTGTTTTGTTTTAGTTTAGGGTAGTGATTTACTGTTGTGGTCAGTTTTATTTTCAATTTTGCGGTTTGTTATTGAAGGTTTTAGGTGCAGCAATTTGGAGCAAGGAAGAAATTCGAATTTAGCTCCACAATTCACATTGGAAGGCAATGGAACAGTAACTTAATTTTGTTGTATAATTGCTATTGTAGAATTTTGTTGTTTGCTGTTGTTTTTGTTAATTGTTGTTTCTGCTGTTTGCTACCACATAAATTCGTCCAAGCTTGTTTATTGTCTATATTTTGTTGTTTCTGTTTACAAAATTTTTGTTGTTTTCTACTGCAGAATTTGTTGTTATTTTCCTTTGCAAAATTTTGTTATTTCTGTTTGCAAAATTTGTTGCTATTTTTCGCTGGATATGTTGTTTTTTAGGCCAACTTTATTTTCTCTCCCTACTACTCCTCTGTTTCAGCTATAAAATTGTGGGAAATTGCATGCAATGTTCTGTTTTGGGGCAGAATTCTGTTGTGAATAGTGCAAGTGAATAGTGCCAATTTTTCACTAGTTTTCAGAAAATCTGAAAAAATACTTCCTCAACGAATTTTTCTCTCATTTTTGGTGTCCACACTTCTTTCATCATGTATTAAGTGAATGCAAAATTACAGGTCACAATTCATTCATTTGATATGGTTTCCAAGTGGGTGGTGAAGAAAAAATTGTGAAAACTTCAAACGGCCATAACTTTTGCTACAGATGTCAAAATTGGTCAAATATTTTTTCAAAAAAAGGCTTTTTACTATTTGTTTTTTATTTTTGAAGTTTTATTGTACTATTTTTCTAAATTCTTCTAGGGTGGTTCACTTAGGTAGACTTATCATTTTACCTTGATGAATTTTTTTTAGTGAATCTTATAATTCTAGGTGCATGATGACCAAAGGGTTTGGTAATTTGAGCTCTGTAGCTCAAGATTTGAATTTTTGAGTGATTCTGTTGACTTTTTGTGGACTCTTTAGGTAGGGTTGACATTTTTGTGCATGTACTTAACCTTTGAATTTTGTTCTGAAATTTTTTGTGGAAGTCTTACATGTTTTTATGGTGCTGTATACAAAATTTCAGGTCATTTGGACATCTTTGCAAAAATTTCCAATTTTACCCCTTGTTTAAGCTTGTTTGAGAACTACTTGATATGTTATATATAGTGCATGACTAGGGGTAATCTAGGAATTTTGCACCCATTTGACCCTGAAGTTGATAAGACCTACCATAGATTAGTTAGGTATAATAGGAATCCACCTGTTAGTGATAATTCAATTCTGCATAATTCTGAACATTCTTCTGCATCATAACATAATCTTGATTTTGATAACATGGGTGAGCAACACAATTTTGGACCTCGTGAGAGGACTCTTAGGGAGATGGTTGCACCTGATTTCACTTATGCAAATTTATGTATCCAATACCCTGAAGAGGATGTACCATTTGTGCTTAAAACTGGACTAATCCATTTGTTGCCCAAGTTTCATGGTCGTGCATGTGAGGATCCACACAAGTATCTCAAGGAGTTCCATATAGTCTGCTCCACCATGAAGCCACAAAATGTTCCTGAAGATCACATATACTTGAAGGCTTTCCCTTTCTCTTTGGAGGATCTTGCTAAAGACTGGTTGTACTACTTAGCTCCTGGTTCCATAACGAGCTGGGATGATCTGAAGAGAGTCTTTCTAGAGAAATTTTTCCATGCTTCCAGGACCAATGCCATCAGGAAGGATATATCAGGTATCAGGAAACAGATGGGAGAGAGCTTATATGAGTATTGGGAGAGGTTCAAGAGACTTTGTGCAAGTTGCCCTCACCACCAAATATCAGAACAGCTACTGCTGCAGTACTTTTATGAGGGGATGAACACTATGGATAGGAGTATGATAGATGCAGCTAGTGGAGGAGCTTTAGGATACATGACACCTGCTGCTGCTAGAGGTTTAATTGACAAGATGGCATCCAATTCCCAGCAATTTAACATGAGGAGTGATGCCATAGTCCTTAGAGGTGTACATGATGTGGGTTCATCAGATTTAGTGGAGAAGAAGCTAGAAAGTAAGATTGATGCCCTCACCACCCTAGTCTCCCAACTTGCTGCAAATTAGAGACCTGCACCACCTGCAAGGGTTTGTGGCATTTGTACTTCAAATGAGCATCCCACTGATTGCTGCCAATTATTGCATGAGTCTATAGGTTTTGGAGCTCCACAAGCTTATGCAGCAAACATTTTCAATAATAGGGCTCCGAACCAACAACATAATTCTGACCTCTCAAACAATAGATACAATCCAGGGTGGAGGAATCACCCAAATCTGAGATGATCTAATCAACAGCACCAACAGCAACAGAATCCTTTGCCACCACCACCATTTCGAATTTTGCTTGGTCCAAGTAGACCTTATGTGCCTCCACCAATGCAACAACAATATCGAGGCGGCAAAATGAAGCACCAACTCCTCAACCTTCTTCACCTTCATTAGAGGAATTGGTCAAACAAATGGCTGAGATGAACATACGAGTACCAACGGAAAAATGATGCCTCCATTCAGAGTTTAACCAACCAGATTGGTCAACTAGTTATTGCTGTGAATCAATTGCAAAATCACAATTCAGACAAGCTTCCTGCACAGACTGTGGTTAATCCTAAGAATGTGAGTGCCATCACATTGAGGTCAAGAAAACAGATTGACATACCCACTACAGTACCTCCACCCTTATCTATATCTGCCTTAGTTCCTGCACCTAAGCAACCAGTTGGTAGCCAAAAATTGCATACAACGGACCTTCTTCCAGCCCCAGTTCTGACCTACAACAACAACCTCCTATCCCTCTTCCATTCCCTCCCAAAGCAATTCCAAGCAAAAAGATGGAAGAGGTCGATAAAGAGATTTTGGAGACCTTCAGGAAAGTTGAGGTGAACATACCTCTGCTTGATGCCATAAAGAAAATTCCCAGATATGCTAAATTCTTAAAGGAGTTGTGCACCCATAAGAGGAAGATGAAGGGCAGTGAGACAATCATCATGGGCAGAAATGTGTCTGCTTTGATAGGTAAATTTGTTCCTTACATTCCTGAGAAATGTAAGGACCCAGGTACATTCTGCATACCTTATATTATTGGCAATAATAAATTTGAGAATGCCATGCTTGATTTGGGTGCTTCAATTAATGTTATGCCTTTGTCCATTTTTAATTCTTTATCTCTTGGACCTCTGTAACCTACGGGTGTGGTGATACAATTGGAAAATAGGAGTGTAGCCCACCCTACAGGTTTCATTGAGGATGTCTTAGTTCGGGTTGGTGAACTCATTTTTCCTGCTGATTTCTATGTGCTTGATATGGAGGAGGGATTCTCCCATGGATCTGTCCCAATCATTTTAGGCAGACCATTTTTGAAAACAGCCCGAACCAATATTGATGTGTATGATGGTACATTGTCCATGGAATTTGGTGATATTATTGTCCATTTCAATATTCTGGATGCCATGAAACATCCATCTGAGTGCCATTCTGTTTTTCGTGTTGAGATCATTGATGATGTTATTGATGAGTATGTTTCTGATTTTCATTCCTTACATGCTAGGAAACATTGTTTTCTTTCTGATCTATATACTTCTTTTGCATGCATCGAATCTGATTTTGATATTGACATTGATCTTCATTCTAATCCTGAGTTATATTCTGAATTTAAATCTAATCATATGTCTGATGTTTTGGGTGTTGTACCTCATATGGATATGAGTTCTTTAGAGTCAGAATGCACTAACCATGTTGCAGGAAGTATACATGAATCTGACTTGCAGGTTGAGGTACAGGTTGTGGAACCCATTCTTCTTTCCTCTCTGGTTCCTTCTATTCAACCAACACCCACTCTAGAACTAAAGACTTTACCAGAAAACCTCAAGTATGCTTATTTGGAGGATGATGAGAAGTTTCCAGTGATCATTTCCACCTCCCTTGATGTTGTTCAAGAGGAGAAACTGTTGCACATTCTGAAAAGGCATAAGAAAGCCATCAGCTGGACCCTGGCGGACATTCCTGGTATCATCCCATCCACATGCATGCATAGGATATTATTGGAGGATGGAGCCAAACTAGTGAGACAGCCACAGAGACGACTCAACCCCATGATTTTGGATGTTGTGAAGAAGGAGGTGACCAAGCTTCTTCAGGCTGGGATCATCTATCCTATATCAGATAGTCAGTGGGTGAGTCTAGTCCAGATGGTCCCCAAGAAGACAGGCCTCACTGTTGTGAAGAATGAGAGGGATGAGCTCATTCCCACCAAAATACAAAACAGTTAGAGGGTATGTATCTACTACCGAAGGCTCAATCAGGAAACACGGAAGGATCATTTTTCACTGCCTTTCATTGACCAGATGCTTGAGCGTCTGGCAGGTAAATCTCATTACTGCTTTCTGGATTGTTTCTCTGGTTATTTTCATATCCATATTGCTCCTGAGGATCAGGAGAAAACCACATTCACCTGCCCCTTTGGCACTTTTGCCTATAGGAGAATGCCTTTTGGCCTATGCAATTCCCCTGGTACCTTCCAGCGGTGTATGCTTAGTATCTTTTCAGATTTCCTTGAAAATTGTATAGAGGTGTTTATGGATGATTTCACTGTGTATGGATCCTCGTTTGATGCATGCTTAGATAATTTGGATAGAGTGCTTAATAGATGCATTGAAACTAATCTTGTTCTGAATTTTAAAAATTGTCACTTCATGGAAGAATAGGGTATAGTTTTAGGGCATATCATTTCTAGTAAGGGCATAAAAGTGGATCTTGCAAAAATCTCTGTTATTTCACAATTGCCTTACCCCTCTTGCGTGCGAGAGGTTCAATCTTTTCTTGGCCATGCAGGTTTCTACAGGCGGTTCATTAGAGACTTCAGTAAGAAGGCCCTTCCACTATCCAATCTGCTTCAGAAAGATATTAAATTTGATTTTGATGACAGGTGCAAAAAGGTGTTTGACTGCCTCAAGGAAGCATTGACCACCACTCCTATCATCCAAGCACCTGACTGGACAGTCCCATTTGAGTTGATGTGTGATGCATCTAATTATGCATTGGCGGCTGTCCTAGCACAGAGAGTTGATAAGCTGCCTCGGGTAATATATTATGCTTCCAGGACTTTAGATGTTGCCCAAGCTAACTACACCACCATCGAGAAAGAGCTTTTGGCCATTGTTTTTGCTTTGGATAAATTTAGGTCATATCTGCTTGGTTCTCGTGTTATTGTGTTCACTGACCATGCAGCTTTGAAGTACCTACTAAAGAAGGCTGAGTCAAAGCCTCGATTGATCAGGTGGATGCTCTGGCTCCAAGAATTTGATTTGGAGATCCGTGATAGGAGTGGAGCACAAAATTTGGTTGCAGACCATTTGAGCATAATAGAGAGGTGTGCTAATGATGCTTCACCAATCCGGGATGACTTTCCCGACGAGGGTTTGTTTGCACTTTCTGCTTCTTTTCCAACATCTTGGTTTGCAAACATTGTTAATTATCTTGTAGCTTCTGTTTTTTTCCCCTTAGCATCCAGAGCTCAATGTGATAAATTTAAGAGCGGTGCTAAGTATTATATTTGGGATGACCCGTATTTGTGGAAGTTGTGCAGTGATCAGGTTACCAGGAGATGCATTCCAGACCATGAGATTGACTCGGTCCTGCAATTTTGTCATTCTTCTGCAACTAGTGGTCATCTTGGCATTCAGAGGACAGCTCGCAAGGTGCTTGACTGTGGTTTTTATTGGCCCACCATCTTCAAGGATGCGTTGAGAATTTGCAGCACTTGTGAGCAGTGTCAGAGAGCAGGAGGGTCCCTTACATGGAGACAACAAATGCCCCAACAACCCATGTTGTTTTGTGAGGTGTTTGATGTCTGGGGTATCGATTTCATGGGTCCCTTCCCTGTTTCTTTTGGTTTTTATTATGTTCTCCTTGTTGTTGATTATGTTTCAAAATGGGTGGAAGCCAAAGCCACCAGGACTAATGATGCTCGGGTTGCTGTGGATTTTGTCAGATCTAACATCTTTTGCAGATTTGGAGTACCCACAACCATTATTAGTGATCAAGGCACCCATTTCTATAACAGGTCCATGCAGGCCTTGCTCAAGAAGTATGGGGTTGTTCACAAAGTCTCTACACCTTACCACCCCCAAACTAATGGGCAGGCTGAAATCTCAAATAGGGAGATAAAGAGGATTTTATAGAAGATTGTCCAACCTAACAGAAAGGATTGGAGCAACAGACTGGAGGATGCTCTTTGGGCGAATAGGACTGCTTACAAGGCACCTATAGGGATGTCTCCCTATAGGGTTGTCTTTGGTAAGCCATGCCACCTACCAGTGGAGATAGAGCACCGAGCATATTGGGTTGTGAAATCATGCAACTTCTCACTTGATGAAGCTGGAGAGGAGAGGAAGCTACAGATAAATTAATTGGATGAGATCCGTTTGGAAGCTTATGAGAACTCCATGTTCTACAAAGAGAAAACTAAGAGATTTCATGATAGCTCCATAGCTAGGAAGGAGTTCTTTGTTAGTCAGCAAGTGCTATTGTACAATTCCAGATTGGGTCTCATGGGTGGTAAGTTACGTTCAAAGTGGATTGGACCTTTTGTTGTTACTAATGTTTATCCTTATGGTGCAGTTGAAATCAAAAGTGAATCCACAGAAAAGAGCTTCAAGGTTAATGGGCATCAACTGAAACCATTCCTCAACAATCCTTCTCTAGTGGATGTAGTTGTGGAGGAGATATCCCTGATTGATCCCACTTACCTTCCACCATGACTTAGGGAGTTCTCTTTTTCCTTCTCTTTACTTTTTGTACACTTGTCTAATTCTATAAGTAATTTACTTGCCTGATCTTGTGTTTGTGCTACATTGGGACAATGTGTTGTTTAAGTGTGGGGGAATTGGAGACTACTTTAGGTGTAGTAATTTAGGTTTATGTTTTGTGTATAGTTTGCATGCTTCTTTTGGATCTCTGGGTTTTGTTTATGTTATGGGCACTTTCTTCACTCTTGGATAGGAGTTGCTTTATGCTTTTTGGATTGAAATCCCTATTTTTCTCTGCTTGTCAAGTTGGTTATGATGTTTGAGAGGTTGAATTGAAGGCGACAATCTTACCCTTTGTGAGGAATTGAGCCATTATCTGTTCTTTCTTGTGTGTTATGCCTCTTGATTGCTTGAGCAGTAGCCTTGGCTTGACTCTGATTGATACTTCTTGATTCACATGCATGTTTGGAGATTATTAAGGCATTTTTGTTCTGATTAGCCTCTAGCCAAATGAGCCTACCTTGAATTAATTCCTTTGATAGCCCCTTTGAGCCTATGTTTCCCTTTATTTCTTTTGAAGCTCATTAAAAACCTTAAGTGAAAAATCATGATTACCTTAACCTTAGGGATTTTTGGAGCTTTGGAATTGTTTTGGGAATAAGTTATTGAATAAGTGTGGGGGTGCATTTTGTATTTCATTGGATGATGTACTGGCTAGTTGGTTATCTCTGCTGTACAATTTTTGTGTTTTCCTTTCAGTGTATTTCATGTCATTAAAAAACACACACACACACACACACACACACACACACACACACACACATATATATATATATATATATATATATATATATATATATATATATAAATAAAAAAAATAAAAAGAAGAAGAAAGGAAAGTTGTGGTTGAGGCAAAGGCGGTTGTGGAGGTTTGATATTAGAGGTTTTTGGGCATGCATCTTGTGCTTATTTTTGACTTATTCCCCATTGCTCCTCTAGTTCCTCTGATTCATAGCTACTTATCCCATATGATATCCTCTACCTTGTCCCTACCCCCATTATAACCTGAAAAGACCTTTTGATCTTTTTGTGCATGTGCGTTGGGTGTTGAGTTTAGAGGCTTGTCAAGTTTATCTCTTGTTTGCTTTTCTTGAGTATTTTGAGAGTATACAGTAGCCTAGACACATGAGAGATATAGTGCATCTTGTGAGGTTTTGTCACTTTGATTCACATTTTGACCTGATTGACCTCTTGCCAGGTTTTGAAATGCTTGGATGATTTCCATGAGTATCTAGTTTCTCTGACTCTTTGTGTGTTGGATGTTGTCTACTCCTTTTTTTTCCCAAGATTCATTAAGGATTGTGTAAATTTGTTTGTGTTTTGTGTGTCTTCTTGTTCCTGCTCCTTTTTGTTGTGTCACTCTCTTCGATGTCTTTGGAATTGCTCCTTGCTTTGCTTCTTGATTTTGCCCGGGAGTGCAAAAGGCTAAGTGTGGGGTAATTTGATGAGCCATTATTTTCCCGCATTTTCTTATCTTTCTGTACTTATCTTAATTGGTGCATTGTGTTTAATTGTCTATTATTAGTGCATTTTCATTGATTGGGCTTCATTGGGCCATTATTCCAAATTTTGCTTAATTTAGCATTAATTGGTCTAATTTTCGTTTCTAATTATTTTTAGGTATTTTTGGTCAAACAATTTTGGAGCATGGACATTAATATTGAGATGAAGAGAGTTTCCACATCATTGCCATGTCACTGCCACGTCACCTACCATGTCAGTTGCTATTTCCACATCATATTAATGATTGCCACATCAGCTAGGGTTTGTTTGATGTGTAATCCCGTGTGGGCTAGCTTGGGCCCATTCCTAGGGGACTCTAGGGTTAGGGTAGGCTGGTATTTTTAGAGGAGCAGCAGGAGGAGGAGACAGGCAGCCACTGGATTTCTATTTTACGTTTGGTTCATGTTGGTTTTCTCTGCACCTTAATTTGGATTGCTTAAGGCTCATTGATGGATTAATATCGTTCAATTTTGTTTTCTGTTGCCATGAAGAGTTTGCATTCTTTCACTTCTGTTGCAAAATTTCATTGTGTAGTTTAGTTCAGGCCAATCATGTATTTCAATTTTTGCTGAAATCCATTTGCTATTATGTTGTTCCATCTTGTATTTCAATTGTAATTTCTTGTTAATGGATAGCCACCACATTTTCTGAGATTCTTTTTGTTCTCTTTGGGGATTAGATTCACGAAAACATTCATCATTTGGTAATTTACGTTTTGTTCTTCTTCTTCTCTGCACTGGATTTTGTTTTTATGTTTTCTGCTGCATTTCTGAATTAATGGAAGGCTAAACCCCTTAAGGTTGGCTCCTTGAACAGATGACAATTCTCTTTGAGGATATTGCATTTCATGTTAAGTGATCTCTGTTTTATTTAGCTTTCCAATATATTGTCCCACAAGTTGCATTCAATCTACATTGATGCTTAATGAACTTGGGTTGTGTGTGAACTGCAACTTCAGTTCCATAGTTTACTTAATTTTGTGGGCTGGGATAATATGTTATGCATGTTGCTTAATCGTGTAGGGAAGTCCTGATCAATCTCCACTTAGTGGATTGGTGTTGGATGGAACAAGGTTGAGTAGGGCAGAGAATTTGTTGTTACCCAGGGATAAGAGACTTGAATCTAATCAAGGAGCCAAGCTGTTTCTACTACCATTTAGTTGTTAATCATTCGAAATTTTGCAACCCCCCCATTACTATTTTATCTGTTTGATGTGTAAATCTTTGATTGAAACTAATAGTCCTTGGGAGACGACCTAGGAGTCTGTTGCCTAGTACTACATTTAATCACATTTATTTGACCGGATACGGCTCCGATCAAGACTCAAAATGACAAAACAGAGCTATTACAAGCAATTTCAAATGTATATAAGTCTTCTAATCTTGAAGTCCTTTGTTCTTGAATCATCATCAAAATCTTTAGTCACCATATCCTTGCATTTTCAACAGTTGTTCTCCAATGGATTTATGCTACTGTATCTTCTACATTCTATATTCTTACATATGTTTTCTCACATGCTTAACCAAATCATATGATGGTTTTGTCATAGTTATGCAACAAAAAGATGACTTGCCAAATTTTTCAACATGTTCTTTATTGAAGATAGAAGAGACCATGATTAAGGAGCGAACAACTCGTGAATCTGGTTCCTCTACATTCTTAATCGTGGATGAAGGCTCTAATTCACATCTGCAACAATATCACAGTAATACCAATAATTCTCAGGGTCGACATAATACCAATCACGGCAAGCAAACCAATTGAGGTAGAGGCAACAACATCCACAGTGGCAGAGGCAGACGTGGTAGTGGTGGGGGTGCAGGTGTTGGAAAAATGGTGCACCAGAGCTGCCGCAATACTCAAAATATCATGTCTTCCCACCATATCAACATCCCTTCCTTAATCCTTGGACTGGATGGGCCCAACCTCCATGCCCTTATCCTGCAGCCTCATAGCAACCTTGACCTCCACGTCAAGCCGGTGTTCTTGTATCATGATCACCACAACAAGCTTACAACACATAAGTATCACCATCTAATGTTGGGGACAAACCTACAGACAGTAATGTGGCCATGCATACTTTTGCAATCTCCCAACCGAATGAGATATGGTTTATGAACACAGGTGCTACCTCTCATATGACGATAGATTAAGGTACACTCTCATATTATTTTTGTTCGAGCAAAGATCATAATATTTGTTGGTAATGGTCATTTGATTCCTATTTGTGGTCATGAAAGCACTACACTATCCCCATCCCACCCTCCTTTAAACCTAAATAATGTGTTACATGCACCAAAACTCATCAAAAACCTCATATTTGTTCGTAAATTTACCACTGATAATCTGGTTCTTGTTGAATTTGATCCTTTTGGGTTTCAGTCAAGGATTTGAATACGAGGAACCATCTAATGAGATTTAACAACTTTGCAGATCTCTACCCCATCCTTCCCTACTATTAGACAATCTCCCGACCAACACTTCTTTCAACATTTACAACTTTGTCTTCTTCTTTGTGGCACAGTCGTTTGTTGCAAATCTCTTTGTTGTCAAAATTTCTTATATTGTAATAAAGGCAATCATGGATTTTTCACTTCTTGTCCTCTTGGTAAACATGTGAAATTACCATTTAATGTCTTTTATTCTTTTATTAAATTTCGCAGATATTATTCACAGTGATATTTGGACATCACCCATATCTAGCTCTTCTGCCCATGGATATTATGTATTATTTCTTAATGAGTTTAGCAAATATTGGTGGAATTTTCCCATTTCTAAAAAATCACAAATTTATTTCAATTTTCAATCTTTCCAAAATCTAATTAAAACCCAATTTGAAAGAAACATTAAAAATTTGCAATGTGATAATGGAAAGGAATTTGCTAATGATTCGTTTAAAAAATTTTGTGAACAAAATGGAATGCAATTTAGGTTATCTTGCCCTCACACCTCTCCTCAAAATGGCAAAGTTGAATGACATATTAAATTCATTAACAATATTATTCGTACCTTATTAGCACACTCATTCATACCACTTTCTTTTCGGGGCCATGCTCTTCAAATGGTCACTTATCTACTAAACATTCTCCCAACCAAAGTTCTAAGATATCATTCCCCGATGAAAATCCTCTATCGTAAAAATCCAATATTTTCCCATCTTCGTGTCTTTGGTTGTCTTTTCTACCTCCTATTTCTAAATACTACGATCAACAAGTTGCAAGTCAGGTTCACCCCGTATGTTTTTCTAGGCTACCCATTAAAACATCAAGGTTACAAGTTTTATGATCTTTCAAGCAAAAAAATAATTATTTCGTGTCATATAATTTTTTATGAGACACAATTTCCATTCTCAAAAATACATGATCCATCTCCAAGAAAGTATGACCCCTTAAGTGAAGACACCTCTTTACACTTAAGCCATCACCTACAAAACTATGAACCACAAAATCAAATAACACAACCCGCACTGCCTCTTACACATACAGGCCCAAGATCTCAGCCAGCGCCACCCTCTCCTTAATATCCCTTGTCCTCACACCAATCAGCTCTCGATCTCAACAATTACTACTCCCTCTTCTCAAACCTCAACCCACTAGCCCATAATAACCAATTGCATGCCTCACCACATAACCACTCTAGTCAACATGGGATAATTAAACCAAACCCAAAATATACCCATAATTTGAGTGCCTTGACAACCACCTCTATTTCTCCTTCACCTAAGAACTCAATGAGTATTTTTCATGAACCAAACTGAAAAAATGCTATGACTGATGAATATAAGGCTCTAATTCAAAACAAGACATGGCAGTTAGTAACCTGTCACCTTTATGTAAATATAATTTGGTCTATATGAATTTTTAGACATAAATACAACTCCAATGGTTCTTTTGAGAGGTATAAAGCTCGTCTTGTAGGTGATGGCAGGTCACCAAAGAAAGGAGTAGATTATGATGAAACATTTAGCCTGATAGTGAAACCAGAAACCATTCGAATGGTTTTAACCATTGCTTTGCCCATATCATGGCCCATTCATCAGTTGGATGTCAAAAATGCATTTTTACATGGCAATCTAAATGAAACTGTTTATATGCATCAACCCATGGGTTTTAAGGATTCCTCTCATCTTGATTATGTTTACTTGTTAAGGAAGTCACTCTATGGCCTAAAGCAAGCCCCGCGTACTTGGACCAACGGTTTGCAGATTATATGGCCACAATCATTTTCAAACATAGTAAATCAGATTACTCTTTATTCATATATCATTAGGAGTCTGATATTGAAAGTGATGAAGATCTTATTGAATCATTTGATTAAATAAAGATCTTGTTGATTTAATGAAGTCAAAATGAAATCAAAGGCTATTCTGTTGCAGTCAAAGGTTACTTGGTTAAAAGGGTAGAATGATTAGTGAGTCTGCATCTATACATAGGTATAATCATTCATATCTCTCTATTGCATGAGGTTTCTTCATTTAAAATATTTTGCAAATGTCTCTAAAATGTGTTTAAACTGTTAAAAACAAAGTAATTTGTTAAATGGTTTTTAAGTAAAATGTTTTAACTGATATTATATGAGCTTTATTAGTTAAAATGTTTTTAACACTTTCAGTAATCGGTTTTTAACCGATAGGTTTTCGAAATAATCGATTAAAACCTTTTAAAACATACACTTGGAATTGTTTTAATTGATATATCTTCGAATTAATCGATTGTTTTCATTAAAAGATTTTTTGAAAACCTTCTCCCAGTATTTTAACTGATGTAGAATCGAAATAATCGATTAAAAAGACTTAAGACGTTTTGAAAAGCATTCTGGCAGAATTTTAATCAATACAAACTTGAAATAATCGATTAAAATAACTTGAAGTGTTTTGAAAGGTGTTATGTCAGTATTTTAATCGATGCAAATGCGAATTAATCGATTAAAACAACTAAGAGATTTTTTTCAAAGTGTTTTAATTGATTAAAACAAGTCTGTTATCAGTTAAAATGACTTAGAAAGCTTTATACAACTTTTTGGCAGAATTCTAATCGATTAAAATGCGAAATAATCGATTAAAACAACTAAGAGATTTTTTCCAAAGTGTTTTAATCGATTAAAACAAATTATTATCAGTTAAAATCACTTAGAAAGTTTTATGGAAACATTTGCAATATTTTTATCGATTAAAAGGCAAATTAATCGTTTAAAACAACTTAAGGGATTTTTTACAAAGTGTTTTAATTGATATAAAAGTTGTTGTATCAGTTAAAACAAATCTGGAAAATGATCAAGAACATTTTAACAGATTAAAAGAAGTTTTAACAGATTAATTCAAGACTTTTAACAGATTAAAAGATTGTTTTAACAGATTCATTAAACCAGCAGTTTGAAAAATTCTTTATAAAAACAGGATTGCTTGAGTCTTTTAAAATATACTTTTGAGCAATCAATCAAGCAATCATAAGAGCTACTTTTAAGAAAGAATCACGTAAGTTTTGTGAAGTTTTTCGAAGTTCTTTCTTGAGGCAATTTTTGCATTCTTTTGGTGAAGAAACTCATTCTACAGAGCTGCATAATCTGGGTTTGAGTGTTCTAGTGTCTTATCTTTGATTCTTTACTTTTCTTTACTGTATTGTGGGTATCTGGAAGTGTGGGCACTGGTTTCTGTGGCTGGAATTTGGCTGCAGGGTTGTTCAAGAGCTGGAAGTTGGTTCTTGGTGAAGGTTTAGGTGCAAGGACTGGAATTTTGGTTCTTGTGGTAGATTGGGTGTGTGATTGGAATTGTAATCTGTAAAACATTCAATCTAGTGGAACTCAGCTGGAATTTGGCTGGGAACTAGACGTAGCCCTGGGATTGGGTGAACCAGTATAAATCTTGGTTGTATCTTTCTAAACCTTTCTCTCTTTAATTATGTTGTTGTCTTTATTTTTTATTGCTTACTTTTTTTGATTCAAGAATTGGTCAGGACTCTTAATCTTTGAAATAGATAATCTGTATATTGCGAAAATCTTTCAAAGATCAATTCACCCCCTCTCTTGATCTCAGCCTACTTTTCTAACAGATATTGCATATATTATATTGTATGTTGATGATATTATCCTGGTGGCTTCTTCTTACTATCTTAGAAAGTCTACTATGTCATTCTTGAGTGCAGAATGTTTCTCTCGTAGGAAAAGTATACAGAATAAATTTTTGAAAGAGTAGGGATGACTAATCGCAAAACTTGTCCCACACCAATTGACACCAAGCCCAAACTTGATGCTTGTAATGACATTCCCTACGAGGATCCTACTAATTATAAACGTCTTGCTAGAGCATTGCAATATCTCACTTTTACAAGGTCTGACATTTCTTATGTGGTACAATAAGTATGTCTTTATATGCATGATCTCAAGGAAGAGCACATGCACGCTCTCAAGTGTATTCTATGTTACATTCAGGGTAATATTGATTTTGGCTTGCATTTGTACAAATCCAATACTAAAATCCTCCTCTTTTACACAAATGTAGATTGGGGTGGCTGTCCGGATACTAGACGGTCTATATTTGGGTATTATGTTTTCCTTGGTGATAACTTGATTTCTTGGTCGTCCAAATGAAAACCTACATTATCTTGTTCTAGTGCTAAGGCTGAATATAGAGGAGTAGCTAATGTTGTTTCTGAATCTTGTTGGATTCAAAACCTTCTTCTAAAGCTTCATTGTCCAATTCAAAAGTAACATTAGTGTAGTGTGATTTATCTATCGGATAATCCTGTACAATATCAATGCACAAAACACATTGAGATGGACATACACTTTGTACATGAAAAATTTGCTTGTGACAAAGTTCATGTCCTTCATATTCCATCCCACTATCAAATTACTTATATTTTCACCAAAGACCTTCTGCACGTACTCTTTGATGATTTTCGGAACAATCTAAGTTTTTGTCAACCTCTTGCTTCGACTGAGGGGTGAGATAAATATTATTATGTAGAATAAGTTTTTATTATTTTGAGAATATTTTGTAGTATTAATTGTCTAAAGATTAGCCTAAATTTTAATTTGTCAAGTATAATAGCAACCCAAATTATAACTTGTATTTTGTATATATTCATAATTAATAAAAAGGAAAATCAGGAATGATTTCCTACACCAACACCGACAATACCTGCATGAACCAAACACTAGAATGATATTTACAAGATTTTAATAATATAACTTCAAAACATCTTCTCAAAACAAAATTTACATCATTGTCACATTTAAAAATAGATTTACCTATAGAGGTATTCAACCCAAACAAACAACACAAATAAAAGAATCAGGAATATATCTCATGTATGTTATAGACAATATATAAGAACTTAGGCATGACTAAATATGCATAAATGTTATCTTACCAACACATAATTATAAAATCACTTAATTAACTTATACATTAATGCTCTTATACTCTTAATTAATCTAAACCCTATATCATAACAACATTTTCAATATAGTCTCAAGAACAAAACTACAAATGAACTAGTCGAGATAGTATTAAAAACTTTCTTATTTGATCTTTTAATGTTACTCTAAGTTTGTGTTTATTTTTTTTTTTTAATTTGATAAAAAAAGTAATTTGTTTGATTTATTTGTTCAAAGATTTTGAAAATTTAAATATTAGTTCTATGATAAACCATTTATTGTATCTAATTATTCAAATACTCTATTTTATTATTTTCAATAAATAAATTTCAATTAAACTATAATTAAATTATTTATTTATTGAGTTAAAAATTTTAAAAAATATTATTACACATGTATTTTTTTAAAATTTTAATAAAAAATAAAAACATATAATTAGAGCGGTTAAAATGGACGACTCAATGTACAAGTAAAACAAATTCAATGACTCCAGTTGGCTATATTTAAAAATAAATCATAAATTTTAGTCTAACCTAATCTTAGATTAACCAACAGACCAATTTTTAACACAAATTATTTTATCTAATCAAACCTATTTTTTTGAAATATTTCGTATTAATACATAGAACTAAATCTATTTCAATCCTCTTATATATAATTCAAGAATTTATAAATAAAATATCTTTGTAAGTTTGCACAAAATTAGACAGAGAAAGAAAAATAAATAATTAATCTATTTTTATTGATTTTTAATTTTTATTACTAATTAATCTCTTATTTTATTCTAATTAATTACAATTAATAATAACACATAATCGTATCTTTAGACGAATATAGAAAATAAAATAACATTAAGTTTATTGAAATCGCAAAATCCCTGATTAAAAACTTTTTTCTTTCTAAATTTTTATCCAGTAATTAAATAAAAATCTAAATATTATTATAACTTCAAAATTTACACAAATAATGTTTTTTATCTAAAAATTCGAAGGAAAAAGATAAAGTAACATAAACGAAACCTATTTCATCAGAAGTTTTCGACAAAGTCAAACTAGTTTCTCTTTCTTCATTAAAGATTATTTACACATTTTGAATAACGTACTGATTTCTCTTTCTTTATTAAAGATTATTTACACATTTTGAATAATTAAATAAATTCTCATTCTTCTTTTTTTAAGTATATATAAACAATTTTAAAATAAATTCTAAAAGGAAAATTAAAAAACAAACTTTATTTTTAATTTTTTTAACTCGAGTCATTATATAAGAAATCTTGAAAATTAAGACATAAAATTAAAAAATATTATTATTATTATTATTATATAAGAGAATATTAAAAATTGTTATAATTTTTTTTATTATTTTTCTTATATAAAAAGTTCAATCTCAAGAATAGAGTTGTTGAAAAACATAAAATTTTGATAATAATAAATTTTATATCTTATATTCTTATTTATACTCTAAATTTTGTTGTTGTTGTATGTCAGGAAATATTCAAATAATATGTTTATAAAACTTTTTCTTGAACATTTTCATTATCTTAAATAATGTGTACGTAATAGTGTCATACAATATCTTCCTCAAAAATTTCTCTTAACCCTAAATTAATGGATACTAACTATATATTACAAACGAATATTGTGAATCAAAATCAATAATTTAAAATTGTCAAGGGGTCGCATATTTTTTTCAAAGCATCAAAAACCAAATTTCACTGATTTTACAGGAATAAGAACAACGAGTTCAACTTTTAGAAGGAACGAAATGGATGAAAATAAATAAATAATTAAATAAATAAAAAGATAAAAATAAATTAGGTGATTGAAAGTATATTTAACCAAATTATTTAATATTGAAATACTTATATCAATTTCATTATCAATATGACTTGACTCCATAGTTAACCATGGTCAGTCGCCATATATACATAAATGCATATTAAAGGAAAGTTTAATCCCACAAACATCGGGAAGGCTCACAAGTTTTTCTTCTTGAAAGTTTAAGGTTGGTCCAGCAACCCTAAGACAATTGCAAATATCTCTTATACCTTGACCATGGGGAATGCCCATGGCTCTTTTGAATGCTTCACTTGCTCCATTACAACAATCAGTAGTTGGACTAGGTTTGACATTAGCCAAATAAGTTCCACAAAAGGTAAGTAACTTTTCATCCCCATTGCATGTTGGAGGAATATCAGAAACAGTGAGTGTTGTTACTGCCAAACCAAAAGCCATGGCAAACATCACAAAAGCCAAAACATTCTTACCTCCCATCTTATCCAACTTTGCAACTTTCTTTTCAATATTAATAATGTGCTTTGAACAACATTTGTGGCATAGAATTGCTTAAATATACACTGAGTATTTAATTATATGACACGTTTCAGTTTGTGTAATATTGACAAATAAGTTTTCAAATCCATATAATCAAAGAATTGCTTACATATATAGACTTGATATTTAGTTCAAGAATAATTTTGAATCCTTTTACAATCACTTTTGATTTTTTTTCTACGGTAAATATTAAATAAGTTGACCAAATTAGTTACAACAAATTATAATATTAAATGATAATTAATTATTGCAAATTTTAACTCCTAAGAAAACACGCACATTAATGTTATTGCTAAATGACATTTAGGACTTGTTTTTTTATTGTTTGAAAACAGTTTTTAATTTTTAATTTTTAAAAATTTAAAATGCTTTTTCGGTAACGGTTTTGTTAAAATAGTTTCGATATCTGTTTTTTTTTAAACTAAGAACCCCAAACTGATAAATTTTTTTTTTATAAGTTTCTGTTTTTCATGTGAGTAACATCTCTTAATGGAATAATTATATTAAATCACTTATTTTTATTATTATCAAATTCATTTTTTTACCTTTTTACTGCGACTTTTTATGACCATATATATCATACTTATCTACCTGATTTCTATATTTATTACATTTATTATCTATTAGATATATCCTCTGTTAATCCTCTTAAATATATATTATGTGAAATAACGCATAAAAAAATATTCTTATTCATTTAATTATTTGATATTGCATTGAAAATACAATTATTAACATTAACTAATTATTACCCAAGATAACGTAAGAAAAATTATTTTATTCAATTACATAAAATGAGATATATCCTTGTTGTTATATTCTTTCGTATTTTTAAATTAATTTAAATATTAAAATGTCTTTATATGTTGACTTTCATTTTTTTTAAACATGAATTCATAGTTGGTCATGATCAAATCTAACATAACCGAACTATATATTTATTATTTTTTGTATTACTTTTATTTATTATTTTTTTTATTACTTATTCGGGAAAAAACCTCATGCTCTTTTGTTTAAAATAATTAAAAAAAAAGATATATCAAACAAGTTTTTTCTTTTCCAACTTATTTTTAAAAACAGTTTTCCAAAATAAATCTCTAAAACTGTTTTACGAAAAAGAAAAACGAAAATCAAACAAGCCCTTAATTCTCATAAAATTTTAATTTTTATGTTAAGTTTATATAGTTTTTTAACCTATATTTGCTTCCCTTGCTTATTAAGTTTTATTAAACAATAGAATATCTTTTGGAGTAATTTTTTTTTACCTTTTTATTGTCCATTACTATTCCCTTCGTTGGCTAAAATTTATCAAGGGAATAAAAATGTGAACCAAAATTGATAGGGACTGAAGTCAAAATAATCAAATTTTATCAGGATAAAAAGCATTAACTATGAACCAAATTTATTATTTTTGATATTATTTAAAAGGTTAATTTATAAAAAAATTTGTAAAATGAAAAAAATTCTAATATTTATCTTTAAAACATTAATTTAGTCATATATTTTCAATACCTTCAAATATAAATTTAGTTAAATATTCATTCAAATAAGGAACAATTAACTTAGTCAATTATTTTTTATATTAACTTAATTATTCAATTTTTAAATTCTGATTTAGCAAAAAAAATTAAAACGATTTAATTTAGTTGAATACCAATTAAAGTTTAATCAGATATTAATTTAATTATATGTTAACATATAATTTGTTTCCATCGTAAATTTTTATTTTAAGTATATAAATATACAAAGTTAAACATCACTATAGCAAAATATAACTTTCAATACATGTCAGAGAAATAGAGAGCCAATAATACTATTTAAAATTTAGGTTAAATTTAAATATACATACGATGTGGTTATGACAAGGGTGAGAATGAACGGTTGTCGCGATGCGATACGATTCGATTTATTTCTATACTAAAATGTCATTCTAATCAAATAAAATTTTTTAATGTGATTTAAGTAATTTATGTGATTTTTTATTATAAATTTGTTAAAAAATTTTATAATAAAATAATTATCCAATAAAAATAAACCATTTTATGTATATAATATGAGTTAAATTGTTTTGGTCGTTAAAAACTTGATTTTTGTCCTTTATACTTAAAAATTGATTAATTAATCTTTAAATTTATAAAAATATGTAATTTTAATATTTATATACACTTAAATTTAAAATTTAGTAATAATATTTTAGTTTAACAAAGTTCATAAAATAATAAAATATGATTTAAGCATTTCATTATATTTAAATTTCATAATATATATATATATATATATATATATATATATATATATATTACATTTAAGATAAAGATATTTTGTATATCGAAATATAATTTACATTACTATTTTTGTTATACTGATTATATAAAAGAAGAAGAAATTTTATTTATTTTTAATTGCTTATATTCTTATCACTATTATATAGATAATTATATTGTTGGTGGAAACAAGTTGACTAAAGAATTATGGTGAAAGGTAGGAGACATACAAAAAGGTGATCATTATTGGTTCGTCTAGAATGGTGGAACTTTCCATTCTAGATGTAAATATTAAGATTGATAATCACTTCCCTTTAAAAGTAAATGAATTATCAATAATGTTTGTATTCCAATTAGTCCTTGGAAAGAAAGTGGTGATATTTGCAGATAATAGATTTAGAAGGTTTAGCGTCTCCATCTACTTAAGTTGTTATTTAAGTGTAATAACACTACTACAAAATATGTTTTCAACGTCGTCATCTAACGTCGATTAAAGCTGAGACGACGTTAAATACACTTTCAACGTCGGTTGGTTAAAAAACGACGTTGAAAGTTGAATGTTGGACACATTCTACGTCGGTTTTTAGTCAACCGACGTAGAAAATACTTTCCACGTCGGTTCCAGACGTTGAAAGTCCTTTTATTGACACATTCCACGTCGGTTCCCAGATGAACCGACGTTGAATGTGTTTTCACCCAAAAATTCTCTCTTAAATTAGAGAATTGTCACATTCAAACCCAATATTTTAGAGTTGAAAGTTGATACTCCAACCACTAAACTACTGTAATTTTCCGATAATAACTTACAAATTAATTATATTTATATACAAATAAATATATATCCGTGTAAATATATATTTATTTATATATATTTTCTAGAAACTTTTTTTATTTTTCTTCACAGAAAAATTCACTTAAGTTAGAGAATTTGTAATTTTCTGATAATAACTTACAAATTAATTAGATTTATATACAAATAAATATATATTCGTGTAAATATATATTTATTTATATATATTTTCTAGAAACTGTTTTTATTTTTCTTCAACAAAAAATTCACTAAGTTAGAGAATTGTCAACTGATGGATTCAAACCCAGTATTTTAGAGTTCAAAACTGATACTCCAACCACTAAACTACTGTAATTTTCCGATAATAACTTACAAATAAATTATATTTATATACAAATAAATATATATCCGTGTAAATATATATTTATTTATATATATTTTCTGGAAAGTGTTTTTATTTTTTTCGATCAAAAATTCACTTAAGTTAGAGAATTTTCACCGATAGGATTTGAATCTAGTATTTTAGAGTTGAAAATTGATACTCCAACCACTAAACTACTATAATTTTTTTATAATAATTTACAAATAAATTATATTTATATACAAATAAATATATATCCGTGTAAATATATAAATATAGAATATATAAATACAAATATATTTATATATTTTGATATATTTATATATTTTGATATATTTATATATTTTGATATATTTATATATTTATATGTTGGATGTGAGTGCGCATTCGAGGGTGAAAGTAAGATTGACTCTCGCTTGAGTGAAAATACGTTAAAGCTCACGGAAATTCACTCGCTCAAGCCTCGCTTGAGCGAAAATTGGTATTTTTCGCTTGAGCGAATGTGTCACTTGAGCGAATGATGCGTTTCCCAAATTTATTTTATATCATTATGTAAATAAATTATAAATATTATATTTTGTCATTAAATTACAAACTCATAAAGAGACACGCTCACAAATTTTGCATCAAATTTTGATAACCCACTCGACATACACTTTCACCTTCGAGCGTGCCCTCACATCCAACATATAAATATATAATTATATAAATATATCAAAATATATAAATATATTTGTATTTATATATTTATATATTTACACACACACACATATATATATATATATATATATATATTTATTTGTATATAAATATAATTTATTTGTAAGTTACTATAAAAAAATTTGAGTAGTTTAGTGGTTGGAGTATCAACCTCAAACACTAAGGTACTGGCTTCAAATCCTATCGGTGACAAAAAACTAATTTGGTAATGCTTTAAACTTCAAAAAAATATGATAAATAATAGAAATATAATATAAAAGAGAGGGGGAATTTTTAGATAGAGGGGTTGGAAATAAATAAAAAATTTCGATTTGAAAAATCGGACTTTCAACGTCGGTTCTATTTAACCGACGTTGAAAGTTAAAATCGAACTTTCCACGTTGGATCTGGAACCGCCATTGAAGGCCTTCCAGAACCGATGTGAAAAACCTTATTTGTAGTAGTGTAAACACAAGAGGTCATAATAGAGAAGCGAAAATAATTATCATATAAATTAATATAATCTCGTAATGATATATAAAATCTATATTTCAACTTCTTCATCATACTCCATTTATATTATGAAGATTTAAATTAAATTTTTAGTGACTAACAAGATAAATAAGTTCAATTTTAATCACTCTTTAAGTATATTTTCTCATTTCAATCCTCAAAGTCTAACCTTCATCTGCAATGTCATTAGATCTTCATAAATAAAATATTTTATTCTTCAAGAAAAATTAAAAACTATCCAATAATATAAATATAAATTAATGGGCAAGGACCAATGCGAAATTGGAGATAAATATAAATATAAAATGAGACCAGTGTATAATGGGAGGTAAATAAATAAATATAATAAGGTTAGTACGTAAGTGAAGATAAGTAAATAAATATAAAACAGAACCAATGTGTAAATATAACACATGCTCTTAATAAATCTTCCAAGGACTGAATGGTTCTTTCTGGATGTCCATCAGTTTTGGGATGATACACTGAGTTAAGATGAAGTTTAATCTCTAAGGCTTGTATAAACTCTCGAAGAATTTAGAAGTAAGTCTAAGATCCGTATCATAAAAAATCTTAGATGAAACTCCATGTAATCTCACAATTTATCTTATGACAATTCAGTCAGTTCCTCCAATGAATACCTAATATTAATGGGTAAGAAATGAGCAGACTTTGTCAACCTATTCATGATAACACATATGAAATCAAATTTTTGAATTGTTCTTAGTAAGCCGACTACAAAGTCCATCGTTATACTATCACATTTTCACTTAGGTATGTATCAGGATTGTAGCATTCGTGCTAACTTTTTGTATTCTATTTTAACTTCCTGACAAATTAAGCATGTTGCTACATATTGTGATACATCCTTCTTCATCTTGGGCCACCAAAATATTTTCTTAAGATCTTGGTACATTTTTTATGCTTGGATGTATGCTCAATTTACTTTTATGTATTTCTTGTAAAATCACTTCTTAATCTCCACATTATTTGGCACATATATCTTTCCATTAAACCTCAAAACTCTTGCGTTATCTATGCCAAATTTTATCCATTCTTTTGTCCGATCAACTTGATTTTCTTTTGAATGATTTGATCACTTACCTGAGCCTCATGGATTTGCCTTTGTAAATCACTAGTAATGTGAATTGAGCTTAATTTCATTATATCAGGTCTCACGATAATTGATAAATTCATGTGTCTAGATTTTTCTAACAAAATCATCTCATGAATTATTAGTGAAGACACATGTAAGTATTTTCTGCTTAAATCATCTACCACTATATTTTCCTTACCTGGATGGTAATGTAATTCAAAATCATAATTTTTCAAAAATTTCATGTATTTTCTCTGTCTCATATTTAATACTTTTTTTTATCAAACAAGTATTTAAGACTCTAATGATCTCTAAAAACCTCAAACTTACTACCATATGTAACATCCTAAATTTTTCAACCAATTATATAAATAAATTTTGTAAGCTATAAATATGTACTTGAATATTATGTAAAGTTATTATAAAAATAAAACATGATTTTTGAAAATTTTAAAATAAAGTCCAAGGTTAATATTGTGATAAATAATAATTTATTATAATTCTAAATAATTAAATTAAATAAATGAATAAATAAACATTTAGGAATTTAATACTATAAAAAAACCACGAAAAGAGAGAAATATAAGTCGAGAACCAGTAGTTTTGGATCAAGCTAGGTGGAACCTTTGAATTGAGTTGGTGAAATAAGGCGGTGGAGAATAAAATTAAAGAAAATTCGAGAAGGAGTATAATTCGGTAAGATAAGTGTATAAATAGGAGGAAATTTGAAACTTACTTACACCAAAACATAATTCCCGCAACTTGAAGAACTAACAGAGAGGCACCGAATTATGAGAAAAAGAATTCAAGAGAAAGGAGGAAAGAGGAGCAAAAGAAATTAGAAGAGTAATAAGATTTTGGAGAAATCAGGTATGAGGTAGATGTTTAATTTTATCAAAATGTCTGAATTTGATGGTTGATTCACCGATTGAAAGTTTGAAATGTTTGTTGAAATTCTTCAAATTAAGGATGAATTATATAATAAAATTTTTATTTTTAACTTAAATTGAACATGTTTATGATTTAATTTTGATTTGGAACTAATTTGGGTGATTGAAAGCTGAGAAATTTAAAATCTGGATTTTGAAAATGGCGCGTGATTACTATTCATATTTTGCAAAGTTTTAAATGTTGATGAAATTCTTGAAATTAAGAATGAATTATATAGTAAAATTGTTGTTTTTGACTTAATTTGGACATATTGCATGTTTAATTTTCATTTAGAACTAATTTGGGTGCTTTAAATTGAGAAATTGGAAATCTGGATTTTGAAAATGGCTTACAGGGAGCAAAGAAAGAAGAAAGGGACTAGGTGCGAATTTTTGAAAAAGATCAAGGGTAAAATAGTCATTACACATCTTAGGATATAATGGTCATTTCATCATAGCTCCAGGACATAAATGAAATTATAGAAAATGTCCAAGGGTAAAATAGTCATTTTAGGGACATGAGTGGAATTATAGAAAATGTCCAAGGGTAAAATAGTCATTTTAGGGACATGAATGGAATTATAGAAAATGTTCAAGGGTAAAATAGTCATTTTAGGGATATGGATGGTATTATAGAAAATGTCCAAGGGTAAAATAGTCATTTTAGGGACATGGATGGAATTATAGAAAATGTTCAAGGGTAAAATAGTCATTTCAAGGACATGGATGGAATTATAGGAAATGTTCAAGGATAAAATGGTCATTTTACAACCTAGAGACATAAATGGAATTTTGATAAAGGTTAAGGGTATAATCAAAATAGAGCCAAACAATATATTACCCCCTCTTTGTTTACTAGGAAAACAACTTAGTAAACATTCGAATTTGAGGATAGTGCCTTTATCAAAGTTATAGGTTATTGTCTTGTCTTTCCAACACAATTGGAATCATCTTAAAAGGAGGTCTAGAACTCGAGATATGGACAAAATACTGAACCCTACGAAATAGAGTATTAATAGAAATTGTTTGGTTTGAAGCAACTATGAATTTCAATTGAAATTTTGAATATATGAATGAGATGTTTCTAAGTACTTAATTGATGATAGACTGTTTCATTTCATACAAGGCATAAACATAGTGCATGAAATGTTTTCTGGAACTCACATAAAAGTATTTACAGAAAAGTATTGGAAATCTCTCTTAAGTTGCTACTAAGGACGATTGGTAGTAATAATGATGTGCAAAACAGAATTTTGAAAGTATTTCTGTGAGTCAATTTACTATCAAGAGCATCTGGTAGTGGAATATGACTATGAAAATGAGCGACCAAATGAGACAGAGAATGTATGAGAATGAATTATTAAGAATCGAGCTACCAGAATCTCTGATAGTAAATGGAGGAGTAGAATAGGTAAGACAGGACCTCTAGTCTATCGGGATGGACCTCTGGTCTAGGGATTGTTTGGGCATGGGCAATTCACTTTATTTGATTTTGTGTCGTGGTAACTTGCCGGGTGTACTGACACTCTGACTATTGTCTGCTTATTCACGTTTAGTGGGGCATTACCGAATCACCGGACAGGGTGATGTTAAGCTCTCGTTCCACTAGACACTCAAATGAGTCTCCATGGAGCACTGAGTCAAAAATCAATTTTTTAGATTTTGAGTCAAATGCAATATTTTAAAGTTTTACGTTTTGAATCACATGTGCATATCATAAACATATTGCATGATGAAATTGTAGATTATTCATGATTTGTATGATATTCTCTATTATGATTCCATGATTGATTTATTTGTTTCTCATAATTAATATTCAAATTAGATTATATATGGTTGTATATTTATATGTAGTTATGAACTTATTAGAAGGAATGTTTCATTGGTTGATTTTATCGTATGAATATTTGTTTGATTTGTTGTGGATAAATATTCATAGATTATATAAATAGGATTTTTCATCCAATTTTAGATCATTTTGTAGTTGTTTTTATAGATGACATTCTTTTTTATTCTAAAACTTTTGAAGACCATGACGAACACCTTTGGACTTCTCTTCAAATTTTGAGAGACAAACAATTATATGCTAAATTATTTGTGAGTTTTGGTAAGAAGAAGTAAAATTTTTGGGGCACATAATTTCCAAAGAAGGAATGTCATTGGATCCAACTAAAGTAGAAACAATTTTACAATGGGATCCACAAAAAATAATGACAGATATTAGTAATTTTCTAGGTTTGGCATGATATTATAGGAAATTCATTAAAAGATGTTGGTGACGTGTGATGCAGGAATATATAGTTCAAGAGATAGATGTCAGATGCAAAAATCCAGAGCTTAGGTTGGGAATTGTATAACATATAAGTATAACTTTAGGACTTGTAATATTTTGAAAACTTTGTACTAGAACTTGTTGCTTGGTTTAATATAAAACTTTAACTAAATTAATTGTTCACTTGGTATATTTTCTATTAACCTTCTATGAATATTGAAAATATTACTAACTTAGATAATAAATTAGGATTAATAAATGTAATATGTAAGGGGGGTTACACCATACACATAATGTCTCCATATTTTAAGTGCAAAAACAATGTCGTCTAGTTCAAGATTATGGGTTGGATAATTTTCTCATGTGCTCTTAATTGTCTAGAAGCATATGCTACTACCCTTCGATCTTGCATAAAAACACATTCTAATCCCATAGCATCACAAAATATCACAAAGTGTCCAATAGGATTAGGTAATACTAAAACAGGGGAAGTGGTTAATTTTTTCTTGAGCTCTTGAAAACTGTTTTTCACATTTTTTTGTCCATTAAAAAACTTGACCTTTCTTGGTGAGTTGGGTTAAAGACATAACTATTTTAGAAAATCTTTTAATGAATTTCCTATAATATCATGCCAAAACTAGAAAATTACTAATATCTGTCATTATTTTTTGTGGATCCCATTGTAAAATTGCTTCTACTTTAGTTGGATCCAATGACATTCCTTCTTTGGAAATTATGTGCCCCAAAAATTTTACTTCTTCTTACCAAAACTCACAGATAATTTAGCATATAATTGTTTGTCTCTCAAAATTTGAAGAGAAGTCCAAAGGTGTTCGTCATGGTCTTCAAAAGTTTTAGAATAAAAAAGAATGTCATCTATAAAAACAACTACAAAATGATCTAAAATTGGATGAAAAATCCTATTTATATAATCTATGAATATTGTAGGAGCATTGGTCACACCAAGAGGCAGCTCTTGGTATTCATAATGACCGTACCTAGTTCTAAATGTAGTTATCTGTATATCTTTTGTCTTTAATCTAATTTGATGAACTGACCTTAAATCTATTTTAGAAAACACAGAAGTTCCCCTTAATTGATCTATCACATCATCTATTCTAGGAAGAGGATATTTATTCTTTTTGGTGAATTTATTTTACTGACGATAATCTACACACAACCTAGGAAGAGGATATTAGAAAATACAGAAGTTCCCCTTTCATCCTTCTTCTTAACTAACAAAACATGGGCTCCCCAAGTTGATAAATACACTAGGACGAATGAATTGTTTCTCAAGTAATTCTTCTAATTTTTTCTTTTGTTCTATCAACTCAAGGCTGACATCCTATATGGTGCTATATAAATTGGTCTAGTTCTAGGCATCAAATCTATTGAAAATTCAATCTCTCTACTGGGTAGCAAATCAGGAATTTCTTTAGGGAAAACTTTAGGGAAATTTTGTACAATTGTTATATTTTTCAAATCGACTTCTTCTTTTACTTCCTTAGAAAACAATAGCAAATATGTTTGAACTTTATTCTTCAAAGGCTCACTTACTAAGTTGGGAGAGGAATTAAAAAAATCCTCAAAATTTGAAAATATTACTGATTTTTTTTTGCACAATTCAGAAGGACTTGATTGGAAGATAACTAGTCCATACCTAAGATTACATCTAATTGAGATAAATTAAATTAACAAGGAATTTCCTATTTTCAATGAATAGAGAACAATCTAGACAAACTTTATTGGTAATTACAAACTTACTTGTAGGAGTTGAAACAACCAAACTAGTATTTAGAAAAGAAGTTAGCAATTCAAGGTACTGAGCATAATTGTTGGAAATGAATGAATGAGTTGTGACCAAATCATACAGTATATTCAAAGTTTTACCTTTAATGAAACATGTACCTTAGATCAAATCGTTGTTTTGAGAGACTTTAATTCCAATCATGGAGTATACTCTCTCTATTGTTATAGGTCTTGCCTTAGGTGTAGGTGGATTGGAATTTGGTTTTGTTGCCAACATTCAGAAAATATATGTCTAGGTTTTCCACACTTAAAACAATCAAGTGCTTTTAGATGACAATCTTTTGCATAATGATTTTGGTCACACTTAAAACACTTAAGCTTATTATTTACAGGTTTATTAGAATTTCCTACAGAAAATTGGTTGGGTTGAGGTCTCCATTGGGGGTGGTTGTAGACTTTCCTTCACTTTGTCTCATTTTATTCTACTGGGGTCCGAAATATTTTGGTTTATTATTTTGTTGTCTTTCAAAATCCTCTAAAAATATGTAGTTATGAATAAGCATAGGGAAATCAGAAATTTCTAATATTCACACTATTTTTCTCAATTCAAGCCTAAGTCTATTTTCAATATTTATACACTTCATTCTTTCATCTGAGTGATAAAAGAACACATAGTATTTTCCTAACTCTTCAAACTTAGAGGCATATTCTCCTACTATCATATCCCCTAGGTTTAATTGCATAAATTCTATTTCTTTTACTTTTCTCACATCATTGGGAAAATGTTTTTCTAAAAAATTTATTCTAAACACTTCCCAAGTAATGACTATTCTTCCTCCTTTTAGTAATCTCCTAGTATTATCCCACCAATAACCTCTCCTATTAACATAAAAACAACATAATTCACCTTTTAATTGTTAGGACCATTCATAACTTGAAATATTTTTTCTAATCCTTTAATCAACAATTAAACCTTTTCTGGGTTATAACCTCTGACGAATTGTGAGGTTTGATTCTCCTAAATTCAACTAAACCTTGTGATTCATTGGTTCATTTAGGTCTTTAACTCCTTAATAATGCAACAACAATGGCTCTGATAACTTGTACAACTTTTGTCAACTCATTGTTCCTCCAATTATTTGTCATCTGGAATTATATAAGATAAAGTTCATAAGATCCCATGTTAGACTCATTCCATAGGTGACACATGAAACATTGCTCTGATATAATCTAATATGGCGTATATATATTGATCATATTGTCGCAATCAAAAGCGCGACTAGACGACTAAATTATGCTTCTAAATGAAAGGAAAAACAATGGAGTCGCCACTAATATTTATTTTAAGCAAAATTATCAGAAAAAAAAACTTCAAAAAGGAAAATGGTTTGCGAAATAAAGGTTGGGTTCGAGAGTTGATTATGTGTAAGGAAGGTATTAACACCTTACAACATCCGTTTTAAAAACGACTGCCTTTAATTAGATGTAAAAATTTAAGTATATTAAAATTATCTATTTTATCCATCAAACTTATATATAGATTAGATGTTGCTACTAAAAATATAAGATAATATATTTTTATATTTTTAGCTCAACAAAGATCATCTCCCTGCTCCTACGTATCCCCAGGTGCAATGGAGAATCGAGTAACATAGTTCTTTTTTTTTATATTTATAAAAATGTATTTGTGAGTAATATATTTAAATTTATTTATTAGTGTTGCTAAATTAAAAGTATACTTAGAATAATTATGAAATAAATAAATTAAAAGTGCATCTAACGTGATTATTATTTTTATAATTTAAGTAATAATTAAATTGGAAGTGCATCCAAAGTAATTATTAATATTCAAATATTTTAAATTATTATATTTATCATCTCTTTACATGGATTTAAGATACTTTAAAAATCAATATTTATTATAATTAAATCAAAAGTACATTTGAAATGATTATTATAAATTCATTATAATCAAATTGGAAGTACATCCAAAGTGATTAATTTTTTTATATAATTTTAAGTAATAATTAGTTTAAAAGGTGTCCTAAATAGTTATTGTCATAATTAAACCCTTTTGAAATTCATTGTACTAAATATTTAACATTTTAAAATAATTTTCATAATGATCAAATTAAAATACGTTTGAAGTAATCATAAAATTTTAATCTTACAATAATTAAATCAAAATTGTAATTATATTTAGAATTTATTAGTTTTAATTGCAAAAAGGGGTTGTAATATAATAACACCAAGAAATTTTAATTGTAATTAATGCAAAATATTATCCCTCTACTTATTTATTGATTTTAAATAAAGGAGAAAG
This sequence comes from Sphenostylis stenocarpa, assembly GCA_963425845.1. Lineage (NCBI taxonomy): Eukaryota > Viridiplantae > Streptophyta > Magnoliopsida > Fabales > Fabaceae > Sphenostylis > Sphenostylis stenocarpa. Next base: position 74,287,097 of record OY731403.1, read on the forward strand.
GAAATAATAATAATAATAATAATAATAATAATAATAAATTTTCGTATTTGTAACTTATTTTATTATGTTGTTCAGCTTTAAAATAGAACAAAAAATATTAGGCCCAATAACTCATAAAAATTTTTCAGATTACTATTTGAAACCTTTTATGTTATTTTCACCCCCTTTTAATTTGGGCTACGCCTTCTTGAAGCCTAATTCGGTCTCTTGGCTCATTTTCTTGACCTAAATCTAATAGGAGCCGTAGGAGATGAAACCTAATTATGGGGCGACCACGATGGTTGGAGGTGGCTGTTGGAGGGGGAGTGAGGGCTGGAGAGTGGACACCGTGAGAGTGGAGTGAGAGGTGATGGTGGGGAAGGGTGAAGGAGGCGCAGGTATGGGCAGAGGTGGCGGGTTGCAGTGGTGTGGTGGTGGCTGCCAGTGGTAATGAGTTTTTTTTTATTAGTCGTTGTGTAATATATTTAGGTATATAACAACTACTTCATGCTACAATTGAGAATCGGGAATACAAGTATTACAAATTTTAAGAATTGGGAATACAAATATTACAATTTGGAAACCTGTTAATTGTTGTCGCTATTGTTAATTGTTGATTTCCTCTGTTAATTTTTAATTACCTTTGATTGTGGTCTCTATTGATTGTTTTGAGTTATTGTATTGCTGTGGCCGAGAGTTCTCTGATGGTGGGTGAGTGAGGGTTGTGGGTCTTTCTATTTTTTGTGAGCATTTTTTTTTCTGTCCTCCTTTTTTCTTTCTTTCTCTCAATTTATATAGAACTTCATTTCTATGTATGTGATAACAACATTTTGCTCGTACAAAATATTGATAAAAAATAATAAACAAGTTGCTAAACTAATGCAGTATAACTAACCCGTGTTAAATCTCACAAGGACATAATTACAAGAACATACTCATTATCACATATCATTCTCTCTAAAACAAGTAAATAGCAAGTAAATAGGGGTTGAATGAAAGAGTGTAAAAGAAATAATTTGATGCAGTAATAATAAAAATTAAAATCAAATTGCTATAGAATATTAACGATAATTAAAATTAAACATAAACATAATTTAAATAACTGAAATTTATAAAATTAAAATAAAGTGTTTTTAATTAAAAGTGCAGGAATAAAAAAATTGCTTTGAAATAAAATAGTTTTAATTAAATTTGAAATTTCGAAAGCGATAACTCTAAAACTAAATTGTGAATTGGAATTGAAAACGAGACGAATTGAAAATGAAAATTATGCAATACTCGGAATAAAAATTCTAAACAATTAAAAAGCATAAATTAAAATAGGCACTGAATAAATAAAATAACTAGAGCAAGATAAACTAGAAAATTCAATAGAAATTGCAAAATTAAATAAAAGAAAACAATCCGTAAGTGCGATAGCAGTACATGAACTCGCCTAACTGAAAACTAAACTACGAACTGAGAGTAGGAAAAGAAACTGGAGATGAGATAAAACAACAATTCTCACCCCAGGCCAGGAGATTATAATTGTGGGTTATCGTAAGACCTCTATTTACAGGGGTTTGAATAAGAGAAATTAAGCCTAAAATTAATTACAATAAAAATCAAATATTCCTCAAATAAATAATTGAAAAATCTGATTGTTGTGAAGAGAAATTCTTGGGACTATTTTGGAGAAAATAGTATGCTTCTTTCCTATTTTGAGTGATCCAACACTAATTTGCATTTTATTCCTGATTCCTGCTGGCCTTTACTTCAGCTAAATTGGATTTTCGCACCAGTTAATTTGCTTGATTCAAAATTTCCATTTGTAACATTCTACAAGTGGGCTGCAAAAGCAACCTTGAGCTTTCAAGAAGAGTGAAACTTGACGACATCAATTTGGACATTTATTTATATCAATTTGGCCCATCTCAAATTACTTCTTCTACAAAAGAAGAAAAATAAAAATGCAATGTGGATGTATGCATGTATATTATTTATTATGCTAAAACTATGTAAAATGCAACAAATTAAGAAAAAATGAATTATGTTATGCTTTTAATGAAAACATGTTAAATGCATGGTTTATGAATAAAATAACTAGCTTAGAAAATGCTCTTAGATAAAGAAATAAAGAGTAAAATGACATACATCAAATACTCCCTACTTTTTCTCTTTTGCACTTCCAAGAAAAAGATAAAAGAAAGAAAAGAAAAGAATGCATGCAATGCAAAGATGGATAATGTTGCAAATGTTATTGACATTTTGAAAACTACAATAGTCAAGGAAAATTTCATCAACCAAAAGTGAGAGAATAAAAAGATGAAGATCATAACTCACAAAGTATTATTATGGCCAAGTACTCTTTAAGGATTCCAGGACTCATTTCAAGGGAACATCCTCTCGTGGTAAAGTGTTTACTCTAATCTCTCAAGTGTTTATGCTGAAAATTTCGCTCATCATCACATCATGACATCATCCTTTACCATAGGCTTGAAAGATCTCTAAATTTTCACCATTAGAACACATACCTTTGTAGATCAATAGGACTTTTTCTTGGCTTGTAATGAGGCTAGGGTTCAGGGTAGATTATTTTAGGAAAGTGAGTTAATACTTTAGGAAAAATAAAGAACATGGATTAATGTACCTTGAAGCTTTGTTCTAGTTGCATCTTTTTGTTTTGTTGCCTTTATATTAGAGTGCCTTTAGAGCTCTTTTATGGTTTTGACCACAAACAAAATGATTTTTTTTCGGACTTGTTGGCGGTGAGTAGAATTGGATTTTTTTTAACTGATTCCACACTCCTTACTTCCCTTTAAGTCTAGGTTTGGGTAGTTTTGGACTGGAAAGGCTTTAAATCTTGGGTTTAAATTCAAGAAAAGGCTAAGGCTCAAAGGTGGGTTCAAAGGATAATTTAAGGAAAGGGTTGTTGAACATACAAGGACTTGATGTTGAACTTACATGGACATGAAGCTTGTTGATTTTGATGATGATTCAAGAACAAAGATCTTAGAGAGTTGAAGACTTGTATTATTGTGTAATAACTCTGTTTTGATGAGTTTGAGTATGTAATATTAGAGTCTAAGATAGCCGGTACATAGTCTACTCTTTAGAAGCTTCAAAAACTCATATTTATTAGAAAGTCTCGGGTTTAATCGATTAAAACACCAGATAATCGATTATTATAGTGAGAAAAACCATTTTCTGTATCAGCTCACTGTGATAATCGATTAACACACCTGTTAATCAATTAACAGGCCTGTTAATCAATTAACAGGCCTGTTAATCAATTAACAGGCATGTTAATCGATTAATAGGGCAGATAATCGATTAAACCAGTGCGTTTTAGGGTTCTGTTGATTTTGGATTTGTAATAATCGATTAACACTTGAGATAATCGATTATTTCAGTCAGATATGCATTTTGAACTTCAAATTAAACCTATTTTCGAAAACCCTAGTCCCAATACACCAAGTTTCGAAAATCACCAATTCCCAAACCCTAATTCATCTACTTAAGGTTCTCTATGGCTCTCAGAAAAAAAGAACAACCTTTTTCAAACAAAAGTTAAGAGTTGTGATTGCCAGAGAACTATTTGTTAGAGGAAAAAGGGGCTTTTGGAACCTGGTGTGGGCTAGAAGCGATAAGAATCACTAAGTGGAGTTCTTAGTGGATTGTGTGTTGTGCCGTCTCTAGGGAAAGCTATTCTTCATCTCTTGTGTGACTCAAGAGAGGTGTTTTCATTACTCTATCTTTTCCATTGTTATCTGTTTGTAATAACTTTGATTATAGTGACAGCGTTAATCCTCTGTTTGAGTGATTAGCAACTGTACGTAGAGTCTTTTGATCCGAACCAGTATAAATCTTCTGTGTAAGACTCTATCCTTATCCTATTTACATTTACACAACATTTTAATCGGTAAAATTTAGGAAAAAATTTTAAAGCCTAATTTTTGTTAAGAAACCAATTCACCCCCCCTCTTGGTTTTTGTCCGTTCACGCAAACATTCCGCTGCGCGATTCTAACAAGTGGTATCAGAGCTTGCTTTGATAGTCATTCAAATTTTTCGAAAATGGCCGGACAAAATCAAACGTTTGCCGAAGGTGCATCTATCAACAGACCCCCACTTTTTGTGGGTCAAAACTATACTTTCTGGAAAGTTAGAATGCAAATCTTTTTAGAGTCTGTTGATAGAGGCATTTGGGACGCTATTTTAAACGGTCCCTATATTCCTAAAGTTACTGAAAATGCAATAGACATTCCTAAACCATTTTCAAGATGGACAACGGAGGAAAATAGAAAAGCTCAATTTGACGTTAGGGCTAGAAATATTATTTCATCTGCTTTAACCCTTGACGAGTTTTACAGGATCTCTATTTGTAAAAGTGCTCAAGAGATGTGGGAAATGCTAAGAGTGACCCACGAAGGTACCGACGATCTTAAGAGAGCATGGAAAAATTCTCTAATCCAAGAATATGAGATGTTCCGAATGCAACAAGGCGAAACGATATTTGATGTTCAAAAGCGTTTCACACACATTGTGAACCATCTCACCGGATTAGGTAAAATTTTTGACATTGATGAATTAAATGTGAAAATATTGAAATCTTTGGATAGGAAATGGCAACCTAAAGTGACGACCATCTCGGAGTCACAAAACCTTGCCACAATGTCTATGGCGGCACTCTTTGGAAAGTTGAGAGAGCATGAGCTTGAGCTAGGAAGGCTAAATGATGAGGAAGGACAATATCAAAAGAAGAACTTAGCCTTCAAAACTGAAATTTCCAAAGGTAAGAGTAAAAAGGAAGAAGAAGACTCGGAGAATGAAGAAGAAGAATTGAGTCTCATGATTAAGAAGTTTACCAAATTCATGAAAGCCAAAGGAAGACATCCATTCAAAGGTAAAGGAAAGGTAAGAGAAAATACTTCGTAAATATCAAATGTTATGGTTGTGGTGAAACATGACATGTGAAGACCGAATGTCCAAACAAGAAAAATGAAGAAAACAAAGGCAAAAAGTTCTTCAAGAAGAAAGCCTACTTTTCTTGGGACAACAATGATTCAAGTTCGAATCAAGTGACTCAGAAATTGAAGCCAATATTTGCTTAATGGCAAATGATAACATATCTTCCGACTTTGAGGTAAGTGATTCTGACTCATCTTCTAGTGATGATGAAAATAATTTTGATGAACTGCAAAATGCATATAATGAATTGTTTAGTGCCTTTAAGGACTTGAAAAAAGAATATAAAGCTGTGAAAAAGAGTTTAAGTAGATCCGAAAAGGAGGTTGAGTCATTAAAAACGAAAATTGCATGTTTAGAGGAAAAGGAAACCTTGGAAACGAAAATTGTATGCATAGATGAGAATGATGATAAGAATATAGTATGTGCATCTCGTAAAGAGTATGAATATGACATTGATATACTTAATCATTTGCTTGATAAAGCCGAAAAGCAATTAAGTAATAATAATAAAGATAAAGTTGTTGTAACTCAAAATAGTGTAAACCATCAAGTTTCCTTGAAAAAAGCCTAAAACTAAAAAGAGAAGAGTATGGGTGGAAAAAGGAACTAAATCATCTATTGTTAGAAATGCATCATTTTCAAAAGCTACATCTAAAGCATTTTTTATTGTATGAAAAATGGTCATACTTCAAATAGATGTAAAATAAAACATTTTGGTGTTCCTAAAGGAAAATACATTTGGGTTCCTATTGTTAAATAATTTGTTTGTCTCTAACCCCAAGGACCCAAAAGTCATGGGGACCTAAGTTTACTATGTTCTTGTTTTGTAGGAAACTTCCAAATCAAAGAAGTCTATGTGGTATCTTGATAGTGGATGCTCTAAACATATGACCTAGGTGACAAAACGAAATTTTTGAATTTCAAAGTTAAAGAACAAGGATATGTAACTTATGAATAGGAAATATAGGTGGTGCAAACACTTTGGAGATTAAGGATGTGCTTCTTGTTGATGGGCTAAAGCATAAGTCAACTATGTGACAAAGGATTTAAGGTAATCTTTGAAAGTAAGTTTTGTACCATACACTTGATAGATTCTGAAAATATAGCTTTGAAAGGCATTAGGCATAATAACATATACTTGATTGATTTGGATTGTATACATGATACTAGTATAACATGCTTAGTTGCTAAGGAAGAGAACCCATGGTTATGGCATAAGAGAGCTGCTCATATAAATATGCATCATTTGAACAAATTGATTTCAAAAGACTTAGTTATTGGTTTGCCTAAGTTAAAATTTGAAAAAGATAGATTATGTGATGCATGTCAAAAAGGTAAACAAGTAAAATCATCATTTAAATCAAAGAATGTTATCTCCACTTCAAAACCCTTAGAATTATTACATTTAGACTTATTTGGTCCTTCTAGGATAAAGAGCTTTGGTGGAAATTATTATGGTCTTGTGATTGTTGATGATTTTTCTAGATATACTTGGACATTTTTCTTAACAATGAAAAGTGAAGCTTTTAAGGTCTTTAGGAAGTTTGCAAAGCAAATTCAAAATGAGAAAAACTTAAGAATTAAAGTTTTAAGAAGTGACCATGGTGGTGAGTTTCAAAATGAAAGGTTTGAAAATTATTGTGAGGAAAATGGAATATTACATAATTTTTCTGCACCTAGGACTCCCCAACAAAATGGTGTAGTTGAAAGGAAAAATAGGTCACTAGAGGAACTTGCTAGAACAATGCAAAATGAATCAAATGTTCCTAAATATTTTTGGGCTGATGCGATAAGTACTGCATGTTATGTTTTGAATAGAATGCTCATTAGGCCAATTATAAAATCAACTCCCTATGAATTGTTAAATGGTAGAAAGCCTAATATTTCTCATTTGAAAATATTTGGATGTAAGTGCTTTGTGTTAAATAATGGAAAGGACAACTTAGGAAAATTTGACTCAAAAGCCGATGAAGGCATTTTCTTAGGTTATTCATTAACTAGCAAAGCTTATAGAGTGTTTAATAGAAGAACCTTAAATGTTGAAGAATCTATACATGTTACTTTTGATGAAATTGTAGACCTTGGGGGAAATCCTCTTGAGTCAAATAAAGAACTTGCAGGTGATGATGAGTATATAAGAGAGGCTCTTGATGAATTGTATTTGGAAGAAAATGAGCATTCTCAAACACCTGAATTAGCAAAAGAATGACAATCACCAAGAGGACTTTCAATGGACAATATTATTAGTGATATCTCAAAAGGGGTAAGAACTAGAAATATGACTAATTTCTGCATGTCCGTAGCTTTTGTGTCATAGATAGAACCCAAAAATGTTGAGGAAGCGCTTAAAGATGACCAATGGTGCATAGCAATGCAAGAGGAACTCAATCAATTTGAAAGGAATCAAGTCCGGGAATTAATCCCAAGAGAAGAATCACATCAAGTAATTGGAACTAAATGGGTATTTCGAAACAAACTTGATGAAGATGGAAATATAACAAAGAATAAAGCCGGACTTGTTGCCAAAGGCTACTGTCGGGAGGAAGGTATTGATTATGATGAAACTTATGCTCCTGTTGCCATGTTAGAGGCTATACCCCTACTTCTTGCTTATGCATCATTGATGAAATTTAAATTATATCAAATGGATGTTAAGAGTGCATTTTTGAATGGTTTTATTAAAGAAGAAGTATATGTAGAGCAACCCCTGGATTTGAAGATTTTAGTTATCCTAATCATATTTTTAAATTGAAGAAAGCATTATATGGGTTGAAACAAGCTCCTAGGCCTTGGTATGAAAGGCTAAGTAATTTTCTAACTTCAAATGATTTTTCTAGAGGAAAAATTGATTCTACATTGTTTATAAAGAAATTAAAAGAACATATCTTATTGGTTCAAGTATATGTTGATGATATTATCTTTGGATCAACTGATAATTCTTTGTGTGTAGAATTTGCTAAGATAATGCAGCGAGAGTTTGAAATGTCTATGATGGGAGAATTAAAATTCTTCCTTGGACTTCAAATCAAGCAACTTAAAGATGGCATTTTTGTCTCTCAAACCAAATACTGCAAAGAGATTCTCAAAAAGTTTGGAATGGACACTTCAAAGGAAGCTAACACACCCATGGGAACTTCATGCTATTTAGACAAGGATGAATTAGGTTTGGAAATTAATCAATCCATGTATAGAGGTATGATAGGTTCTCTCGTTATACTTAACCGCAAGTAGACCTGGTATTATGCATTCTGTGTGTGTGTGTGCTAGGTTTCGGGCATGTCCAAAAGAATCTCACCTAACTGCAGTAAAACGTATTTTAAAATATTTAAAAGGAACTACTGGTTTTGGTTTATGGTATCCATCTGAAGCTTGTACTAGTTTAATAGGTTATTCTGATGCTGATTATGGTGAATGCAAAATAGATAGAAAAAGTACTAGTGGGACATGTCATTTGTTAGGATCATCTTTAGTATCTTGGCATTCTAAGAAACAAGCATGTGTTGCTTTATCCACGATCGAAGCTGAATATATTGCAGTTGGTAATTACCGTGCACAAATTTTGTGGATGAAACAACAACTAGAAGATTATAGTATATTTCTAAATGACATTCCTTTGATGTGTGATAATACAAGTGCAATCAATCTTACTAAGAATCCAGTAATGCACTCTAGGACTAAGCATATAGAAATTAGACATCATTTTTTGAGAGATCATATAAGTAAAGGAAATTGTAAAATTGAGTATGTTGATACAAAACATCAATTAGCGGATATTTTTACTAAGCCTCTTCCCAAGGATAGATTCTATGATCTTAGAAGAGACTTAGGGATATTAGAAATAGCTTAAATTCTGCTTCATTAAACAATTTTTGCATGATTGTAATGTTATATATCTCTTTGTTTGTAATGACGTTTCTTTATGAAATAAAATTTGTATTCTTTTATTGCTTTGTTTGAGGGGGAGTTATTTCCACGTTATGCATATTTTGAGGGGGAGCTCTTAATTTTTGATCATAATCAAAATAGGGGGAGAAATATTTAAAGCCTCTTATGATTGAATTTAAATATTATCTGGTATGTTTAATGTGTTTATTAGTGTGATAGATAAAACAAGTTATTACAAGGCTTTAAAAGAAAATTTTGATCATCATCAAAAAGAGGGAGATTGTTGAACATACAAGGACTTGATGTTGAACTTACATGGACATGAAGCTTGTTGATTTTGATGATGATTCAAGAACAAATATCTTAGAGAGTTGAAGACTTGTATTATTGTGTAATAACTTTGTTTTGATGAGTTTGAATCTGTAATATTAGAGTCTAAGATAGCCGATACATAGTCTACTCTTTAGAAGCTTCAAAAACTCATATTTATCAAAAAGTCTCGGGTTTAATCGATTAAAACACCAGATAATCGATTATTACAGATGAGAAAAACCATTTTCTCGTATCAGCTCACTATGATAATCGATTAACACACTCGTTAATCGATTAACGAGGCGAATAATCGATTAAACCAGATGCGTTTTGGGGTTCTATTGATTTAGGCTCTATAATAATCGATTATTTCGATCAGATATGCATTTTGAACTTCAAATTAAACATATTTTCGAAAACCCTAGTCCCAATACACCAAGTTTCAAAAATCCCCAATTTCCAAACACTAATTCATCTACTTAAGGTTCTCTATGGCTCTCGGAAAAAAGAACAACCTTTTTCAAACAAAATTTAAGAGCTCGTGATTGCCGGATAACTCGTTTGTTGGAGTAAAAAGGGGCTTTTGGAACCTGGTGTGGGCTAGAAGCGATAAGAATCACTAAGTGGAGTTCTTAGTGGATTGTGTGTTGTGCCGTCTCTAGGGAAAGCTATTCTTCATCTCTTGTGTGACTCAAGAGAGGTGTTTTCATTACTCTATCTTTTCCATTGTTATCTGTTTGTAATAACTTTGATTATAGTGACAGCGTTAATCCTCTGTTTGAGTGATTAGCAACTGTACGTAGAGTCTTTTGATCCGAACCAGTATAAATCTTCTGTGTAAGACTCTATCCTTATCCTATTTACGTTTACACAACATTTTAATCGGTAAAATTTAGGAAAAAATTTTAAAGCCTAATTTTTGTTAAGAAACCAATTCACCCCCCCTCTTGGTTTTTGTCCGTTCACGCAAACATTCCGCTGCGCGATTCTAACAAGTGGTATCAGAGCTTGCTTTGATAGTCATTCAAATTTTTCGAAAATGGCCGGACAAAATCAAACGTTTGCCGAAGGTGCGTCTATCAACAGACCCCCACTTTTTGTGGGTCAAAATTATACTTTCTGGAAAGTTAGAATGCAAATCTTTTTAGAGTCTGTTGATAGAGGCATTTGGGACGCTATTTTAAACGGTCCCTATATTCCTAAAGTTACTGAAAATGCAATAGACATTCCTAAACCATTTTCAAGATGGACAACGGAGGAAAATAGAAAAGCTCAATTTGACGTTAGGGCTAGAAATATTATTTCATCTGCTTTAACCCTTGACGAGTTTTACAGGATCTCTATTTGTAAAAGTGCTCAAGAGATGTGGGAAATGCTAAGAGTGACCCACGAAGGTACCGACGATCTTAAGAGAGCATGGAAAAATTCTCTAATCCAAGAATATGAGATGTTCCGAATGCAACAAGGCGAAACGATATTTGATGTTCAAAAGCGTTTCACACACATTGTGAACCATCTCACCGGATTAGGTAAAATTTTTGACATTGATGAATTAAATGTGAAAATATTGAAATCTTTGGATAGGAAATGGCAACCTAAAGTGACGACCATCTCGGAGTCACAAAACCTTGCCACAATGTCTATGGCGGCACTCTTTGGAAAGTTGAGAGAGCATGAGCTTGAGCTAGGAAGGCTAAATGATGAGGAAGGACAATATCAAAAGAAGAACTTAGCCTTCAAAACTGAAATTTCCAAAGGTAAGAGTAAAAAGGAAGAAGAAGACTCGGAGAATGAAGAAGAAGAATTGAGTCTCATGATTAAGAAGTTTACCAAATTCATGAAAGCCAAAGGAAGACATCCATTCAAAGGTAAAGGAAAGGTAAGAGAAAATACTTCGTAAATATCAAATGTTATGGTTGTGGTGAAACATGACATGTGAAGACCGAATGTCCAAACAAGAAAAATGAAGAAAACAAAGGCAAAAAGTTCTTCAAGAAGAAAGCCTACTTTTCTTGGGACAACAATGATTCAAGTTCTGAATCAAGTGACTCAGAAATTGAAGCCAATATTTGCTTAATGGCAAATGATAACATATCTTCCGACTTTGAGGTAAGTGATTCTGACTCATCTTCTAGTGATGATGAAAATAATTTTGATGAACTGCAAAATGCATATAATGAATTGTTTAGTGCCTTTAAGGACTTGAAAAAAGAATATAAAGCTGTGAAAAAGAGTTTAAGTAGATCCGAAAAGGAGGTTGAGTCATTAAAAACGAAAATTGCATGTTTAGAGGAAAAGGAAACCTTGGAAACGAAAATTGTATGCATAGATGAGAATGATGATAAGAATATAGTATGTGCATCTCGTAAAGAGTATGAATATGACATTGATATACTTAATCATTTGCTTGATAAAGCCGAAAAGCAATTAAGTAATAATAATAAAGATAAAGTTGTTGTAACTCAAAATAGTGTAAACCATCAAGTTTCCTTGAAAAAAGCCTAAAACTAAAAAGAGAAGAGTATGGGTGGAAAAAGGAACTAAATCATCTATTGTTAGAAATGCATCATTTTCAAAAGCTACATCTAAAGCATTTTTTATTGTATGAAAAATGGTCATACTTCAAATAGATGTAAAATAAAACATTTTGGTGTTCCTAAAGGAAAATACATTTGGGTTCCTATTGTTAAATAATTTGTTTGTCTCTAACCCCAAGGACCCAAAAGTCATGGGGACCTAAGTTTACTATGTTCTTGTTTTGTAGGAAACTTCCAAATCAAAGAAGTCTATGTGGTATCTTGATAGTGGATGCTCTAAACATATGACCGGTGACAAAACGAAATTTTTGAATTTCAAAGTTAAAGAACAAGGATATGTAACTTATGAATAGGAAATATAGGTGGTGCAAACACTTTGGAGATTAAGGATGTGCTTCTTGTTGATGGGCTAAAGCATAAGTCAACTATGTGACAAAGGATTTAAGGTAATCTTTGAAAGTAAGTTTTGTACCATACACTTGATAGATTCTGAAAATATAGCTTTGAAAGGCATTAGGCATAATAACATATACTTGATTGATTTGGATTGTATACATGATACTAGTATAACATGCTTAGTTGCTAAGGAAGAGAACCCATGGTTATGGCATAAGAGAGCGGCTCATATAAATATGCATCATTTGAACAAATTGATTTCAAAAGACTTAGTTATTGGTTTGCCTAAGTTAAAATTTGAAAAAGATAGATTATGTGATGCATGTCAAAAAGGTAAACAAGTAAAATCATCATTTAAATCAAAGAATGTTATCTCCACTTCAAAACCCTTAGAATTATTACATTTAGACTTATTTGGTCCTTCTAGGATAAAGAGCTTTGGTGGAAATTATTATGGTCTTGTGATTGTTGATGATTTTTCTAGATATACTTGGACATTTTTCTTAACAATGAAAAGTGAAGCTTTTAAGGTCTTTAGGAAGTTTGCAAAGCAAATTCAAAATGAGAAAAACTTAAGAATTAAAGTTTTAAGAAGTGACCATGGTGGTGAGTTTCAAAATGAAAGGTTTGAAAATTATTGTGAGGAAAATGGAATATTACATAATTTTTCTGCACCTAGGACTCCCCAACAAAATGGTGTAGTTGAAAGGAAAAATAGGTCACTAGAGGAACTTGCTAGAACAATGCTAAATGAATCAAATGTTCCTAAATATTTTTGGGCTGATGCGATAAGTACTGCATGTTATGTTTTGAATAGAATGCTCATTAGGCCAATTATAAAATCAACTCCCTATGAATTGTTAAATGGTAGAAAGCCTAATATTTCTCATTTGAAAATATTTGGATGTAAGTGCTTTGTGTTAAATAATGGAAAGGACAACTTAGGAAAATTTGACTCAAAAGCCGATGAAGGCATTTTCTTAGGTTATTCATTAACTAGCAAAGCTTATAGAGTGTTTAATAGAAGAACCTTAAATGTTGAATAATCTATACATGTTACTTTTGATGAAATTGTAGACCTTGGGGGAAATCCTCTTGAGTCAAATAAAGAACTTGCAGGTGATGATGAGTATATAAGAGAGGCTCTTGATGAATTGTATTTGGAAGAAAATGAGCATTCTCAAACACCTGAATTAGCAAAAGAATGACAATCACCAAGAGGACTTTCAATGGACAATATTATTAGTGATATCTCAAAAGGGGTAAGAACTAGAAATATGACTAATTTCTGCATGTCCGTAGCTTTTGTGTCATAGATAGAACCCAAAAATGTTGAGGAAGCGCTTAAAGATGACCAATGGTGCATAGCAATGCAAGAGGAACTCAATCAATTTGAAAGGAATCAAGTCTGGGAATTAATCCCAAGAGAAGAATCACATCAAGTAATTGGAACTAAATGGGTATTTCGAAACAAACTTGATGAAGATGGAAATATAACAAAGAATAAAGCCAGACTTGTTGCCAAAGGCTACTGTCAGGAGGAAGGTATTGATTATGATGAAACTTATGCTCCTGTTGCCATGTTAGAGGCTATACGCCTACTTCTTGCTTATGCATCATTGATGAAATTTAAATTATATCAAATGGATGTTAAGAGTGCATTTTTGAATGGTTTTATTAAAGAAGAAGTATATGTAGAGCAACCCCCTGGATTTGAAGATTTTAGTTATCCTAATCATATTTTTAAATTGAAGAAAGCATTATATGGGTTGAAACAAGCTCCTAGGCCTTGGTATGAAAGGCTAAGTAATTTTCTAACTTTAAATGATTTTTCTAGAGGAAAAATTGATTCTACATTGTTTATAAAGAAATTAAAAGAACATATCTTATTGGTTCAAGTATATGTTGATGATATTATCTTTGGATCAACTGATAATTCTTTGTGTGTAGAATTTGCTAAGATAATGCAGCGAGAGTTTGAAATGTCTATGATGGGAGAATTAAAATTCTTCCTTGGACTTCAAATCAAGCAACTTAAAGATGGCATTTTTGTCTCTCAAACCAAATACTGCAAAGAGATTCTCAAAAAGTTTGGAATGGACACTTCAAAGGAAGCTAACACACCCATGGGAACTTCATGCTATTTAGACAAGGATGAATTAGGTTTGGAAATTAATCAATCCATGTATAGAGGTATGATAGGTTCTCTGTTATACTTAACTGCAAGTAGACCTGGTATTATGCATTCTGTGTGTGTGTGTGCTAGGTTTCAGGCATGTCCAAAAGAATCTCACCTAACTGCAGTAAAACGTATTTTAAAATATTTAAAAGGAACTACTGGTTTTGGTTTATGGTATCCATCTGAAGCTTGTACTAGTTTAATAGGTTATTCTGATGCTGATTATGGTGAATGCAAAATAGATAGAAAAAGTACTAGTGGGACATGTCATTTGTTAGGATCATCTTTAGTATCTTGGCATTCTAAGAAACAAGCATGTGTTGCTTTATCCACGACTGAAGCTGAATATATTGCAACTGGTAATTATCAGTGCACAAATTTTGTGGATGAAACAACAACTAGAAGATTATAGTATATTTCTAAATGACATTCCTTTGATGTGTGATAATACAAGTGCAATCAATCTTACTAAGAATCCAAGTAATGCACTCTAGGACTAAGCATATAGAAATTAGACATCATTTTTTGAGAGATCATATAAGTAAAGGAAATTGTAAAATTGAGTATGTTGATACAAAACATCAATTAGCGGATATTTTTACTAAGCCTCTTCCCAAGGATAGATTCTATGATCTTAGAAGAGACTTAGGGATATTAGAAATAGCTTAAATTCCGCTTCATTAAACAATTTTTGCATGATTGTAATGTTATATATCTCTTTGTTTGTAATGACGTTTCTTTATGAAATAAAATTTGTATTCTTTTATTGCTTTGTTTGAGGGGGAGTTATTTCCACGTTATGCATATTTTGAGGGGGAGCTCTTAATTTTTGATCATAATCAAAATAGGGGGAGAAATATTTAAAGCCTCTTATGATTGAATTTAAATATTATCTGGTATGTTTAATGTGTTTATTAGTGTGATAGATAAAACAAGTTATTACAAGGCTTTAAAAGAAAATTTTGATCATCATCAAAAAGAGGGAGATTGTTGAACATACAAGGACTTGATGTTGAACTTACATGGACATGAAGCTTGTTGATTTTGATGATGATTCAAGAACAAATATCTTAGAGAGTTGAAGACTTGTATTATTGTGTAATAACTTTGTTTTGATGAGTTTGAATCTGTAATATTAGAGTCTAAGATAGCCGGTACATAGTCTACTCTTTAGAAGCTTCAAAAACTCATATTTATCAAAAAGTCTCGGGTTTAATCGATTAAAACACCAGATAATCGATTATTACAGTGAGAAAAACCATTTTCTGTATCAGCTCACTATGATAATCGATTAACACACCTGTTAATCGATTAACAGGGCAGATAATCGATTAAACCAGTGCGTTTTGGGGTTCTATTGATTTAGGCTCTATAATAATCGATTATTTCAGTCAGATATGCATTTTGAACTTCAAATTAAACATATTTTCGAAAACCCTAGTCCCAATACACCAAGTTTCAAAAATCCCCAATTTCCAAACACTAATTCATCTACTTAAGGTTCTCTATGGCTCTCAGAAAAAAAGAACAACCTTTTTCAAACAAAATTTAAGAGCTGTGATTGCCAGATAACTGTTTGTTGGAGTAAAAAGGGGCTTTTGGAACCTGGTGTGGGCTAGAAGCGATAAGAATCACTAAGTGGAGTTCTTAGTGGATTGTGTGTTGTGCCGTCTCTAGGGAAAGCTATTCTTCATCTCTTGTGTGACTCAAGAGAGGTGTTTTCATTACTCTATCTTTTCCATTGTTATCTGTTTGTAATAACTTTGATTATAGTGACAGCGTTAATCCTCTGTTTGAGTGATTAGCAACTGTACGTAGAGTCTTTTGATCCGAACCAGTATAAATCTTCTGTGTAAGACTCTATCCTTATCCTATTTACGTTTACACAACATTTTAATCGGTAAAATTTAGGAAAAAATTTTAAAGCCTAATTTTTGTTAAGAAACCAATTCACCCCCCCTCTTGGTTTTTGTCCGTTCACGCAAACATTCCGCTGCGCGATTCTAACAAGTGGTATCGAGCTTGCTTTGATAGTCATTCAAATTTTTCGAAAATGGCCTGACAAAATCAAACGTTTGTCGAAGGTGCGTCTATCAACAGACCCCCACTTTTTGTGGGTCAAAATTATACTTTCTGGAAAGTTAGAATGCAAATCTTTTTAGAGTCTGTTGATAGAGGCATTTGGGACGCTATTTTAAACGGTCCCTATATTCCTAAAGTTACTGAAAATGCAATAGACATTCCTAAACCATTTTCAAGATGGACAACGGAGGAAAATAGAAAAGCTCAATTTGACGTTAGGGCTAGAAATATTATTTCATCTGCTTTAACCCTTGACGAGTTTTACAGGATCTCTATTTGTAAAAGTGCTCAAGAGATGTGGGAAATGCTAAGAGTGACCCACGAAGGTACCGACGATCTTAAGAGAGCATGGAAAAATTCTCTAATCCAAGAATATGAGATGTTCCGAATGCAACAAGGCGAAACGATATTTGATGTTCAAAAGCGTTTCACACACATTGTGAACCATCTCACCGGATTAGGTAAAATTTTTGACATTGATGAATTAAATGTGAAAATATTGAAATCTTTGGATAGGAAATGGCAACCTAAAGTGACGACCATCTCGGAGTCACAAAACCTTGCCACAATGTCTATGGCGGCACTCTTTGGAAAGTTGAGAGAGCATGAGCTTGAGCTAGGAAGGCTAAATGATGAGGAAGGACAATATCAAAAGAAGAACTTAGCCTTCAAAACTGAAATTTCCAAAGGTAAGAGTAAAAAGGAAGAAGAAGACTCGGAGAATGAAGAAGAAGAATTGAGTCTCATGATTAAGAAGTTTACCAAATTCATGAAAGCCAAAGGAAGACATCCATTCAAAGGTAAAGGAAAGGTAAGAGAAAATACTTCTGTAAATATCAAATGTTATGGTTGTGGTGAAACATGACATGTGAAGACCGAATGTCCAAACAAGAAAAATGAAGAAAACAAAGGCAAAAAGTTCTTCAAGAAGAAAGCCTACTTTTCTTGGGACAACAATGATTCAAGTTCGGAATCAAGTGACTCAGAAATTGAAGCCAATATTTGCTTAATGGCAAATGATAACATATCTTCTGACTTTGAGGTAAGTGATTCTGACTCATCTTCTAGTGATGATGAAAATAATTTTGATGAACTGCAAAATGCATATAATGAATTGTTTAGTGCCTTTAAGGACTTGAAAAAAGAATATAAAGCTGTGAAAAAGAGTTTAAGTAGATCCGAAAAGGAGGTTGAGTCATTAAAAACGAAAATTGCATGTTTAGAGGAAAAGGAAACCTTGGAAACGAAAATTGTATGCATAGATGAGAATGATGATAAGAATATAGTATGTGCATCTCGTAAAGAGTATGAATATGACATTGATATACTTAATCATTTGCTTGATAAAGCCGAAAAGCAATTAAGTAATAATAATAAAGATAAAGTTGTTGTAACTCAAAATAGTGTAAACCATCAAGTTTCCTTGAAAAAAGCCTAAAACTAAAAAGAGAAGAGTATGGGTGGAAAAAGGAACTAAATCATCTATTGTTAGAAATGCATCATTTTCAAAAGCTACATCTAAAGCATTTTTTATTGTATGAAAAATGGTCATACTTCAAATAGATGTAAAATAAAACATTTTGGTGTTCCTAAAGGAAAATACATTTGGGTTCCTATTGTTAAATAATTTGTTTGTCTCTAACCCCAAGGACCCAAAAGTCATGGGGACCTAAGTTTACTATGTTCTTGTTTTGTAGGAAACTTCCAAATCAAAGAAGTCTATGTGGTATCTTGATAGTGGATGCTCTAAACATATGACCTGAGTGACAAAACGAAATTTTTGAATTTCAAAGTTAAAGAACAAGGATATGTAACTTATGAATAGGAAATATAGGTGGTGCAAACACTTTGGAGATTAAGGATGTGCTTCTTGTTGATGGGCTAAAGCATAAGTCAACTATGTGACAAAGGATTTAAGGTAATCTTTGAAAGTAAGTTTTGTACCATACACTTGATAGATTCTGAAAATATAGCTTTGAAAGGCATTAGGCATAATAACATATACTTGATTGATTTGGATTGTATACATGATACTAGTATAACATGCTTAGTTGCTAAGGAAGAGAACCCATGGTTATGGCATAAGAGAGCGGCTCATATAAATATGCATCATTTGAACAAATTGATTTCAAAAGACTTAGTTATTGGTTTGCCTAAGTTAAAATTTGAAAAAGATAGATTATGTGATGCATGTCAAAAAGGTAAACAAGTAAAATCATCATTTAAATCAAAGAATGTTATCTCCACTTCAAAACCCTTAGAATTATTACATTTAGACTTATTTGGTCCTTCTAGGATAAAGAGCTTTGGTGGAAATTATTATGGTCTTGTGATTGTTGATGATTTTTCTAGATATACTTGGACATTTTTCTTAACAATGAAAAGTGAAGCTTTTAAGGTCTTTAGGAAGTTTGCAAAGCAAATTCAAAATGAGAAAAACTTAAGAATTAAAGTTTTAAGAAGTGACCATGGTGGTGAGTTTCAAAATGAAAGGTTTGAAAATTATTGTGAGGAAAATGGAATATTACATAATTTTTCTGCACCTAGGACTCCCCAACAAAATGGTGTAGTTGAAAGGAAAAATAGGTCACTAGAGGAACTTGCTAGAACAATGCAAAATGAATCAAATGTTCCTAAATATTTTTGGGCTGATGCGATAAGTACCGCATGTTATGTTTTGAATAGAATGCTCATTAGGCCAATTATAAAATCAACTCCCTATGAATTGTTAAATGGTAGAAAGCCTAATATTTCTCATTTGAAAATATTTGGATGTAAGTGCTTTGTGTTAAATAATGGAAAGGACAACTTAGGAAAATTTGACTCAAAAGCCGATGAAGGCATTTTCTTAGGTTATTCATTAACTAGCAAAGCTTATAGAGTGTTTAATAGAAGAACCTTAAATGTTGAAGAATCTATACATGTTACTTTTGATGAAATTGTAGACCTTGGGGGAAATCCTCTTGAGTCAAATAAAGAACTTGCAGGTGATGATGAGTATATAAGAGAGGCTCTTGATGAATTGTATTTGGAAGAAAATGAGCATTCTCAAACACCTGAATTAGCAAAAGAATGACAATCACCAAGAGGACTTTCAATGGACAATATTATTAGTGATATCTCAAAAGGGGTAAGAACTAGAAATATGACTAATTTCTGCATGTCTGTAGCTTTTGTGTCATAGATAGAACCCAAAAATGTTGAGGAAGCGCTTAAAGATGACCAATGGTGCATAGCAATGCAAGAGGAACTCAATCAATTTGAAAGGAATCAAGTCTGGGAATTAATCCCAAGAGAAGAATCACATCAAGTAATTGGAACTAAATGGGTATTTCGAAACAAACTTGATGAAGATGGAAATATAACAAAGAATAAAGCCAGACTTGTTGCCAAAGGCTACTGTCAGGAGGAAGGTATTGATTATGATGAAACTTATGCTCCTGTTGCCATGTTAGAGGCTATACCCCTACTTCTTGCTTATGCATCATTGATGAAATTTAAATTATATCAAATGGATGTTAAGAGTGCATTTTTGAATGGTTTTATTAAAGAAGAAGTATATGTAGAGCAACCCCCTGGATTTGAAGATTTTAGTTATCCTAATCATATTTTTAAATTGAAGAAAGCATTATATGGGTTGAAACAAGCTCCTAGGCCTTGGTATGAAAGGCTAAGTAATTTTCTAACTTCAAATGATTTTTCTAGAGGAAAAATTGATTCTACATTGTTTATAAAGAAATTAAAAGAACATATCTTATTGGTTCAAGTATATGTTGATGATATTATCTTTGGATCAACTGATAATTCTTTGTGTGTAGAATTTGCTAAGATAATGCAGCGAGAGTTTGAAATGTCTATGATGGGAGAATTAAAATTCTTCCTTGGACTTCAAATCAAGCAACTTAAAGATGGCATTTTTGTCTCTCAAACCAAATACTGCAAAGAGATTCTCAAAAAGTTTGGAATGGACACTTCAAAGGAAGCTAACACACCCATGGGAACTTCATGCTATTTAGACAAGGATGAATTAGGTTTGGAAATTAATCAATCCATGTATAGAGGTATGATAGGTTCTCTGTTATACTTAACTGCAAGTAGACCTGGTATTATGCATTCTGTGTGTGTGTGTGCTAGGTTTCAGGCATGTCCAAAAGAATCTCACCTAACTGCAGTAAAACGTATTTTAAAATATTTAAAAGGAACTACTGGTTTTGGTTTATGGTATCCATCTGAAGCTTGTACTAGTTTAATAGGTTATTCTGATGCTGATTATGGTGAATGCAAAATAGATAGAAAAAGTACTAGTGGGACATGTCATTTGTTAGGATCATCTTTAGTATCTTGGCATTCTAAGAAACAAGCATGTGTTGCTTTATCCACGACTGAAGCTGAATATATTGCAGCTGGTAATTACTGTGCACAAATTTTGTGGATGAAACAACAACTAGAAGATTATAGTATATTTCTAAATGACATTCCTTTGATGTGTGATAATACAAGTGCAATCAATCTTACTAAGAATCCAGTAATGCACTCTAGGACTAAGCATATAGAAATTAGACATCATTTTTTGAGAGATCATATAAGTAAAGGAAATTGTAAAATTGAGTATGTTGATACAAAGCATCAATTAGCGGATATTTTTACTAAGCCTCTTCCCAAGGATAGATTCTATGATCTTAGAAGAGACTTAGGGATATTAGAAATAACTTAAATTCTGCTTCATTAAACAATTTTTGCATGATTGTAATGTTATATATCTCTTTGTTTGTAATGACGTTTCTTTATGAAATAAAATTTGTATTCTTTTATTGCTTTGTTTGAGGGGGAGTTATTTCCACGTTATGCATATTTTGAGGGGGAGCTCTTAATTTTTGATCATAATCAAAATAAGGGGAGAAATATTTAAAGCCTCTTATGATTGAATTTAAATATTATCTGGTATGTTTAATGTGTTTATTAGTGTGATAGATAAAACAAGTTATTACAAGGCTTTAAAAGAAAATTTTGATCATCATCAAAAAGAGGGAGATTGTTGAACATACAAGGACTTGATGTTGAACTTACATGGACATGAAGCTTGTTGATTTTGATGATGATTCAAGAACAAATATCTTAGAGAGTTGAAGACTTGTATTATTGTGTAATAACTTTGTTTTGATGAGTTTGAATCTGTAATATTAGAGTCTAAGATAGCCGGTACATAGTCTACTCTTTAGAAGCTTCAAAAACTCATATTTATCAAAAAGTCTCGGGTTTAATCGATTAAAACACCAGATAATCAATTATTACAGTGAGAAAAACCATTTTCTGTATCATCTCACTATGATAATCGATTAACACACCTGTTAATCGATTAACAGGGCAGATAATCGATTAAACCAGTGCGTTTTGGGGTTCTATTGATTTAGGCTCTATAATAATCGATTATTTCAGTCAGATATGCATTTTGAACTTCAAATTAAACATATTTTCGAAAACCCTAGTCCCAATACACCAAGTTTCAAAAATCCCCAATTTCCAAACACTAATTCATCTACTTAAGGTTCTCTATGGCTCTCAGAAAAAAAGAACAACCTTTTTCAAACAAAATTTAAGAGCTGTGATTGCCAGATAACTGTTTGTTGGAGTAAAAAGGGGCTTTTGGAACCTGGTGTGGGCTAGAAGCGATAAGAATCACTAAGTGGAGTTCTTAGTGGATTGTGTGTTGTGCCGTCTCTAAGGAAAGCTATTCTTCATCTCTGGTGTGACTCAAGAGAGGTGTTTTCATTACTCTATCTTTTCCATTGTTATCTGTTTATAATAACTTTGATTATAGTGACAACGTTAATCCTCTGTTTGAGTGATTAGCAACTGGACGTATGGTCTTTTGATCCAAACCAGTATAAATCTTCTGTGTAAGACTCTATCCTTATCCTATTTACGTTTACACAACATTTTAATCGATAAAATTTGGGGAAAAATTTTAAAACCTAATTTTTGTTAAGAAACCAATTCACCCCCCCTCTTGGTTTTTGTCCGTTCACGCAAACATTCTGCTGCGCGATTCTAATAAGGGTATGCCATTTGGATAAGTAGCTAAGACAAAGAAGGCCTAAATCATATCTACTAGTGTATATGTTTTATCTGGTGTCATAGAGAAATCAATCAAGTTCTAGAAGGTTCCCATGTTATGAGTGGCGCACACAAAAAGGAATAAAGCTCAAAACTCACCTGGGTGCTTTGTTCACCTTGAAATTACTCCAAACCAATGTTAATGTAACCCGACCATGACTTCCTATGTGAATCAAACATTTCAAACTTTGAACTTTTGCTCCTAATCAACTCGATCATCTTTTCTAAAGTAGCCTCCCATCAATCTTCAACATTATACAACAATTAAAACAAAAATATGAATGAAACCTCATGCATGAAATGCAAATACTCCCCACTTTTGAAATTAACATTGTCCTCAATGTAGAGAATTTATGTTATGCAAATGAAAATGTAACTGAGATATTATAGCTCGGATCCTGGGTCTATCTCATCAAATGGTATTGGTGCAATAGGTGTTGAAATCATCAAGTAGCAACTTGACTCAGCTGGTTGGATGGTCTGATTCTCACGAAAAATCTTCAATTGTTGCCCGTTCACCTTAAATGTCCTGTCATCTTTCATGCCTCGAATCTCTACAACTCCATTAGGGAAGACATTGGTGATCATGTATGGTCCATCCCACTTAGACTTCAGCTTTCCCGAAATCAACTTCAATTGGGAGTTAAATAGTAGCACCTTCTGACCAATCTCGAATTCCTTCTTCATTATCTTGCTGTCATGGAATATTTTAACCTTAACTTTGTAAATCTTGGAGTTCTCGTACGCCTACAACCTGATTTCTTCCAACTCTTCTAGTTGCAATTTTCTCTCATGCCCATCTTTCTTTATATCAAGGTTGCAACTCTTCACAACCCAATATGACTTATGTTGTATCTCCATAAGAAGATGACATGCCTTTCCAAACACCACCCTATAGGGAGACATACCTAGAGGGGATCTATATGCAGTCCTTTGTGCCCATAAGGCATCATCCAACTGCCTACTACAATCCTTTTGATGTGGTTGAATGAGTTTCTGCAACAGATTTTTCACTTCCCTGTTGAAAACCTCAGCTTGCCCATTGGTCTGGGGATGGTAGGGTGTTGCAATTTTGTGAGTCACACCATACTTGTTAAGCAATTGAGTTATGGTTCGATTGAAAAAGTGAGTTCCCTGGTCACTGATGATGGCTTTTGGCGCAACAAATCTAGAGAAGATGTTGGTTATGAGGAAATCTAAAACTGCTCGTGAGTTGTTGGAACTGGTTGCCTTTGCCTCCACCCATCTCGACACATAATCCACTACCAAGATAATGTAGTTGTATCCAAATGAGTTTGGAAACGGACCCATGAAGTCAATACCCCACACATCAAAAATATCACATGCTATGATTGGGTGTTGAGGCATTTCATTCCTCATAGTGATGTTTCTGGTGGCCCTTTGACAGGCTTCACAACAGACACAAAATTCTGCTGCATCTTTGAAAATAGTTGGCTAGTAGAATCCACTGTCAAACACTCTCCTAGCTATCCTTTGGGGCCTAGGTGTCCTCCAACTATTGTGCTATAGCAAAAATGTAGGATGTCCTTAATATCAGCGTCAACAACACACCTACTGATGATATGATCATTACAAAATCTCCATAGATAAGGATCATCCCACACATAGTGTTTTGCATCACTTTTCAGTTTATCAATCTCATGCTTGGATGCAGTCATGGGAAAAACAGCAGCTGCTAAGTAATTTGCTATGTCAGCAAACCAGGGGATGTTACCATCCGAACTCAAAGCAAATAAGTAGGTGTCAGGGAATTAATCCCGAATGGGAACAAAATCAATATTTCATGGTTTTTCAATGCGGCTTAAATGGTCGGCCACCTGGTTTTGCACTCCTCGCTTATCCTTGATCTCCAAATCAAATTCCTGGAGAAGTAACATCCATCTAACGAGTCTTGACTTTATATCGGACTTCTTCAAGAGGAACTTGATTGCTACATGATCTGTATACACCACAATCTAGGAAACGAGTAGGTATGGCTTGAATTTGTCTAATGCAAAAATAATAGCCAACAATTCCTTCTTAGTAGTAGTGTAATTAGCCTGGGCCTGATCCAAGGTCTTTGATGCATATGCCACTACACGTGGAAAATTTTATTTCCTTTGGGATAAAACAACTCCTACCGCATATTCAAATGCATCACACATCAGCTCAAATGGGCAATCATATCTAGGTGGTTGTATTACTGGAGGTGTGATCAACTTCCGCTTTAGCTCATCAAAAGATTTTTTGCAATTATCATAAAAAACAAACAAAGTGTCCTTCTGTAGTAAGGTAGATAGAGGTAGTGCCACTTTGCTGAAATATTGGATGAACCTTCGGTAGAAACCTGCATGTCCTAGAAATGATCTTACTTCTCTTATTGTCTTAGGATAGTCCAATGAGGAAATTACATCAATCTTGGCCTTGTCGACTTCAGTACCTCTCTCAGATATAAGATGACCAAGGACTATACCTTCTTTAACCTTGAAGTGACATTTCTCAAAATTTAGCACCAAATTTGTCTCGATACATTTGTCCGACACCTTTGTTAAGTTGACTAGGCATTCATTAAAGGCTGATCCGTAGACCGTGAAAGCGTCCATGAATACCTCCATGCAACTTTCAATGAGATCAGAAAAAATACTCATCATACACCTCTGAAAAGTGGCTAGTGAATTACATAGTCCAAAGGGAATCCTCCTATAGGTGAAAGTACCGAAAGGGCTTATGAAGGTGGTCTTGTGCTAATCCTCGGGTCCAATATGGATTTACATGTATACCGAGTATCCATCCAAGAAACAATAATGTGATTTACCTGCTAATCTCTCAACCATTTGATCAATGAATGGAAGGGGAAAGGGATCCTTCCTAGTAACCTAGTTAAGCCTTCGGTAATCCATACAAACTCTCCATTTGTTTGGCAGTCGAGTAGCAATCATCTCTCGGTATTCATTTTGCACAACAGTTATCCCACTTTTTTTGGGAACAACTTGGACAAGAGATGCCCAATGCTATCTGAGATAGGATATATGATATGAAATTTCAATAGCTTAGTTACCTCTTTCTTTACTACATCAAGGATGGTAGGATTCATCCTTCGTTATGGTTGTCTCCCAGGTCTACAATCATTTTCCAACAAGATTCTGTGCATGCAAATAACGGGGTTTATCCCGATGATGTTATCTAAAGACCAACCGAGTGCTTTCTTATGCTCTTTTAACACCTTCAATAACCTTTCTTCTTGATTGAGGAGGAGATCATTAGATATGATCACAAGTAGTTTTTCAGACTCCTCCAAGTAAGCATACTTCAAATGGGATGGGAGTGGTTTGGGATCCAACACCTCAGATTGTTGTTGTGGTGTACTTGGTTCATTATGTTAGAATCACATAGTGGAATGTTCGCGTTTAGGGACAAAAACCAAGAGGGGGGTGAATTGGTTTCTTAAAAAAAAATTAGGGTTTTGAAATTTTTCCCAAATTTCACCGATTAAAATGCTTGTAATGTAAAGAGATAAGGGAAAGAAAATTACACAGATGATTTATACTGGTTCGGATCAAAAGACCCTACATCCAGTTGTTAATCACTCTAAAAGAGGATTAACGTTGTCACTATAATCACAAGTTACAACAAATTACAAATTGAAAAAGATAAGGAATAGAAAACACCTCTCTTGAGTCACACAAGAGATGAACACCTCCTTCGAAACCACAAAGGATGAAGAACAACTTTTCCTAGAGACGACACAACACATAATGCACCAAGAAACTCACTCAGTGATTCTTATCGCTTCTAGCCCACACTAGGTTTTCAAATGCCCCTTTTCCTTCCCTACAGAAAGTTCTCTAGCAATAGCTCTTAACTTTCGTATGAAAAATGATTGTTATTTTGCAGAGAGCCTTAGAGAACCTTAAGTAGAGAGAATAGGGTCTGGGAATAATGATTTTCAAAACTTGAAGTATTGGAAAAAGATATTTCATAAATTAGTCCAAATTTGAAATTCAAAACTCATAACAGACGTAGATAATCGATTATCTTAAGTGATAATCGATTATTACAGAGTCATTTTCGCAAAGGAGTAAAACTGGACCAGGATAATCGATTATCTGGCTTGATAATCGATTATTCCAGAGCTTTCAAACTGGGATAATCGATTATCAACCTAGATAATCGATTATTCCAGTAAGGTTTTCAGAAAATATGTTTCAAAGCATGATAACCAATTATCCTGAGTGATAATCGATTATTACTGAGTTATTTTGATAAAAATGAACTTTTTAGAGGATGAATTATGTGCTAGCTATCTTGGACTCTAATTTTACAGACTAAAAAAGATAAAAACAAAGTTATTACAAGTAAATACAAATGATTATCAGTCTTCAAGTCTTTAAGTCCTTTGTTCTTGAATCATCATCAAAATCTTCAAGCATCATATCATTGTATGTTCAACAATCTCCCCCTTTTTGATGAAGATCAAAATTTGCCTTAAAGTCCTTTGTAATAACCTGTTTTTACTGTCACAACTAACAAACCTATTAAACATACCAGGCAACATTATGATTGTTAAACATATCAAGCTTTAAAATATTTTCTCCCCCTATTTTGATTATTATCAAAAGAAATAAAAGCTCCCCCTCAACATGTGCATTAAATAGAAAAGTAAATAACTCCTCCTTAAACAATGCAAACATAGAATTTTATTCAATGATTCAATGTAATACAAACAAGAAGAAAGAAACAAAAAAAATTTAAAACTCTTCACTCTCATCACTGTTGAATTGGGCGTCAAATCTATCTTCTAAGTTACACACACGATCATCTACATCCGAGATTCGTCGTATGATTTCTTGATGTCGTTCTTGAGATATAGAGAAGAATTCATGCATTCTCAATTTCATATCGAACAGTATGTCTTCCATGGAAGGACGGGATGTAGAATGAGAAGTAGAAGACGTTCCAGCAGAATGAACATTATCAGAAGGCATATCAGCAGCAGGCATGTCCTCATCATTAGAATCTTGAGCAATGTCAGCCATGTGAGGAGCATGATCTTTATGAACATAAACTTCGTTTACATTCACCATCTACAGCTGAGTAAGTGTGATGTCAAGCATTCTGTTTGAATTTAGTGTCTAGGCTCGTTGTTCCCCTTCAACATTTACACCTTTGTATTCAAGGATCTTGGAGATGAGAAGAGCGTAAGGAATCTTGAAGGTCGGGTGATGCTTCACCTTGAGAATTGTCAAGGTGACAAGGCTAGGCCAATCAGTTGGCTCGTTTTTCATGATAGCATGGATGATGCAAAGGTCAGCAGAAGAATCCATACAAGAAGATGCAGTAACATGCGTTCTTCTTTCTTCAAGGGACCGGCCAAAAGTTGTCTACCAATTTCCATGGTAGGATTACGAAGAAAGGAACGATATGCCAGAATGTGGTTAAAATCTTCTAAATCAGTAAGGATATTTATAGCATCATCTCTTATAGGAAAATGAGCAACATTTTCTCAAATATCATCATCAAGGATGATGGATACACCCTGTACTCTGGAAGTAGCAATATGATCTCGATATTTGAAGCAAGAATAGAAAACCCGAACTAAATCCGGATAGTATGTACCTTGCATCTCGATAAAAGGAAGAACACCTTGTTGCTCAAGAAGATAGGGAAAGTGGAATCCCTTGTTTATGAATTGCTCTCCAATAAGCAATTTAGGAGTAATAATACCCCTTTCTTTCCAGAAATTCATAAATTATTGTCTTCCCTCTTCGTCAGAAATCCACCCTTCAAGAGAATTTGGGCGAGGATGAGAAGCAGGAGCGAATCTTCTCCTTGTTGGAATCTTTCTTTGGGAAGATGAAGCTATTTAGAATGAAATGAGAGAAGAGTGAAAGATAATGAGTTTTGAAGAGAAGCAAAGCTTTGAGGAAGACACCAACACAAGAATAAGATGTAGAATCTATGCAAACACTCTTGAAGAGAAGTTTGGAAATGTTTTGATTTGATTTTGAGCCCTCCTATATATAGAAAATGATCCCAACGGCCATAAACGGCTAGTTTGACAAGAATTAAATAAAAAAGAGTCGTTACAAACGACTAGATTATCTCCAACGTCGCAGGATAATCGATTATCACCCCTTGATAATTGATTATTTCTTCATCCCTGCCTAGAAAATGCATGGAAAATCGATTATCACTTGAGATAATCGATTATTCCAGAGAGAAATTATTGATTTGGGTCAATGAAGTACAAATAATCGATTATCACCCCAAATAATCGATTATTACAGAAAGATTTTTCATGAACCACTCATTTAAACCTCAATAATCGATTATTACTCAAAATAATCGATTATTACAGAGAGATTGACAAATTTAACATGTATTAGACACAGGATAATTGATTATTACCCTATATAATCGATTAGTCCAGTACAGAATGCAAAGATTTTTCAGTTAAGCAGAGTTTAGACTATTTCTAATATTTCTAAGTCTCTTATAAGATCATAGGATCTATCCTTGGGAAGAGGTTTGGTAAATATGTATGCTAACTAATGTTTTGTGTCTATATACTCAATCTTACAATTTCCTTTAGAAATGTGATCTCTTAGAAAGTGATGCCTAATCTCAATGTGTTTGGTTCTATAATGCATGCCAAGATTCTTTGTGAGATTAATTGCACTTGTATTATCACACATTAAAGGAATATCACTTAGAAAAATACTATAATCTTGTAATTGTTGCTTCATCCATAGAATTTGAGCACAACAATTGCCAGTTGTAATATATTCAGCCTCAGTTGTGGATTAAGGAACACAGGCTTGTTTCTTAGAATGCCAAGATACTAAGGATGATCCTAACAAATGACATGTTCCACTAGTACTTTTATATCTATTTTACATCCTCCATAATCAGCATCAGAATAACCTATTAAACTAGGAGAAGCTTCAGATGGATACCATAATCCAAATCCTGTAGTTCCTTTTAGATATTTTAAAATTCATTTTGCTGCAGTTAAATGAGATTCTTTTGGACATGCTTGAAATCTAGCACACACACAAACATAATGCATAATATCAGGTCTACTTACAGTTAAGTATAATAGAGAACCTATCATATCTCTATACATTGATTGATGAATTTCCAAACCTGATTCATCTTTATCCAAATAGCATGATGTTCCCATGGGTGTGTTAGCTTTTTTTGAAGTGTCCGTTCCAAATTTCTTGAGAATCTCTTTGCAGTATTTGGTTTGTGATATAAACGTGTCATCTTTAAGTTGCTTAATTTGAAGTCCAAGAAAGAAGGTTATGAAAGTGATGAAGATCTTATTTGAATCATTTGATAAAATGAAGATCTTGTTGATTTGATGAAGTCAAATGAAGTCAAAAGTTATTATGATGAAAGTCAAAGGTTACTTGGGTTAAAAGGGTAGAGTGATTAGTGAGTCTACATCTATACATAGGTATAATCATTCATATCTCTCTGTTGCATGAGGTTTCATCATTTAAAATATTTTGAAAATGCCTCTAAAAGATGTTTCATCTGTTAAAAACCAAAGTAATCGATTAAATGGTTTTTAAGTAATTTTTTTAACTGATATTATATGAGTTTTAACCCAGTATAAATCTTGGTTATATTTCTCTAAACCTTACTCTCTTTAATTCTACTGCTGCCTTTATTTCAATTGTTTTTTTTTTGTTTGATTCAAGAATTGGTTAGAACTCTTAATCTTTGAAATAGATAATCTGTAAATTGCGAAAATCTTTCAAAGATCAATTCACCCCCCCTCTTGATCTCAGCCTTCTTTTCTAACAATTGGTAGCAAGAGCAAGGGTCTTGAAAAATACTCAAGACTTTCGGTCCAAATCTTTCATGGCTGAAAACAAATTACCTTCTTTTGAGGGAGCTTCTATTAATAGACCTCCACTGTTTTGTAGTACAGATTATCCATTTTGGAAGATTAGGATGAAGATCTTTATTAAATCTATTGATAGAAATGTTTGGAATGTAATTATTAATGGTCCATTAATTACAGAAAAAGAATGGTCTAGCCTAAATGATGAAGAGAAAAGAAAAGTTCAAAGTGATTGTACTGCTAAAAACATAATTACTTCTGCACTAAACATGGATGAGTTTTTCAGGGTTTCTCAATGCAAATCTGCCAAGGAAATGTGGGAAGTTCTTGAGGTCACTCATGAGGGAACGACTGATGTAAAGAGAGCTAGAAAGCATACTCTCATAAGAGGCTTGCTGATTATAAATTGCCTTATGCCTTGTTAATCAACAAATTCTTTAGATATTTTGCAGTAGATCTAGAAGGGGAATATGTGCAGACCCCTAAAGCATCAAACGAGATTGATGATTCCATTTTAAGGAAAATGGGGTTTATCAAAATTGATGATGAATGGATCTCAAAAATTGATGCTGGGATGTCTGAAGATGAGGATGAAGATGAAGAAGAAGCTGACCAAGGTCAAATTCCTTCTTCTCCGGCTGCTGCTGAAGTTCCTGAAACCACTGGTGGTCAATCCTCTTATGAGAACATGGAAATCATACCATACATAGAGCAACCTGACCGTGGGACTCCACTCTCACAGTTTGAACAAACCATGCTCTCCCAAATGTCCTCATTGCAAGAGAATAAAAGGAAACACGTGCAAATGACATACCAACATTTCCAGCAGTCCAATACTCAATTCATCAACCTGGGAAATCAGATTGCTGACATCTATACAAAGTTGGAGGACATGCAGCTCAATCAGGGAAACTGGGAAGATTAAAGTCTCATCAAGAAGGGTCCTTTCTATCATATTTTTTTGTTCTAGTTTTATCTGTTATTTTTATCCTGCTGGTTTCTAATATTAAATGGTCTTTGACCAAAAACACCTCCTAAAACGACTTTTAATATGATAAAGATGTTTTAGATAACTTAGATTGTTCAAATAATACATATTCTGCTAGTTTTAGCTGATATAAAATCATTTTAATCAATTAATTCCATTTACAAACATACTCATTTAGACAACCCGTACTGTTTTAATTGATTAATTATATTTTTAATCGATTAAATTCACTTACATAAAATTCACCTAGGCTATATGTTTTTTTTAATCGATTACTTTGCGAAAGAATCGATTAAAAAATTCTAGGATATGGAATTGTATCAACTAGAAATGTTTTACATCAATTAAATTTACTAACTATGTTGTCATATTTTATCTTCCACTTGTTCTTGGGTTGCCAATACTCACTAGCCGTTTGATCTCCGATTTTTTGGATTTTATCATATTTGACTTGACTTTAAAGACTTTGCAAATTTTTCTCATAAGGATTATGACAAACAACCAAATATATTCACAAAACCTCTTGCTCATGATCTATTTTATACAATCTGAACTGAATTATGCATTTTAGATGCATCAAACATCACTTAGTTCTCATTACTGATTATTTTAATTGATATAAACTAGGTTTAATCGATTAATTTCATTAATAAAACTACTATTCGTACTGTTTTAATCGATTAAATTTCAATTCAATCAATTAATTGCTCTCAGGTTTTCAACGTACATCTGTTTTAATCGATTAAAATGTTATCTGTATCAATTAAAATCATTATCATGATCAATTTAATCGATTATGTCCTGTTTTTAATCGATTATTATTCTGGAAAGAAAATTAAAGGCTTTAGTTAATGGTTGTTCTTATAACATGCTACTAAAGCATGATCCCCTTATCTTTACACGTGTCTATTGTATTCATTACAAACGTGTTAACGAAGATAAGTTTGATCAACTATAATTGGTTCTTAAATGAATAATACATCTCATTGGTATCATGGTATTCTTTTTATAATGCTGTTTTTTTATCATTTTACTTGTTTTACCTCTTTCTTCCCTATTTTTTATGAAGTCAAAGGAGGAGAAGTGATTAATTTTGATTAATTTTGATATACTCACTATTTTAGGGGGAGAAATCTAGGGGGAGAAATGATTAATTTTGAATACTCACTAATCTATATATTCAAGGGACTTCTTCTGCAGAATCATTCAAAGAGGTGTTTGTCTTCATCAAATAGGGGAAGACTGAAAGTGATGAAGATCTTATTTGAATCATTTGATAAAATGAAGATCTTGTTGATTTGATGAAGTCAAAATCTATTCTGATGAAAGTCAAAGGTTACTTGGGTTAAAAGGGTAGAGTGATTAGTGAGTCTGCATCTATACATAGGTATAATCATTCATATCTCTCTGCTGCATGAGGTTTCATCATTTAAAATATTTTGAAAATGCCTCTAAAAGATGTTTAATTTGTTAAAAACCCAAGTAATTGGTTAAATGGTTTTTAAGTAATTGTTTTAACTGATATTATATGAGCTTTATCAGTTAAAATGATCTTAACACTTACATAACAGGTTTTTAACTGATAGGTTTTCGAAATAATTGATTAAAACCTTTTAAAACATTAACTAGAACTGTTTTAATCGATATACCTTCAAATTAATCGATTGTTTTCATTAAAGGAGTTTTTGAAAACCTTTTGCCAGTATTTTAACTGATATAGTTTTGAAATAATCGATTAAAATCACTTAAAATGATTTAGGAAGTGTTCTAGCAGTATTTTAATCGATACAAACTTGAAACAATCGATTAAAACAACTTGAAGTGTTTTGAAAGATGTTCTGTCAGTATTTTAATCGATACAAACTCAAAACAATCGATTAAAATAACTTGACATATTTTGAAAGGTGTTCTGTCAGAATTTTAATCGATATAAAATCGAATCATTTGATTAAAACATTTTAAGGAAATTTTTGCTAACTGTTTTAATCGATTAAAACTGGCTGGTATCAATTAAAATCACTTAGAAAGTTTTATGAAAATATTTGGAAGAATTTTAATCGATTAAAATGCGAATTAATCGATTAAAACAACTTAAAGGATTTTTTACAAAGTGTTTTAATCGATCGAAACGATGTCACATCAGTTAAAACAAATCTGAAAAAAGATCAAGAACATTTTAACAGATTAAAAGAAGTTTTAACAGATTAATTCAAGACTTTTAACAGATTAAAAGATTGTTTTAACAGATTAATTAAACCAGCAGTTAGAACAATTATCTATATAAACAGGATTGCTTGAGTCTTTTGAAATATACCTTTGAGCAATCAATCAAGCAATCATAAGAGCTACTTTTAAGAAAGAATCACGCAAGTTTTGTGAAGTTTTTCAAAGTTCTTTCTTGAGGAAATTTTAGCATTTCTTTTGTGAAGAAACTCATTCTGCAGAGCTGCATAATCCAGGTTTGATTGTTCTAGTTTCTTCTATTTGTTTCTTTACATTTCTTTACTATATGTTGGGTGTCTGGAATGGTTGGGCACTGGTTCTGTAGCTGGAATTTGGCTGCAGGTTTGTTCAAGAACTGGAAGTTGGTTCTTGGTGAAGGTTTAGGTGCAAGGACTGGAATTTTGGTTCTTGTGGTAGATTGGGTGTGTGATTGGAATCTGTAATCTGTAAAACATTCAATCTAGTGGAACTCAGCAGGAATTTGGCTGAGAACTAGACGTAGCCCTGGGATTGGGTGAACCAGTATAAATCTTGGTTGTATTTCTCTAAACCTTACTCTCTTTAATTCTGCTGTTGCCTTTATTTCAATTGCTTGTTTTGTTTGATTCAGGAATTGGTCAGAACTCTTAATCTTTGAAATAGATAATCTGTAAATTGAAAAAATCTTTCAAAGATCAATTCACCCCCCTCTTGATCTAAGCCTTCTTTTCTAACAGGTTAATTCTCCCATCATTGACATTTCAAATTCACCCTGCATTATCTTAGCAAATCCTTCACATAAGGAATTATCAGTTGATCCCAAG
This sequence comes from Sphenostylis stenocarpa, assembly GCA_963425845.1. Lineage (NCBI taxonomy): Eukaryota > Viridiplantae > Streptophyta > Magnoliopsida > Fabales > Fabaceae > Sphenostylis > Sphenostylis stenocarpa. The sequence continues at coordinate 74,321,399 of OY731403.1, forward strand.
ATAATATCATCACCATATACTTGAACTAACAAAATATGTTCTTTTACTTTCTTAATAAATAAAGTAGAATTAATTTGTCCTCTAGAAAAATCATTTGAAATTAGAAAAGAACTTAATCTTTCATACCAAGATCTAGGAGCTTGTTTCAAACCATATAAAGCTTTATTTAATTTAAAAATATGATCAGGATATTTAAAATCTTCAAATCCAAGGGTTTGTTCCACATATGCTTCCTCTTTGATAAACCAATTTAAAAATGCACTTTTAACATCCATATGATATAGTTTAAATTTCATCAATGAAGCATAAGCAAGAAGTAGGCGTATAGCCTCTAACCTAGCAATAGGAGCATAGGTTTCATCATAATCAATACCTTCCTCTTGACAATATCCTTTGGCAACAACTCTGGCTTTGTTCTTTGTTATATTTCCATCTTCATTAAGTTTGTTTCTAAATACCCATTTCGTTCCAATAACTTGATGAGATTCTTCTCTTGGAATTAATTCCCGAACTTGGTATCTTTCAAATTGATTTAGTTCTTCTTTCATTGCAATGCACCATTGATAATCTTTGAGAGCTTCCTCAACACTTTAGGATTCAATCTGTGAAACAAAAGCTACAGACATACAAAAATTTGTCATATTTCTAATTCTTACCCCTTTTGAAATATCACCAATTATATTGTCCATTGAAATTCCTCTTGGTGATTGCCACTCTTTTGTCAATTCAATTGGTTGAGATGACTCATTCTCATCTAAGTACATTTCTTCTAGAGCTTCTCTTATGTACTTATCATCACCTACGTATTCTCTATTTGACTCAAGAGGTTTTCCCTCAAGGTCTACAATTTCATCAAAAGTAACATGTACAGATTCTTCAATATTCAAGGTTCTTCTATTGAATACTCTATATGCACTATTGCAAAAAAGGCTTTTTATGTCGGTTAAAATGGGCTTTCGATGTCGGTTAAAGAGGCGACATAGATACAAGGGTAATAGAAAGTAAGATTTTCTATGTCGGTTCTATGACAAACCGACGTAGAAAGTCTTACTTTCTATGACCCCTGCATCTATATCGGTTAATAGTAACCATGATTGTATGTGATATCAATGTCGATTATGCAGATAACCGACATAGAATGTGAAACTTTCTACGTCGGTTATGTCATTAACCGATGTAGAAAGTACTTTCTACGTCAGTTGTAACATTAACTAACGTAGAAAGTGTGTGTTTTTTAAAAGACGTGCATTTTCATTACAGTTCCTACCTTTCATCGAATGGACCTGCCTATTCATCATAGTTCCAGACAAATATTCACAGTTCCAAACAGTTGTACAGACAGATATGCACATTTCACAATTCCAGACGGATATGCACATATGAAACATACTTTCATTTACTTAAACGAATGTAGATTTGCTAACTTAAATGAATTCAATAAAAATTGTTACAAGTCAAATTTGCTATGAAGATTGAACACTTAAAAAGAAAGAAGTCCACTGCTCTCTAATATCGTCTAACACTTCAATATTCAATGGAGATGAGTCTCTAAAATCCTACATAATGAAACATTTCAGATTTAGAAATCATTTACATAATTGGCATATTTGACTTAATTATAGTATATTTACCTCCCTCCATGAGTCAATAATGTTTGCGGATATGATGGTGTGCATGTACTTCATCAGATAATACCCACACTCATAGCTTCCCGGTTGGCGTGGGCACTACAAGTTAAATACATGTCAGATTAACTTTAAATGACAAATTGAACAACAGTAAGAGGAATGTGTGGTCACCTTTGGTACAATATATGTCAACTTCTTTCTAGCATGAGATGGAAGGCCTTACAACATGAGGTGAGCTTCCAAAGCTCTACAAAAGGACATGAATTAATTAATAGAACCTAATTTTGGTGTAAGTGTATGTAGACCCCAAATCTTGTCTGACCTCAAAATAAAAAGCAAAAGACCTCCAATTTGTTAGAAAAGTAGTTTTAGATCAAGAGGGGGGGTGAATTGATCTTTGAAAGTTTTTCGCAAATAACAGATTATCTATTTGTAAAAATAAGATTTCAGATCTGTTCTTGAATCACAAAGCAAGCAATCAAAAATAAACGCAGCAACAGAATTAAAAGAGGAGAAAGGTTTAGAAAGATATCACTGGTGTTTATACTGGTTCACCCAATACCAGGGCTACGTCCAGTCTCCAGCCAAATTCCAGTTGGGTTCCACTAGATCAAATGTTTTACAGATTACAATCTTACACTTAATCTACCACAAGAACCACAATTCTAGTTCCTGCACCTAACCTTTCACCAAGAACCAAATTCTAGTTCTTGAGAACCTCTACAACCAAATTCCAGCTGCAGAGAAACCAGTGCCCACAATTCCAGGCACCAAACAATACAAAAAGAATGTAAAGAATTGAAAAGAAGAAACTAGAATGCTCAAACCAATTTTATGCAATTCTGCAGTGTGTTTCTTCTTCAAAAGAAAGCAATTTTCCTCAAGAAAGAATTTCAAAGAACTTCACAAAAACTGGCGCGAATCTTTCTTGAAAGAGTGCTAAAGTTTGCTTGCTTGATTGCTAAAGATTGATGTTCAATTGTTGTGTTTAAAATGTTCAAGCCAAACTGTTTTTATAAAAGATTTTCAAAACTGCTGGTTTAATCAATCTATTAAAAAATCTTTTAATTTGTTAAAAGTGTAGTTCTAATCTGTTAAAACTTCTTTTAATCCATTAAAGCGTTCTTGATTATTTAACAAATTTGTTTTAACTGATACGACAACGTTTGTACCAATTAAAACTCTTTACAAAAAATCTTCTAATTTGATTTAATCGATTGTTTCGTGTTTCAATCGATTAATATACTGTAAAACTTTATTGTAAAATTTTCCAAGTGATTTTAACTAATAAAAATAAGTTTTAATCGATTAAAACGCTGTGTAGAAATTTTCTAAGTTGTTTTAATCGATTGAAACGTGTTTTAATCGATTGAAAAATCTCTGATCGGTCATAACTCAATTTTGATCAATCATATCTGATTCTGATCGGTCATAACTCAATTCTGATCGATCATATCTAATTCTGATTGGTCATAATTGCATTCTGATCGATCATCCTGAATGTTAGGTGGATTTAATCGATTAAAACCAAGTTGTATTGATTAAAATACTGCAAGAACACTTCTCTTAACTTTTTAAGTGATTTTAATCGGTTATGTCGAAGCTTTATCAGTTAAAACACTGAAAGAAGGTTTTCAAAACTTTCTTTAATGAAAACAACCGGTTATTTCGAAATTATATCAGTTAAAGACTTGTTTAAAAAAACTTTTGTTAAAATACTTTGTTTTTAACTGCTTAAACGGTTTTAGAGGCATTTTGCAAAATCTTTTAGGTGAAGAAACCACATGCAGCAGAAAAGATAAAAATGATTATACCTAAGCATAACTGCGGACACACTAATCTCTCTATTCTTTTATCTAAGTGACTGTTGACCGCTACAAAGTTGACTTTGACTTTATCTTTGACTTCATCAAATCAACAGGATCTTTGTCAGAGTATTTCAATAAGATCTTCATCACTTTCACAATTCGAAGATGGGCAAGGCTTAGAAAGTCCCTAGGATAGACTGATAGGCCCCATATTAGAGTAGGAAGGTTTTTTTGTACGAAAAAAAATAAGAAATTCCACCTAGAAGGCCGAGACCACCGTCTTGCCATCGGCAAAAGACGAGAACGTCGTCTCGTTTGGCGAGACGACCTTCTCGACACTCGCCAATGACATGACCGCCGTCTCGTTTGGCAAGACGGACTTCTCGCCATTTATCAAGGGCGAGACCGCCGTTCTGTTTGGCGAGACAGTGGTCTCGACCTTGTCAGGCGAGACGATGATCCCGACCTGACAGGTGCGAACTCCTATGACACTGCCGTCAAAAAGAGGCGGTCGGAGCGACGCGATGATTCCGACTTTCCGTTTTTCGCATTTTAATATGGGTGGGGTTACAACGCTTTTAGGTTGTCCGATAACCGAGCTGAACCTAAGGGCGAGGTTTTCAAAAGAGAGCTTTTAGATCGTCCGATAACTAGGCTGACCTAAGAGCAAGATTGGGAGGGTTCTTATGGAGTCACCACCAATGTTTTTACCAGAAACATCGAGAAAAGAAAGAAAAAGGTATTGTTTTTTTAAGAAAAACCAACTTTGGTCGTTAAAACCAGAGTTGGGTAAGGGAGTTAGTTACGTGGAAGGGAGGTATTAGCTCCCCTACGACGCCCCTTTCGGGTTCCTTATGATAGGTCGGTTATTTCATAAATAAACTTTTGAAATGACGTTTTTACCCTTTTATTTTGTGGAATTAAAAGATGGTGACTACATGGCCCTAGTATCTATTGCACAGTTTAATGTAAATAAGAAGGATAATAAAAGAGAGAGAGAGAGAGAGTGAAGAAACCTCCGGAGCAAGTTTTGATTAATTCTCTTCAAAAATAGGGTGCGTTTTGGTAGCCCTTCGCTCTACAATGCCCCTTTTTCGCTATAAAAACTCTCTTAAAACACTCAAAAACTCCAGAAATGCTTCGAAGGGGCTCTAAAAGAATAATTCTAAGAAATTGCAAAAGGAAGAATGCAAGAGTTGTGTGAAATGAAGGGGAGAGCACCCCCTATTTATAGGGATTCGTTCCTGTCAGGTCGGGACCGTCGTCTCGACTGACAAGGTGGAGATGGCGGTCTCGCCAATTGGGACGGCAGTCTCAACTTTGACAAATGGCGAGACCGCCGTCTCGCCAAACGAGACGGCGGTATCGACTTAACAAAGGACGAGAGGGCCATCTTGCCAAGCGGGAGGGTGGTCTCGCCAATGGCAAGTGGCGAGACGATTGTCTCACCAAACGAGACAACGGTCTCGACTTGCCTTTTAGCGAGACGGCAGTCCCGAAAAGCGAGACGGCGGTCTCGACCCCTTAAGGTGAGAATCCTTATTTTTCTGTACAAAAAAGCCTTCCTACTCTAATATGGGGCCTAATAGTCTCTCCTAGTGGCTTTTTAGGCCTTGCCCATCTTCGAATTGGAGGTCTTCTGCTCTTATTTTGGGGGTCGGGCAAGATTCGAGGTCTACAACTGCCCCCCCTTCACCTGACTAGCCGACTGTTGGCTCAATATGCTAAAAGGATTGTCGCTGCCGTCCGTTCCGACCTCTAGGGACATCTCAAACGTTTATGTGAGCGGTTGTGAAAAGATGGTTTAGACTCACGTTTATTTAAAAATGTGTTCATTGCTTCCGAGGTGTTCAACAACTGAACTATCCTCTAATAAAAGCAAGGTTTTCGCAAAAGGGTTCTTATGGAGTCGCCACCAATGTTTTGACCATAAACATTGGAAAAGGATAAAAAGGCGTTGATTTTAAGAAAAACCAAACTTGGCCATTATAACCAGAGTTGGGTAAGGGAGTTAGTTACGCGTGGGGAAGGTGTTAGCACCCCACGACGCCCCTTTCGAGTTCCCTATGACGGATTGATTCATAAAGTAAAGATTAAGAGAAATTACGCTATTACCCTATTTTATTATACAATATTAAGAAATGGTTTTCTACATGATTCTATTTTCTATTGCATACATAAAGCAGTAAACAAAGCAATAAAAGAGAAGAGAAGTGAAAAGAACCTTCGTAGCAAGCTTTTTATTACAATTCTTCAATTGTGAGGATGCGTTTTGGCAATCCCCCGCACTACAAGGACTCTCCTCCCCGAATACATGACCGACTCTACTAAAATTCTAAGAAGAATCGAATGGCGGAAGAAACTTCCTTAACCGTTTGTTACCTTATTAGGCAATCGGAGAGTTCATTCGAAAGAGGGAGAGAAGAGAAGTCTCTGGTGTGTGTAAAAATGCTCAAATGAGCTCCTATTTATAGTTTTTTCAGCCTGGCAACTCGGGACGCCCGTCTGGGGTGCAGAAAATAGGGACCGCCGTCTGCAGAGGTCGGGACGACCATCTGGGATCTGGGACGGCCATCCCAAGTGTCAAAATTGGGTGGGACGGTCGTCTGGAATTTGGGACAGCCGTCTGGACTGACTGGGACGGCTGTCCCGACTTTTGGGACGCCTGTCTCGAGTGTTTTGGCCAGATTTTGTGTTCTGGGACTCCTGGGAAGCTTTCCTTTCCTCAGACGGAAGTCGATTGATGCCGATAGACGTCCACCGAAGCTTCATCCTCAGATAGAAAGTCTTCTTAGCCTTTATTGAGAGGCCGGGCAAAATTAGGGGTCTACAGCTGCCCCCCCTTCACCTGCCTGACTAACTGTTGGCCTAATGTTTCCACAAAGTTAGTTGGTAGGTGAACGAGTTAACCCTTTTTGCCCGGTCATCCTTCGGATACTCCTTTGCTAAAGTTTGCTGATCCTCCGGATGATAAATATTTTTGATAGGTACCAACCCCTATCTGGTTTGAGCCTTCTTCTATAAGGCTCTGGTGAGTACTTACCTTCACCAAGTACGAGTTCGCATTTTGCTACACTCTTGTTGGTACTTACCCCCACCAGGTATGAATCTGCTTTTTGCTAGATTCTGATGAGTACCTACCCTCATCTGGTACGAACCTATTCTATAAGGCTCTCGTGGGTACTTACCCCCTCTTGGTATGAATCTGCCTTTTGCTAAATTCTGATGAGTACCTACCCTCATCCGGTACAAACCCTATTCTATAAGGCTCTTGTGGGTACCTACCCCCACTTGGTATGAATCTGCATTTTGCTAGATTTTGATGAGTACCTACCCTCATCTGGTACAAACCCTATTCTATAAGGCTCTTGTGGGTACCTTCTCCCACCCGGTACGAACCCTATTCTATATGGCTCTTGTGGGTACCTACCCCCACCTAGTACGAACCCTATTCTATAAGGCTCTTGTGGGTACCTACCCCCACCCGGTACAAACCCTATTCTATAAGGCTCTTGTAGGTACCTACCCCCACCTGGTATGAATCTGCATTTTGCTAGATTCTGATGAGTACCTACCCTCATCTGGTATGAACCCTATTCTATAAGGCTCTTGTGGGTACCTACCCTTACCTAGTATGAATCTGCATTTTGCTAGATTCTGATGAGTACCTACCCCCACCAGGTACGAACCCTATTCTATAAGGCTCTTGTGGGTACCTACCCCCACCTGGTATGAATCTGCATTTTGCTAGATTCTGATGAGTACCTACCCTCATCTGGTACGAACCCTATTCTATAAGGCTCTTGTGGGTACCTACCCCCACCTGGTACGAACCCTATTCTATAAGGCTCTTGTGGGTACCTACCCCCACCTGGTACGAACCCTATTCTATAAGGCTCTTGTGGGTACCTACCCCCACCTGGTATGAATCTGCATTTTGCTAGATTTTGATGAGTACCTACCCTCATCTGGTACGAACCCTATTCTATAAGGCTCTTGGGATGCTCTTTTTGGCAGTCAATCTTTTGATGAGTACAAACCCTCATCCGGTTTTGGAGATGTGTTGGCGGCTTACTGTTTCTGATCATGCGCCCATTCATGGAAATTGATTGATTTTGTTCTTGACTTTTTAGTCATCCAGTTTTACTGGGGATTCTTTTTTCTCTTGGCTTTCTTGTTTAGCCATCCGGTCTTACCGATGATTTCTTGTTTTTGACTCTTTTGGCCATCTGACGTATTATTTGTCAGGGATTATTTGTTGGTTGCCTTTTATTTAGGCAGGAATCTATTAGGGATTTTTATTTTTTATTATTGTGCCTCTTTATGTAGGCAAATGCTTCACTGATGGAGGCTTTATGCTTTGGGCTTGTATTGCCTCTTGCATAGGTTGATTTCCCGTTTCTTGGGGATATTGGCTCTTTGCTTGCCAGGTATTGCCTATATTTTTTTAGGCAATCAAGTTCTTGAGGATATGAATTTGTAATTTTGCCTTTGCTGATAGGCTCACTGGGGATAGTTTTTTTCTCTTTTTTATGATCCGCCGGGGAATTGATTGTTTTCCCGGAGATCTATTTTGACTTGCCCCCCAGGGAGGAATGGAGTTTTTGACTCCTTGTTGGATGCTGCTATTATGAGCTGGCTTTGCCTATGCTCCTATTCCGCTGGGGAATGGGTTTTCTGATTATTTTACCTTTTTCTCGCGATTTTATCTCTTTTTTTCGCGATTTTGAAATTTGGCTTTTTTAAATGCGTGCGCCTTTTTACATTTTAATTTCTTTTATGCACGCAGACTTTTTCTTCTTTTCTGATTATCCGCTAGGGATGAAAAGATTTTCTTCTTTTTCTCTTTTCTTTTTGGCGATCCTCCAAGGAGTTCGTTGGCTTCCTGGGGATTCAACTTTGATTTGATTTTTATGACGGAGTCTTGAGCTCCTGACTTTGTGAAGTTCTTTATTGAACTGGAGGATGAGAATTTTCTTGTTTTCCTTGTGTTTGTAGATTTTTCTAAGATGCTCTACTTGGAGATATTTATTCGGCCTTTTTCGTGGCCTCCATTGGGGAGTGAAAGGTTTTTCTTTTCTTTCTTTTTGTTGAACCCCTGGGGATATGGAGATTTTGACTTCATATCTTCTTTGGTTGATCTTCGTGTAGTCCTTATTCTCCTTTGGGGAAGTAGCGGAGATTCTGGATGAATATGCTCGATGACTCATGTGGTGATGCTGAGTCATGAAGTGATATTTTTGTTTTGCCTCTAGAGTAGGCAAGATCCGCTTGGGGTGATCAAGCTTTTTCGTTGGCCTTTCTATGGTGCACCTTCGTTTATTGGGGTAGAAGGTTGGAGCTAATTTCCTTGAAGCTCTTTATTCTGCTAAAATGGTTTTGATTTCGCCTTTTCTTTCACGATTTTGATTTTTCTTGCGAGTTATTTGAAATCTGGCTTTTTGATATATCACATGTGCCTTTTTATTTTATTATAATAATTTTTTGTACACGTGGGCTTTTGGAATGTAAACAGAAATAACAACTTTTTATTTATTACTTCTGAAGCACTTGTTGGATTTGATTAAGACATATTGAGTTGATATAGTTTAGTTTGTGGGTGTGTAGATGAATAGGTTAGAAGTTTAAAACTTAATCTCTTGATAGGCCAATAGATCTTGTGATAAGCGCCTTGAAATGATGCATCTCATTGAACTCATTTTTCTGCATGAAAAACTAACCTTTAAGCATTAAAAGAACAAACTAAGTTTTTCAATCTGTTGAAAAAGGGTTTTCAATCTGTTAAAATCACTTAACATAAGAAGTGTGGATTTGTAGTCGAAATATCAATTGCTTCAATCACAGAATCAACAGGTTAAAAATGTTCTTCATGATTTTTTCAAATATTAAAGGTTTCGCATTTTCAATCTGTTGAAATGTTTTTTAATCTGTTGAAACAGAGAGACCATTTTTTCAGTCTAAGAGTTCATAGGATTTCAATCTGTTGAAATGTTTTTTAATCTGTTGAAACAGAGAGCTATCATTTTTTTTCTAAGCTACTTCAATCCATTGAAAACACGAATTAATCGATTGAATGAAGTTTTAAATAAAATCAATCGATTGAAATATCGTTTTAATCGATTGAAAAGTATTCTGATCGATCATAATGTGATTCTGATCGATCATAACTAGTTCTAATCGGTCATAATGCTATTCTAATTGATCATAACTGATTCTAACCTGTCATACTATTATTCTGATCGACTCTGAATCAGTTTTTATCAGTTTAAACATTCTGGTTCCTTCTTTTATTCTATAAATACAGGTTTGATCTATCTTTTGAAACATACAATTTGAGAAAACATTTGAAAGCAATCTTAGAGCTATCATATCTGTGACTTTCTCTGTGCATTCAAAAACTTTTCATATCATAAGGTGCTTTGATCAAGATTGTTGTTCATCAAAGAGAGAAAGTTCTGAGTTAGAATTGCTTCTGGACATCTATATTGTTAAAGCTACAGTCTAGGTTTTTTCTTTTCATATTCTTGTATAAAGTGTGATTGTGTAGATTGGGTTTTGAATCTGCACTGGTTACAGTAACTGAATTTGGTTACTGGGAGGTTTTCAAGAGTCTATCTTGTGGGTTTGTGAGATAGTTCTTGGGGTAGATTGGTGAATATCTACTGGTTGTAATTTTCACTTGGAATTAGTGGAACTTGGCAGATTTGTCAAGAACTGGATGTAGCTCTGGTAAAGAGTGAACCAGTATAAACTTTTGTGTTGATTTTCTGCTTTCACCTCTTTTATTTCTTGTTCATATTCTTGCTGTAATTAAAATCAAATCTACCTATAGAAGAATTGAATAAAGATAAATCATTCTTCCCAAAGAAAGTGTGTTTTGCGAAAAAGTTTTCTAAAGTTCAATTCACCCCCCCTCTTGAACTCAACCATTAATTCTTACAACTTCCCCTTTTTTTTCGGGTGATACATTCAAGCATTCTTAGACTAATAGAAAATATCTAAAAACATCTTAATCATCTGCTTCTGGCTGGAGTGGGAGGATGGTGCTGGCGAAGGAATGCAGCGGAGCATGCGACGCTGGAACCTTGCCTGAGTTTGGACCATATTTTGTATTTGGCGGTCCGTCCTTTCTTGCCTCATGGTTAGTTGACTGAACTGTTGTCGCATGAACTGGTATTGCCCTTCCATGTAAGCGTGCTCGTCATCCATACGTCGGTATAGGCCGGCAAAGTCTTGATCATATGATTCCTACTGGGATTCCGAAGTTGCGGGGATATCCTATGGTACGTCGAAATCACGCATATCTAGTGAAATTGAGATTATGGGGTTTAAAATAAACCCTGATCCTTGTCGACTAAGGATGTTCATGTGGACCAGTATTCCCCCATTAATTGGTTCTGGTTGGAGGTTAGCTGGAATGTCTTCTTCGTCAGTACATCCCCAATATTCAGCAAAAGGGGTGAGAAGAGGAGCCATCATGATAGCTCCTGTTGAGCCACGAGTTCCATAATCCTTTAAGGATTTCAGGAAGGCATACCCTGGGTTACATCGATGCCCCTGACGCATACAATAGACAATAAAGAGATCAGCCAGCGTCACCTTTCCTTGGCTTTCCCTCCGGCTATGTATGGTCCCGGCTAGCAATTTGTGGCATATGCGGAGCGGAGGAGAAAAAGCTGCACCCTTCAGATGTGAAGGCATGCTTTGTATTCCGGTGAGTTCTTTCCACATGCTGGTGGTAGTGAGAGCAACGGGTTTCTCATAGTATGCAAACTTATATTCTGGCGTTCTCGTATCCGTTCATTGACAGAAACCCATTATAACATTGAAGTCATCCAAAAAGGTGGTCTGGTATGCCCCATCCATCCAATAGGAAACAACTTGAGTAGGTGGCACTCCGGGGGTCATGGACGACATCTCCACTAGATTGACAGAGGCAAGGAACTCCAGCGTGGCATTACGGTGGATTCGAGAGGGTGGCTCACGAAGCAGAAAATCCCATCCTATGTTTTGGATGAACCGTCTAACATCTTGATCCCAGCCGAATGTAGTTAGGATTTCAAAATCCAGACGTAGCATGGGATGCCAGGAATATTATTGGATATTGGCCAAACTCTGTTGATGTGATTCTGCCAACAGGGCATTAGTGATGGGAGTTCCTTTGGTGGAGGTCCGGGTGCGTTTCCTCCTAGATGAAGCCTCTCCACGCTCCATTTTGTGCCTTACTCACTCGAGAATGCTAAAAATGTGTAGAAAGGGAGAAGAAGCAAGATGAAATGCTTGGAATGGGGTGCAAATGCAAGGATCCGCACCTAGAATTTATAGGAGAAGTCACTCAGATGGCCGTCTGGGGGTTGGGACGGCCGTCTCACTCAAATTTTTGCCTTGGGACGGGCGTCTCAAATGTGGGACAGGCGTCCCACTTGAATTTTGCTGTTTGGGACGGCCGTCTCGACCCTTGGGACGGCTGTTCCAAGCTTTTCAAGTTGGTTTTCATGTTTTTTGATGAGAAGGAAGATAGGACTCCATTCATTGATGTTTTAATGCATGTAATGTTTCATGATATGCGCCCTATGATCTATTTCAGTTAATATTTCGAAAGTTTTAACTAATGTGCTTTGACTTTGGGCGCATTCTGGGTGTAGTACCTTTCTGTCATCATGTTTCTTGATCAACAAGCTTAACTGTACTTATTTGCCGTATTAAACTTTTCTTGCTATAGCCGAAGAGAAATCTTTTGTGCGTTGGGCAACTGCCATGTCAATGCCCCTCTTCCTTTCCTTAGGGTTTTCAACCTTCCTATTGATCACTATGTTTCCACCTTCCCCTTTATTACTTGAATGCTTTATAGTGGAATGGTCAAGAGAAGAGAAAGAAAAGGATTTATAACAAGGGCTTGTGTTTTAGAGGGATACATTTTTTGTAATAGAGGTTTCTGTAAGAATGGCTAGCCAAGGTTGGTCGGTGTTTAGGCTAGTTTAGACAAACGTTTTGTTCTTATGATGTGGCGTCTTTATTTACTGCTTTATGGCGCCTTTTTGTGATTGATTAACTTCCCTAGCCCGCTCTTTCAGGTTTTCAGTCCAGGATGTTGTGCTATGTCCTAACTTTTGTCTAGGTTTCCTTTTTGTATTATTTTTAGGAATACCTAGTGGACTTTTCGTAACCCTAACTTTTGCCCTGGCTACCCTTTATTATTTTTCAGGTCTCCTGCCGGGTTTACCCTAACTTTTGCGCAGCCCCCTTTGTGGGTTTCCTGCCGGATATTTTGCCCTTTTATTTTTTTGTCTTGGCCTTTAGCCTTGACGGGCGTTATTGAACAATACAATTTTTTATTTATTATATATATATATATATATATATTTTTTTTTTTTTGCACAACATTGTCGAAACTTGGTTCTATCGAGATAGATCTTATTCGTGTTTCTAGTTAATCAATCGTATTTGACTTTGTTTGGTGATGCTTTGATTGTTTTGACGCATTTAGAACAAAACGTCTATCCAAACATTGTTTTATTTAAAATGGGGTATAAACATATTTATCAAGAAGAGAAGTAGATAGTAAGAATAGCATTCTTTTGTAATTTTGGGGGAAATGTGTGCCCTAGAGATGCTCGGGGGCCGGGCCTACCCCGAGGAGTGATCTCTAATAGTCATTAGGTTTACATCCCTTAGAATTGGAAGAAGGACACCTAATGACTAATGCTACCCTTTGCGCTAATACCCCTCCTTTTCGGAATATCGTCTTTGAGGGGTAAGAATTCCCTGTTTTCCGTATAGCTTGCTCTTTTGTTGGGTCGTACCCTAAGCAAAACTTTAAAGGATTATTTTTGAAATCTAGTGGCTCTTTTATTCCTTGAGCATTCTTTTTGAGCCCCTGTCTTGGGCGATATCCTTATCTTTTCAATATATGGGCCATTTTTGTATTACTAGGAAGTCTTTCTATGTTGCCAATTTTGAGCGCTTGAAAAGATGTTTCAAGAGCCTCTTCAGCTGCATCCACATATGGTTGGACAAACGGTTTGCTAATAAAAATATCTTCTTTAGCTTGAACCGTGACAAGTTTATTATTTGTCACAAACTTGACTTTCTAGTGAAGCATTGAAGGTATTGTCTTAGCGCTATGAATCCAAGGTCTACCAAGGAGACAACTATATGCCGGAGTGATATCCATCACATGGAAGTCTATGTTAAAACTAGTAGGGCCAATTTGGATTGGTAGACTAATTCCCCCCCCCCCCCGAACAATTGTATTACTCGGGCGCATGTGGGTTCCTTGCACTGTTATCTTGTCAAGTGTACATATAGGCATAACGTTTAAGGATGACCCATTATCCACAAGAACTTTGGAAATGAGATATTCCTTGCATTTGACAGAAATATGCAAGGGCTTGTTATGATTTCACCCTTCTAAAGGGAGTTCTTCATTTGTGAAGGTAAGATGATCATTGGCTGTAATGTTACCAATGATTCCTTCAAACTTGTCTTGGGATATTGCATGCGGAACGAATGATTCATTCAAAACCTTTAACAGTGCATTTCGATGCGGCTCCGAACTCATTATAAGTGATAACAAAGTTATCTTTGCAGGAGTGCGATTGAGTTGATCGTTGATGGAATACTCACTTTGTCTTATGTACTGGAGTAACTCATCTGTCTCCTCCTTGGATTCTTTTTCCTCTTCGGCCTTATTTTTTACCTTATCTTTAGGAATATTATCTTGTAATTCCTTGAGGTAATATATTCTTCCGCTTCTAATCATGCCCCCAATACCGGCTATGTTGGAGATATCTTGTTTGACTTGTGATTTTTCTGCGTATCTCCAAGGTACAACTTTATTTGATAAGTAAGGGAAAGGACGAGGCATGAATAAATGTAAAGGCGTTATTGCCTCTTCCCTTTTATTGATTAGAATGACCAACGGTGCTTGTTTATTATCATCTTTGGGTCTATCGACCGTTGTAGAGATTTTGATGATGAAAGGCTTCTTTTCCATTTATTCTGATTTGTGGAAAGCACATCAATTAATCCTTTCTTTTTATTATCTTTATTATTAAAATGAGGAGGGATGGATGAATGTATGCAACTTATGAATGCAATAGACAGTTTAAGGATAATCCTTTTTTATTTTATCTAGAAAGTGTTCATCCTTCTATACAATGCTTTGAAGTAAGTGTTGACAAAAATGGAGAAGCTTGAAGAATCCTATAGGTAAATTAGGCTTTCTTCGTAATTCATCTTCAGCTACTCTCACATGATTTCTGAGCGCCTTAACTTGCTCATGTACCGCCTGACTCATATTTTCACTATATCGACAAGCCTCTTTTATCTTTTCTTCTTGATGAACGATCAAGGCTTGTTGTTGGTCAGACCTTTCTATTACTTGGTCTTTTTCACGAAGTAGTTGACCATACTGAGCTAATCCATCCCTTTCTTTATCATGTAGCTCATCCAGGCTTTCTTTATATCTTTCAGCGATTTCCCACCACTTTTGTGCTTCTGACCGAGTTTCTGCTAGGTCATCTTGTATTAACTTGATCGTTTTTGCCTGTTCTGCAAGTGCACTCTCAAGATATGCTATTTCATCATTCATGTCTTGGAATAAACTATCTTGTTCAAGCCTCGAAATTTTCAATGCTTGTTTAGTCTCTTCTTAGTAATCAGCACAATCATTCTTAAGGCGCTCTATTTCATGATCCTTCTTTTTACATTGCCTTTTTAAACCATCTATTATAAGGGTTGATTCTTGCTCCTTTTCTTTAAAAGCCCATAATTGAGCTTCCATTACTTCTACCCTTTTATTTAAGGCATTGACCTGCAATTGTAGCTCTTCATTAACTAATGTTGTGGTGAATGTAGCGGATGGTTGGGGTATCCTTCTACTTTTCCTCCATTCCTCATATTCATGCGACGTAGACACCTGAACCTTTGCGAGTTCTTTATCTCCTATATAGACTGGTCTTTCCCATGCTTTCCGGACAGCAGATACTTCTTCAAAGCTATGGGAGTAATGGCATAGACTCAGCCATCTGAGTTCTTCTTGAGTTGGCACAGTCGGGGTTCTCATGAGTTGTCTAATAGCTATCTTGGGAGAGTAAGCTATGCAACCCCTGAGGCCTAGAAGTGGTATGCTCAGGTAATCTCCGCATCGTATAAGAACATAGCCGGGTCAGAACCAAGGGCAAACCCATGATACATGCTCTATTTTCCAGTTTTCCAACTCGGTTTTCCATTCTAAAGTTTGATGATGCTGAAGAGGGATTTTTGAAAAACTTCTTAAAGGATCAGGGAATATACCCATGTAGCTCGAAGCGTAGAAGTGAGTAATGCCGCATACATATAGTAATGAAGTGCAACATCTGAGTGTTTTCCCCTATTTCTGTCGGCAAAAATCTACTGAGAACAGGGTATCAGCGAGAATTGGAAGTATAGGACTCTTAGAGTATACATCCCAGGCAAAGAATGCATCTATTGCAGCATGATCCACAACGTTCACATGAAATGGGAATAATTTGATTCCAAACATTGCCAATGCTAGAGTTTTGTTAAAGGTTGACCAATCTTTCTTTTCAGCCAAAGAGATTAAATGGTCTTCTATTATTGACATTTTCCAACCTCGGATGTTCCCTTTCCCTCTAGCATGGATTGATGAGGAGGCAATCGTATAATAGTAGCAACCTTATTCACAGGAACATATACTCCTAAGCAGACATAGACCCCGACTGATTGAGGCCATCTAACCATGAGTTCATATTCTTCTAAGGTTGGTACTAAATCAAATTGCAAAAACTCAAAGCAGTGCAGGTCGGGGTTCCAGAAGTGGACCAATGCTCTAACAAAGATAGGATTGATGCTGATTTTCAGGAGGTCAAGAACCCTTCCATAAGATTTCTCAAAATTAGCACTGATCTCTGGCAGCATATATGTACACAACTGCCTTAGATTCTCTACAGGGCATAGAAGGATTTCCACTTTCTTTAACTGTCTATTACTGGATCCCTCCATTATCTAAAAGAAATGAAAAATGCATGATATGAGGATGGGTCTTTGTAAATGCATGCATGCAAGTGTTTATTTTTTCTAAGTATTATCATGTTTTATTCCTAGTATGATACATGATAGTGCTTGGTTTTTTCTTGAAAAGGAAACTATCTATATGAATGTTTATGGATTTTGATGAAGAGAGTCCTATTTTCTTCTCTTATTATTTTTGTGAACAAATATTGTATGAATAATAATACTTTATGAAAAATCTTTTTATTATAAGAGGTATCTTCGTTGGTTTAAATTTTTATTTTATTTTTTATAACCCTTTATCTCTTCTGTTGGTCAACGTGGCTACTTAGCTTACAAAGAACCTGAAACCAGGCTAGCTTAAATGAAGACTGTCCGAGATAAAGTTGGTTTATTCTTATCACTTTTATGGTTTTTAGGATTTTACTATTTTTTGTCTATTGTATGATTACCCTATGCCAATGCATCCATATAAATGCAGCAAACAAATGCACACACAATTCATTCATCCACGAGCAGAGCCATGCTGATTTCGAGGTAGAGTTTTCCTGTAGAAACGTGCTTGGTTTAGGCGGTTCTAAACTGTTCTCACCAAGGCCAAAGATCCCCAAGGTGCCCCCATTATAGGGACCTCTCAATCTCTCATTCTTCGGATCTTGCACGGAACTCCGTGTCGACATCCTTGGACCAAAAGAAGAGAGTTATCACCTTGATTTGGTGGTTTTCCGACAATGGTTGTAGCCCCGTGTGCCAACAAGCCGGTCGTATCTGCCACCCACTCCCTGTAGGTATTCACTCTTTCCCCCGGGTATAGAGGGACTGTAGTGTGCAAGGGTTTTTGTGTACAATTTATATTTCAGACAATTTGCAGAAAATAATCATACAATAGTTATTAAAGCCATACAATAAAACATACAACGGAGGGTAAAGGCGTAATTTCAAATTTCTACTTAGTTTGAATTTATCCGTCACTAAATGGGATCAACTCTCTAGCTTCCCCAGTGGACTCACCATCTGTCCCCGCCGTCCGTTCCGAGGTCTAGGGACATCTCAAACGTTTATGCGAGTGGTCACGAAAAGATGGTTTAGACTCGCGTTTATTTAAAAATGTGTTCATTGCTTCCGAAGTGTTCAACAACTGAACTATCCTCTAATAAAAGCAAGGTTTTCGCAAAAGGGTTCTTATGGAGTCGCCACCAATGTTTTGACCATAAACATTGGAAAAGGATAAAAAGGCGTTTATTTTAAGAAAAACCAAACTTGGCCATTATAACCAGAGTTAGGTAAGGGAGTTAGTTACGCGTGGGGAAGGTGTTAGCACCCCATGACGCCCCTTTCGGGTTCCCTATGACGGATTGATTCATAAAGTAAAGATTAAGAGAAATTATGCTATTACCGTATTTTATTATACAATATTAAGAAATGGTTTTCTACATGATTCTATTTTCTATTGCATACATAAAGCAGTAAATAAAGCAATAAAAGAGAAGAGAAGTGAAAAGAACCTCCGTAGCAAGCTTTTTATTACAATTCTTCAACTGTGAGGATGTGTTTTGGCAATCCCCCGCACTACAAGGACTCTCCTCCCCGAATACAGGACCGACTCTACTAAAATTTTAAGAAGAATCGAATGCCGGAAGAAACTTCCTTAACTGATTGTTACCTTATTAGGCAATCAGAGAGTTCATTCGAAAGAGGGAGAGAAAAGAAGTCTCTGGTGTGTGTAAAAACGCTCAAATGAGCTCCTATTTATAGTTTTTTCAGCCTGGCAGCTCGGGACGACCGTCTGGGATGCAGAAAATAGGGACCGCCATCTGCAAAGGTCGAGACGGTCGTCTGGGATCTGGTACGGCCGTCCCAAGTGTCAAAATTGGGTGGGACGGCCGTCTGACATGTGGGACGGTTGTCTGGACTGACTAGGACAGCTGTCCCGACTTCTGGGACGACTGTCTCGAGTGTTTTGGCCAGATTTTATGTTCTGAGACTCCTGGGAAGCTTTCCTTTCCTCAGACGGAAGCTGATTGATGCCAATAGACGTCCACTGAAGCTTCATCCTCAGATAGAAAGTCCTCTTAGCCTTTATTGAGAGGTCGGGCAAAATTAGGGGTCTATAAGGATCGGTTGGAGGGTGAATGAGTTAACCCTCTTGTCCGGTTGTCCCTCAGATGTTCCGCTTTGCGATGGCTGATCCTCTGGGAAAAAATGTGTTGTGCGCCTCGAGGATGTTCCTTCTTGCGGTAGCTGACCCCTTTGGTTGATGAGTACGAACCCCCATCTGGTGTGACGAGTATGAACCCCCGTCTGGTAAGTCCCCCTTTTATAAGGCCTAATGAGTACACACCCGCATCTGGTGTTTGACAAGTCTGAACCCCCGTCTGGTAAGCCCCATTTTGTAAGGCCTGATGAGTACACACCCCCATCTGGTGTTGAGTCCACTTTGTAGGACTGTTGGTGGTGGCGGCTTACTGCTCTAGCTCACGCGCCGGTGCTGAGATGCATTTTCTTGCTTTTTGATATTTGTTTTTTGACTTTTCTGGAGTAGTCATCTGGTTTTGCCGGGGATTATTTTGACTCTTCCGGTGGTCATCCGACTTTTTGGTTGTCGGGGAGTCTTTCTTGTTGTTCGACTTTTGCTGGTTGTCGAAAATTATTGATCAATGTGGCTGATGTTCTTTGATGCATGTTTTCGGTAAAGTTGTGAAGTCTTACCGGGATGCCTTTGGGTTCTTCCTGTTTGCAAGTACAGAGCTAATTTTCTTACATGAATGCTCTTTTGTTTTTATTTGCTTGAAGCAGTTTTTGTTTGTCTTGATTTTGACAAAGTCATTTTTTGTGCGACTACTTGTTCGTGGATGCCCTAAATGCAATCTATTCTTTAATTGGGGTGCCTAGAAAGCGACTGGTGCTTTTTGGTTATTCTCCCATGATTACTCTGATGGGTTCTTATTTTCGTTTTAGCCCTATCTTTTGCCTAGATCGCCCTTTGCGGGTTTCCGATCTATCGGGCTGCCTTAATTTTTTTTTGCCTAGGATATCTTTGGCGGGCTTTTTCCCTTTTATGAAGGCCTTGATTTTTGCCTAGACCACCCTTTGCTGGTTTTCGATCTAGCAGACTGCCCTGATTTTTTCCTAAGAATGTCCTAGCAGGCATCTTTCTTTACCTTTTTCTTTTCTCTTCTTATTCTTTCTTGTATTGATTCTTTATGTATGCTCACGTTTCATTAATACAGAGGCATTTTCATAAGTTGGTCAAGAAAAAGGAAGACAATTTTTATTGATATAAACAAATAGTTTATTTTTACAGAAGGATTTACAAAGGAATTTAGAAGAAGAGCTGGCTGATGAGCCATTATTTTCCCGCATTTTCTTATCTTTATGTACTTATCTTAATTGGTGCATTGTTTTAATTGTCTATTATTAGTGCATTTTCATTGATTAGGCTTCATTGGGCCATTATTCCAAATTTTGCTTAATTTAGCATTAATTGGTCTAATTTTCGTTTCTAATTATTTTTAGGTATTTTTGGTGAAACAATTTTGAAGCATGGACATTAATATTGAGATGAAGAGAGTTTCCACGTCACCTGCCATGTCAGCTGCTATTTCCACTTCATATTAATGATTGCCACGTCAGCTCGGGTTTGTTTGATGTGTAATCCCGTGTGGGCCAGCTTGGGCCCATTCCTAGGGGACTCTAGGGTTAGGGTAGGTTGGTATTTTTAGAGGAGCAATAGGAGGAGGAGACAGGCAACCACTATAGTTCTGTTTTACGTTTGTTTTCATGCTGGTTTTCTCTGCATTTTTAATTTGGACTACTCAAGGCTCTTTGATGTCGCCGCCGTCCGTTCCGACGTCTAGGGACATCTCGAACGTTAATGCGAGCGGTCGCAAAAAGATGGTTGAGACTCGCGTTTTTTGTTAAAAATATGTTCATTGCTTCCGAGGCGCTCAACGCTGAACTATCCTCTAATAGAAGCAAGGTTTTCGAAAAGGGTTCTTTTGGAGTCGCCACCAATGTTTTGACCATAAACATTGGAAAAGGAGAAAAATGCATTGATTTTAATAAAAACCAAACTTGGTCATTATAACCAGAGTCGGGTAAGGGAGTTAGTTACGTGTGGGGAAGGTATTAGCACCCCACAACGCCCCTTTCGGGTTCCCTATGACAGATTAATTCATTTAAGTAAAGATTACAAGAAATTACGCTATTACCCTATTTTATTCGTACAGTATTTAAATATGGCTATCTACATGGTTTTATCTACATTGCATACAGAAAGCAGTAAATAAAGCAATAAAAGGGAAGAGAATTGAGAAGAACCTCCGAAGCAAGCTTTATATTATAAGTCTTTTACACAGAGGACGCTTTGCGGCAATCCTTCACTCTACAACGACTCTCCTCTCGAATAAACTCGACTCGACTAAAATTTTCTAGAAGAATCGAATGCCGGAATACAAATTCCTTAACTGATTGTTACCTATTAAAGGCAATCAGAGAGATCATTCGAAGGAGGGAGAGAAGAAGACAAGTCTTGGAGTTGTCTGGGGTGTGGAGAATGACAAATGAGGCTCCTATTTATAGATTTCACTGCCTGGAAATCTGGGACGGCCGTCTAGGTTGGGACGGCCGTCCCAACTGCGCGTTTTGCACTGGGCCAAGCTGGGGGGAGAGTGGGACGACCAGTTTGGGTTGGGACGGCCGTCCCACTTGAATTTTGGGGCTTGGGACGTGCATCCCAAAGGTGAGACTTGCATCTCACTTGTCTTTTGATGTTTGGGATGGCTGTCCCAGTTTGGGACGGCTGTCCCAACCTGTCTTGGCCTGTTTTCGCGTTCTGGGACTCCCGGGAAGCTTTCCTTTCCTTTTTCGGACGTAGATTGATGCCGATAGATGTCCGTTGAAGCTTTATCTTCATATAGGTAGTCTTCTTGGCCTTTAAGATTCCGGGCGAGCTTTATCTTCGTGTAGGAAGTATCCTTAGTATTTATTGTGTGGATGGGTGAACCCCGTCTTGTTGCGGGAGGTCTTTCTCGATTTTTTATATGAAGCCGGGTGAACTTTATTTTCGTGTGAAGTTTCCCTAGCCTTTATTTTGAGAGGCCGGGCAAAATTAGGGGTCTACAGCTGCCCCCCCTTCACCTGCCTAATTAATTCGTTGGTTTTAATATACCGACAAAATTATTTGGCAGGGGAAGGAGTTAACCCTTTTGCCCGGTTATCCTTCGGATGCTGCTTCTTTGCTGATCCTCCGGATGATAAATATTTTGATAGGTACCAACCCCTATCTAATTTGAGCCTCCTTTTATAAAGCTCTGGTGAGTACTTACCCTCACCTGGTATAA
Source organism: Sphenostylis stenocarpa (assembly GCA_963425845.1). NCBI lineage: Eukaryota > Viridiplantae > Streptophyta > Magnoliopsida > Fabales > Fabaceae > Sphenostylis > Sphenostylis stenocarpa. Next base: position 74,343,191 of record OY731403.1, read on the forward strand.
GTCTGTATTTTACTAGACTTTTGTGGGTACCTACCCCCACTAGGTATGAACCTTGTTCTTACAAGGTTTTGGTGAGTACCTACCCTCACCTGGTATGAGTTCGCCTTTCGCTAAACTCTTGTGGGTACTTTTCTTCCGAGGTGCTCAACACTGAACTATCCTCTAATAGAAGCAAGTCTTTGTACCCACTTTTAGAAATGCTTCTGGTGAGTATTTTTACTTTACTTGATGCATTTTACTAAGTTTTGATGAGTATCTACCCTCATCTGGTACAAAACCTTATTTTTAAGGTTCTGGTGGGTACCTACCCCCACTTGGTACGAATCTACAATTTTGCTAGATTCTAATGAGTACTTACCCTCATCCGATACAGACCTTATTTTTAAGGTTTTGGTGGGTACCTACCCCGACCCGGTACGAATCTGCATTTTTGCTAGATTCTGATGAGTATTTACCCTCATCCGGTCTGAACCCCGTTCTACAAGGTTCTGATGGGTACCTACCCCCACCTGGTCCGAATCTCATTCTGCAAGATTCTAATGGGTACCTACCCCCACCTGGTCCGAATCTCGTTCGCAAGATTCCGATGGGTACCTACCCCCACCCGGTCCGAACCCCGTTCGCAAGGCTCGATGGGTACCTACCCCCACCCGGTCCGAACCCCGTTCCGCAAGGCTCGATGGGTACCTACCCCCACCCGCATGAATCTCGTTCGCAAGATTCGATGGGTACCTACCTCCACCCGGTCCGAACCCCGTTCTGCAAGGCTCGATGGGTACCTACCCCCACCTGGTCCGAACCCCGTTCGCAAGGTTCCGATGGGTACCAACCCCCACCCGGTCCGAACCCCATTCCGCAAGGCTCGATGGGTACCTACCCCCACCCGGTCCGAACCCCGTTCGCAAGGCTCGATGGGTACCTACCCCCACCCGGTCCGAACCCCGTTCCGCAAGGCTCGATGGGTACCTACCCCCACCCGGTCCGAACCCCGTTCCGCAAGGTTCCGATGGGTACCTACCCCCACCGGTCCAAACCCCAGTTCTACAAGGCTCCGATGGGTACCTACCCCCACCCGGTCCGAACCCCGGTTCCTGCAAGGTTCCGATGGGTACCTACCCCCACCCGGTCCGAACCCCGTTCCGCAAGGTTCCGATGGGTACCTACCCCCACCGGTCGAACAGTTACGCAAGGCTGCGATGGTGCCTACCCCCACAGTCCGAACC